>LR738711.1:620623959-620817169 GCA_902687465.1 Secale cereale
GGGGGGGAGGGCATGCATTCATAGCTTAGCTAGGATTCCCTTCGTGCCGACACGAGGGAGGGGGACTGCTAGCTATTTCGCACTTTTTGTATTTGAAAATCAGACCACCCTTTTGATACATAAATTTGGTCCACATGCAAGTGTGTTCGTGTTCTGACCCTCTCCCGTGTCATTTTTGCCAAATTTAAGAACATTAGACAAGTCAGATGACGCAACAGACACGGTTCACTCAAACTAACCATGTGCCACGCCGGTGCACCCGTCACGCACACATCCGCACAATACATTGGGCTCCACGAGGCTCCCCCTCTAAAAAATATTTGCCCGCCTCGAGGGTTTTTCTGTTTCATAACACACAGTTGTTATCTCCGGACCGTGTGCGATGTTTCTTGTTCCCAATCCCCCCTGCATCCCTAGAAAATATCTCTGCCCGCCTCGAGGGTTTTTCCGTTTCATAACACAAAGTTGTTATCTCCATACCGTGTGCGATGCACTATCATCAAAATTTTCAATAGCCCGGCATTTCACTCCCGCCTTTGACTCCCGCGTAGTAAAATTTTCAGTAGCCACGTCTTTTCCTCAAACACACCGCACCCCCCTCCACACACACACACACACACACACACACACCAAAACCTCCTCGGGCGTGTGCGCACACACACACACACCCTCCATCGCTCAAAACCCTAGCAAAGTCCCCTCCACCGCTCCCACCGCCGCGGCAAGGCCTCCATTGTCAACATCTGTTGGTTTGCCCGTGCAGCTTACCTAGCGATCTCCATACCCAGGCCACCCTGAGTTTCTTAGGTGGGGCCTGCCAAATGCCGCCTTTCCCACAGATCCCCATCCCCATCCCCATCCCCCACTCCAAAGCGTCGCAACCTAAGCCCGGCTACGCTTCCCGTGGAGCTCGAGGAGCGACTGGCCCAAAAGAGGTGTATAGCCGTCTCTTCGCCCTACGTCGCCGAGGAAGCTGACGACCATTACTGGCGGCAGGCACTCAAGGAGCGGGCTAGAGTATGCGGGCATGTCTCGTCCGCCGGCTACGACATCGAGGTCATTGACAGCGACGCCCTGAGGCGGGTTGTGTCACAGGTTAAGTGGCCTACCCCCAACCCATCGGGTTCAACCTCCGTCGATCTCATCCATGGCCCCACCACTAATCTCCTCTGGCTCGCTGTCAATAATTTGCCATTCTACATCGCCATCGAGCCCCTTTTGTCTTTTCTAAAGGACACGTTATGCCACGCTGGCTTGGGATCCACAACTTCCAAGTCAGACCTCATTGACGGCAACCACGAGGAGGGCACCCTCTCCCGCTCTTCCAAGGGGAAAGAGCCCATCTGCTCTTCCAAGGGGAAAGCGCCCGTCTGCGACATTAGGGAGGGCACCCTACAGCCGTTTTTGTCCAAGGGGAAGGCGCCCATCTGCAACAACACGGAGCGCATCCAGGGGAACGGGCCCATCCATGACAAGTGAGGAAATCCATGATTTGTTTTGTCGTGCTTATTCACAGGGGGAAACCCATAATTTGTTTTGTTGAGTCCCTTTTGTAGTGTAGTGAGAATATGTCCAGTTTTAATTGCTATATCTGGTTGTTTGCAGTATGCCTTGTTTATTTCAGTTATTCACAATGTGATGCTCTATATGTGCATGTGCATTACATTTCATCAATCCAGTTTTAAACATACCTATAGGAATGCATATATTTGCTTGTTGTTAAGCCTGTTATAGCTAGCATATGCCTCTTTTAAAGTTTTATTGATTGTTTGGTTGTTTGTAGTTAGCATATGTTCAGTTTCAAATGCTATCTTTAGTTGTTCGTAGTATGTCTTGTTTATTCCAGTTATTCACAACGTGATGTTCTATATGTGCAAGTATGAACTGTGCAGTTCAATTTCAACAGTACCAGTTTCAACGATACCACTATGAATGACTACATTTGGTTGCTGCATCTTGTAGTTAACACGCCTTTCTATTTTTATTTAACCATAACCAGTGTACTTAGACCGGCACAATACCAATTTGAATGACTATGTTTGCTTGTTGTTAAATGTTTGGCATGTTGCAGTTAGCACACCTTTCCACTTGTTTTCTTTATAGCATGCTTAAACCTGCACACTGAAGCTATCTTTTGGAGATTATTTTGTCTGCCATGTGTAATTCTGGTTGATGTTTAGCATGTTGTGCTTAACATGCTTCTTGATGTACCTACACATGATAATTTTGGGAATGACTGCTGTTTTCCATCGAGGTTAGTTTCATCCCATGGTGTTTAGGATATCGGTAGCTGGTACCTTATGGGCTGGAGGCTATAAGGGACTAATAGGTGAATCAGACTTTTAACTGAATATATCTGCAATCCATTTTTCCCTAGGTTAACTAGGGCCATATGTAATATATCTGAGGCTACATAGCAACATGCAGTGTACTTAATGTTTAAATATGCAATCCTAGGCTACATAGCAACAAGGAAGAGTGTCACATTAATGTTCTAAGGATGTCTAGATATATGTAGAAGAGCGGTAGCAGCAACAGCAACAACACAGCCATGTTGGATACTCAACTTAGCTAGAGGTTAGAGTTAGTTTCTAGCTCATTACTAACCCTGAACTAACTCCATCCAAAGAGTTGTTTGGATGGCAGGGTTTGATTGACAATAAATGCACTAGGAGAACTAGCTCCAATTAGCACCTCTTGGGTTGGATACTAGTTTTTTTGAGTGGGTTATAGATGAAACTAACTCAAACTAGCCCTCTTGTTTAGATATACTTTAGGGCTATTTGAGCCCGAACTAGCTCAAACTAACTGTAACCTGTGGATACAGTAGCATATAATTTGTAAGAATGAACTAAACTCCTTCTGGCCCATCATATAAGATGTTAATTCATCTAATATGTGAGTATATTGGATGTTATAAGATACTCCCTCCGTTCCTAAATATTTATCTTTTCAGAGATTTCAAATGGACTACCACATACAGATGTATATAGACATACTATAAAAGAGTGTTGTACTACATCATTGTGCAATTGTTGTTTAGCTTCTAATATTAACTTGATGCTTTGAGGTACATATGTCATTTTTAAAGATCTGCGTTTCGACCCTTTCTGCGTATGGGGCAATGAGATATCGATGAACCAGCATCAAGTGAGGAAGCTGATAAAGATTTTTAGTAAAATGGGTTCAAAGATGGCAATTAAACTATTTGTTTACACTTCATCCAAGACAACAGCAAACTGCAGGATGGTAAGTAAGAACTCTGCAACCTTCTTTTTACTGCCCATAATGAGTTGTGTTAGATGCCAATGTGTGAATCTTTTTACTTTGCAGTGGTTGCCAAAGCAGTTTACTCAAGATTACCTCTCAAACTACATGATTGGTGGGCATGCAAATGTTAAAGTGTTTCTACCAGAACACGATGATTATCTAGATGTTTTCATGAAGACCGTGAAGGATGGGCGGTCGGCCATCACAAGGGGTTGGACTAGAGGGCACAATATGGGCATTCTGCTTCACCTTGTTTAGCAACCTGAATATATTTTGCCTCTTTCTTTACCGTCTTGAATAGTACAAGTATACAACTGTGGTTCATCATTCTTTATTTGGTTCTTATGTAATTCTTGAACATATGTACCTATGAATCGAATATTGCATTGGTTGTTTGAACCTGATGGATATGAATAAAGTTGTAGCATACATTCAAATTCAAATCCAAACCTGGTAAAATTTGGAATAGCAGCAATTAAATTACGGTGAAATTACACTCTCCAGGTTGTTACGGCACACACATGGTTGGTAAAACACAAACATTTGCGATATGCACCATAATCGGAGGCGGTTCACAGAGAGGAAACGTTTGCAAGCATGCACACAGTTGCTGTTTGCAAAGTGGGTGCGATGTCAGACAATATCACAAATGGCGTGGACAGACTAAACGTTTGTGTTAGTTGCCTTATCGTACACATTTCAAACTGTTTCTGATGAAGTATGCATCGTAAATGTTGCACCACAGAATACCGTGTGCGATAGTTGTCGTGTATGATGATGTTACAACGGTCCGAAGTTTCGTAATCCTGTCCGACACTCGTATGACGATTAGATAATCTTTTTAATGGTGAACCATTTGTGATGGGCCGCACATCATACATGTTCTATAATAGGGAACCATTTGTGATGGGCCGCGCATCGTAAACGTAGCACCACAGAATACCGACTAAGATGGCAATGCGAGTAGAAACGAGTAGGAGTACTGTAGGGGCCCTATCCCCGACGGTTTCTGGGTCGTGTGGAAGGACCCCCCTATCGCCCACACTAACTAGGCAATGGTTCCAAATGCCGTCGCGGAAAGGGGTTTTAAACCATTTGTTTAGGACCGACGCGCACCAGTGATTGCCATTCTTGGGGCCACTATGGTTGTGTGAATTACCTCCATGGTGAGTATGGCCTCCATGGTTATGTCTCTTGATAACCCACAAGTATAGGGGATCAATTGTAGCCTCTTTTGATGAGTAAGAGTGTCGAACCCAACGAGGAGCTAAAGGTAGAAACAAATATTCCCTCAAGTTATATCGACCACCGATACAACTCTACGCGCGCTTGACGTTCGCTTTACCTAGAACAAGTATGAAACTAGAAGTACTTTGTAGGTGTAACGGGATAGGTTTGCAAGAATATAAAGATCACGTAAATAAAAACTAGGGACTATTTAGGTAAAGAACCAATAAAGTTAGTATAGCGAGTGGGAAAAAGTGGTGGTAGGAGTTACGAAATTGTCCTAGACTGATAGCAAGTTTTATGTGGGAGAGGCCACTGCTATCATGTCATCCCTGACTTGGAATTCTATGCACTTATGATTGGAACTATTAGCAAGCATCCGCAACTACTAACGTTTGTTAAGGTAAAACCCAACCATAAAATTAAGATATATTGGTCCCCCTTCAACCCCATATGCATCAATTTCTATGCTAGGTTGAAGCTTCTGTCACTCTTGCCCTCCAATACATAGTCCTATCAATATACAACTAGCCCTATGTTGTGATCCACGCGCACGCTCATATGATGGGCACCAAAGGACAACAACATAACCACAAGCAAATTAAACCAATCATAGCAATTCACCAATTACCGATAGGACAACGAGAATCTACTCAGACATCATAGGATGGCAACACATCATTGGATAATAATATGAAGCATAAAGCACCATGTTCAAGTAGAGGGTACAACGGGTTGCGGGAGAGTGGACCGCTGTAGATAGATGGGGGAAGGTGATGAAGATGTTAGTGAAGATGACGAAGGTGTTTGTGTAGATCGGCGTCACACGATGATGGCCCCGACGGCCTTCCGGCACCACCGGGAGAGAGGGTGAGAGGGCCCCCCTCCTTATTCTTCTTCCTTGACCTTCTCCCTAGATGGGAGAAGGGTTTCCCCTCTGGTCCATGGCCTCCATGGCGGTGGAGGGGCTAGAGCCCCTCCGAGATTAGATCGGTCTCTCTGTCTCTCTCTGTTTATGCGTTCCCCGATTCTGGCCTTTCATCGTTTCTTATATTCCCGGAGATCCGTAACTCCGATTGGGCTGAAATTTTAACATGATTTCTATCCGGATATTGGTTTTCTTGCGGGGAAATAAGGGCACCAACCGCCTTACGGGGTGGCCACGAGGGTGAGGGGCGTGCCCTCCCACCTAGGGCGCGCCCCCTGCCTCGTGGCCCCCTCGCGCATCGTCTCGCATTGATTCTTCTTCCCAAAAATCACATATATTCCAAAAGAATCTCCGTAAGTTTTTATCCCTTTTGGACTCCGTTTGATATGAATTTTCCGTGAAAGAAAAAACATGCAACAAACAGGAACTGGCACTAGGCACTGGATCAATATGTTAGTCCCAAAAATAGTATAAAAAGTTGCCAAAAGTGTATGAAGGTTCTATAATATTGGCATGGAACAATCAAAAATTATAGATACGACGGAGACGTATCAGCATCCCCAAGCTTAATTCCTGCTCGTCCTCTAGTAGGTAAATGATAAAAAGATAATTTTTGATGTGGAATGCTACCTAGCATAATCTTGATCATGTAATCTAATCATGGCATGAATATTAAGACACGAGTGATTCAAAGCAATAGTCTATCATTTGACATAAAAGAATTTAATACTCGGGCATCCCAACAAACAATCAAGTCTTTCAAAATATCAATGCTAAAGAACGTTATCCCTACAAAATCATATAGTCTTTTATGCTCCCTTTTATTAACAAGGGTACCCCTCATGCCCATCCCGGTTTTAGCCAAGCAATTGTTTTCATACTTTACTTTTTCAAAACTTTTCAACTCTTCACGCAATAGATGAGCGTGAGCCATGGACATAGCACATGGGAGGAATAGAAGGTGGTGGTAGACAAAAGTAGAGAGAAAGTCTCACATCGACTAGGCGAATCAGTGGACTATGGAGATGTCCATCAATTGATATCAATGTGAGTGAGTAGGGATTGCCATGTAACGGATGCACTAGAGCTATAAGTGTATGAAAGCTCAAAGGAAAACTAGTGGGTGTGCATCAACTTGCTTGCTCATGAAGACCTAGGGCAATTTGAGGATGCCCATCATTAGAATATACAAGCCAAGTTCTATAACGAAAAATTCCCACTAGTATATGAAAGTGACAATATAGGAGGCTCTCTTTATGAAGAACATGGTGCTACCCTGAAGCACAAGTGTGGTAAATGGATAGTAACATTGCCCTTCTCTCTTTTTCTCTCTTTTTTCTTCCTTTTTCTTCTTTTTTATGTGCTTCTTTGGTCCCCTCTTTTTTCTTATTTAGGCTTCTTTGGCCTCTCTTTTTTTCCTCACATGGGGCAATGCTCTAATAATGATAATCATCACACTTTTATTTACTTGCAACTCGATATTACAACTCGATGCTAGAAAAAAATATGACTCTATATGAATGCCTCCGGCGGTGTACCGGGATGTGCAATGATCTAGCGTAGCAATGACATCAAAAAACGGACAACCCGCGGAAACATCATGCTAGCTATCTTACGATCATGCAAGGCAATATGACAATGATGGTGTGTGTCATAATGAACGGAACGGTGGAGTTACATAGCAATATATCTGGGAATGGCTATGGAAATGCCATAATAGGTAGGTATGGTGGCTGGTTTGAGGAAGGGTGTAAGGTGGTTTGATGCACCGGCGATAATTGTGCGGTACTGGAGTGGCTAGCAAGGTGGAAGGGTGAGAGTGCGTATAATCCATGGACTCAACATTAGTCATAAAGAACTCACATACTTATTGCAAAAACCTATTAGCCCTCGAAGCTAAAATACTACGACGCATGCTCCTAGGGGGGAGGTTGGTAGGAGTTAACCATCGCGCGCCCCCGACCTTCACGCAAAGATAAACAATCAAAATACAATGCATGCCAATTTGGTTACATAGTTAGGAGACCATACGTGCATGCTTCGGGAATCACAAACCTTAACACCAATATTTTTACTAAACCACAATCATTCACTAGTACCTCCCACATATTAGCATCTCTATATTGCAAAACTATTGCAAGGAATCAAACATATCATATTCAGCGATCTACAAGTTTATGTAGGATTTTATGACTAACCATGTGAATGACCAATTCCTGTCAACTCTCTAAATAGATATAAGTGAAGCAAGAGAGTTTTAATTCTTTCTACAAAGGATATGCCCACGCTATAACAAATATAAGTGAAGCAAAAGAGCATTCTACAAATGGCGGTTTTCTATGTGAGGAGAAACATGCAATCCAAACTTCAAATGATATAAGTGAAGCACATGAAGCATTCTATAAAGCCATACTCAAAAGATATAAATGAAGTGCAAAGAGCATTCTATAAATCAACCAAGGACTATCTCATACCAGCATGGTGCATTTATTAAAATAAAAATAAAAAGCACACGACGCTCCAAGAGTTTACGCATATCATGTGAACGAAACGAATCCGAAAACATACTGATACTTGTTGAAGAAAGATGGGATGCCTTTTGGGGCATTCCCAAGCTTCGACGCTTGAGTATCCTTGAATATTTACTTGGGGTGCCTTGGGAATCCCCAAGCTTGAGTTCTTGCCTCTCCTCCTTCTCCTCACATCGAGACCTCCTCGATCTTCGAACACTTCATCCACACAAAACTTAATCGAACATTTAGTGGTGGGGTTAGTGCATATGATCAATGAAATCCCGTCATGTACTGCTCTAACATTATTGTATAATTATGAACAAACATTACCCATTGTATGCTATCACAATTCTATGGCCCCAAGTCAATGAGGCTTCAACAAGAATTCAAACATATGCAAATAATGAAGTTATAACAGCAACGTGTGGAAACAGGACAGTCTATAAAGATTTGAACATTCAGCACACTTCTGTAACCCTAAAAATTCTGGGAAATAAAAAAAATTGTATATAAAGACAGTGCAAAAAGTTTCAGATCCTTTCGACATTCCAGTAAAAAATGTAAAATCGCGCACTACCGCCAAAGTTTTTGTTTTTGCACCGCACAAACCAACAAGAAGTTTAATCATCCTAAAGGAAACTCTTGGCACATTATTTTTATCATACAATGGAATTGTACAAGGGGATAATTATTTTTATGAGAAACTTCCATGAAAAATTGTACATTGTTTCTATAAGCATGAACACAAGTGTTCAAGGTCGACCCTTATTTCCGCAATGCACCACCTTTCAATCGCTTCTCTTTTTGAAAAAGTTTTAGGTTCCCCTCTATATTTTGTTTTTTGTTTTTAAACTTTATAAAGCACACAATAGCAATAAATGACTCTCTAAAACTTCCGGGTTGTCTCCCTGGTAGCGCTTTCTTTAAAGCCATTAAGCTAGGCATATAGTGCTCAAGTAATGGATCCACCCGGATCCCAAGGTATATCAAAGCCAATTTTAATTAACAATGATTTGTGATTTAGTAGTGAGCACAAAGTAACATATATCATGCAACAACGAAGTCTAACTCTCTTCCTATGCATCGGCATGTCATAAAAGAACAATTCATGCACACATAGTAAAGGCCAATGCATAGTATAAAGAATTTCTTGCAATTTTATCATATTGGAAACATAGAGAGGCGGAGATGTAGTTGCTCTCTCATAATAATTGCAAGTAGGAGCAGCAAGCACATGCATATTATATCTATCAAAATCATCATGTGTAGTAGTAAGACGCAACCCATCAATATAATCCTTAATGAAGGCAAACTATTCTGATATAGTGTAGTCGGAAGAATTCAAAAAGTTAATAGGACTATCATGCGTGGGTGAAATAGCAACAATTTCATGTTTAACATAAGGAACTATAGCAAGTTCATCTCCATAAGCATAGCAAGCACTTTCATCAAAAGGGGATATTTCGAACAAATCAAAGGGATCATAGCAATTATCATAGCATCCATCCTTCGGTAAGCACGAAGGGAAATTAAACAATGTATGGGATAAAGAGTTACTACCATTGGAAGGTGGGCACGGGTGATCAATCCGCTCTTCCTCCTTTTGTTCTTCGCTCTCCTCCTCATCTTTTTCGTCCAATGAGCTCACAGTTTCAGCAATTTCTTCTTCCATAGTTTCCTGTAAAATATTAGTATCTTCTTGGACAGCGGAGACCTTCTCAATAAACGTATCAATATCGACATTGTATTTATAATTCAAATAGCAATATTTAAGTATAGCAAGATTTTCAGATCTGTAAACAACATCATCATAATTTTCATACTCTTCAGACAAACATCTAATTTCACAAGCACCCTTAAAAGAAACAAATTCCTCTATTTGTTCCACATCATAGTAATCATATATACCATTAGCATAAGAAGCCAAGGTTTTATTATCATTAAATTTACATGAAAAAGGTAGGTGTGGAGCATTCATCCTAGAGCAACAAGTATAATTATATCTCAAGCAAAGCTCCAAGCATACCAATGCAACATATGAATTTGGTCCCATAACAGTTTCCCTTTTTGAGTCAAGCGATAATATCTAAAGTATGCACGTTGATCCAACATTACTCCCATTGTATAGTTGAATGGGATTTTCTCAGGATTATCAAAGTAGTACCAAATATCTTTTACATAATGAGCATTGAGGGTTTTAGGAGGTTCCTCATCTCCATGAGTAGCAAGTAAACCTAATTATTTTGGTATTTCGTGTTCCATATCCATAACTAAAGATAGAGAACAACTTAGAACAGCAAATAAAATCTACTAGTTATAAAGCAAACAAGCACACACGAGAATATTCACCCCACGCTATTGCTCCCAGGAAACGGTGCCATAAAAAGGTCTTAATAACCCACAAGTATAGGGGATCAATTGTAGCCTCTTTAGATAAGTAAGAGTGTCGAACCCAACAAGGAGCTCAAGGTAGAACAAATATTCCCTCAAGTTCTATCGACCACCGATACAACTCTACGCATGCTTGACGTTCGCTTTACCTAGAACAAGAATGAAACTAGAAGTACTTTGTAGGTGTAACGGGATAGGTTTGCAAAAATATAAAGAGCACGCAAATGAAAACTAGGTACTGTTTAGGTAAAGAAGCAATAATGTTAGTATAGCGAGTGTGGAAAAGTGGTGGTAGGAGTTGCGAAATTGTCCCTAAGCAATTGGCTACGTTACTTGACCGATAGCAAGTTTTATGTGGGAGAGGCCACTACTAGCATGTCATCCCTGAGTTGGAATTCTATGCACTTATGATTGGAACTATTAGCAAGAATCCGCAACTACTAACGTTCATTTAAGTAAAACCCAACCATAGCATTAAGATATATTGGCCCCCCTTCAATCCCGTATGCATTAATTTCTATGCTAGGTTGAAGCTTCTGTCGCTCTTGCCCTCTAATACATAGTCCTACCAACATGCAACTAACCCTATGGTGTGATCCACGCACACGCTCATATGATGGGAACCAAAGGACAGCAACATAACCACAAGCAAATTAAACCAATCATATCAATTCACCAATTACCGATAGGACAACGAAAATCTACTCAGACATCATAGGATGGCAACACATCATTGGATAATAATATGAAGCATAAATCACCATGTTCAAGTAGAGGGTACAGCGGGTTGCGGGAGAGTGGACCGTTGTAGATAGATGGGGGAAGGTGATGAAGATGTTGGTGAAGATGACGGAGGTGTTGATGTAGATTGTCGTCACACGATGATGGCCCCAGCAGCGTTCCGGCACCACCGGGGGAGAGGGGGAGAGGGGCCCCCTCCTTCTTCTTCTTCCTTGACCTTTTTCCTAAATGGGAGAAGGGTTTCCCCTCTGGTCTATGGCCTCCATGGCGGCGGAGGGGCGAGAGCCCCTCCGAGATTGGATATGTTTCTCTGTCTCTCTCTTTTTCTGCGTTCCCCGATTCTGGCCTTTCACCATTTCTTAAATTCCCGTAGATCCGTAACTCTGATTGGGCTGCAATTTTAACACGGTTTGTATCCAGATATTCGCTTTCTTGCGGCGAAATAAGGGCACCAACCGCCTTACGGGGTGGCCACGAGGGTCAGGGGCACGCCCACCCCCTGGGGCATGCCCCCTGTCTCGTGGATCCCTCGGGCATCGTCTCCCGTTGATTCTTCTTCCCGAAAATCACATATATTCCAAAAAAATCTCCGTAAGTTTTTATCCCGTTTGGACTCCATTTGATATGGGTTTTCTGCGAAACAAAAAATATGCAACAAACAAGAACTAGCACTGGGCACTGGATCAATATGTTAGTCCCAAAAATAGTATAAAAAGTTGCCAAAAGTATATGAAAGTTGTATGATATTGGCATGGAACAATCAAAAATTATAGATACGACGGAGATGTATCAATGTCCTCCATGGGTGTGATGCCTATGTCCTCCCGAGTACGGGGAATAGTGGGGCTTCTGCTAAGCTCCAGAGTTGTACTTCCCCTGTCCATACTTCCGCTTGCGGCTCTCTATCTGCTGTCGCTTGCCTTCAATCATGATGGCCCTGTCTACCAGCTCCTGGTAGTTGTTGAAAGTTCCCACCATCAGCTGCATACTCAGCTCATCATTGAGTCCCTCAAGAAATTTCTCCTGTTTCGCGGCATCTGTGGCCACGTCATCTGGGGCATAGTGACCTAGCTGCGTGAAGTCATCCATGTACTGCCCCACGGTATGGTTTCCCTGGCGTAAGTTGCAGAACTCACGCTTCTTCAGGCTCATGGCTCTAGCTGAAACATGTGCAGTGCGGAAGGCCTGCTGAAACTAGTTCCAAGTAACGGTGGCAAGGGGATATGTGGCGGTGTAGTTCTCCCACCAAGTTGTTGCTGGTCCCTCAAGCTGATGTGCGGCATAGCACACTCCCTCTGCATCTGTGCATCCAGCAGTTGCTAACTCCCTTCCCATCTTGCGGATCCAGTCATCAGCAACAATCGACTCAGTGCTACTAGAGAACACCGGTGGATTCAACCTTAGGAAGCGGGCCAGGTTGTCAACTGGGGGAGGGTTGTTGTTCTTGTTGTTGCCTTGGTTCTGGACAAGTAACTGCATCAAATTGTTCTGCTACTGGATCAACTGAGTGAGCTCTGGTGGGAAAGTGAATCCGGGCACACGTCTCGGAGGCATCTAATGGGTTAGAGGGGTGAGAAACAGAATAGAATAAGGTCTAATGAGAGATTTCACTACCCATATGCACATGAGACAAACATATTCAAATCATACCACTCAATTTCAAACAAGGTTCAAACAATCAATCTAAGATACTATTACAAAAACTCACGAACGATTTCTAACTACTTGGAAGAACACTAATAGTAATAGGGTGGTCGTCTAGAAGTTTTGATTGGTAGCAAACTCCATGGGCTCATAATCATCACCAGCATCATCATCAGTGTCTTCATCATCATCACTGTCTTCATCATCTTCATCACTGTCTGTGTCATCTAGTATGATGTAGTCGCCCTCATGAATGTCCACTTCAGGTTCTGGTTTCACCACGGGTACTCCCAGCCTCTTCTTCAGGTCTTCATTATGCTCCAGTAGCACAACAATTTCCTCTTCATATCCATCACGGGTTGCCTTGAGTTCATCCTCTAGCTCGATATTTCGGGTCATCAACTTCTTGGTCTTCTTCATGACAGCGCACATCAGATTCTCATATCGACAAATGTGTTGGTCCATCTCCTGTATGAATGCTGCAATAGATCAATCATTCCTAGTGCGAATCATCTCCCATTGCTTATCTCGGCGTCCAAAAATCTGGTAGACGGTGTCTTCAAGATCCTTGTTGTACACCTCGCAAATGCGTCCAAAAGTGATGTCGGCGGCCATACTCTTTCCTAAGCTCCAAGTTGGTGCATCCAAGGTAAACTTGATGGGCTTGGTAGCTGGTCACTACTAGGAAAAGGCCTACTAACGGCGCACCTATTTTGGCCATTAATGGCACATTAGTGGTGCGCCATTAGTGCCACACCATTAGTATTTTTTACTAATGGCGCACCTATGGTGCACCATTTGTATCTGATATACTAATGGCGCACCACAGATGTGCCATTAGTATAGACCACGGTGCGCCATTAGTATGCCTCCTAGGGGGGCATATATACCCAGGTGCTTTGTCATACTAATGGCGCACTCTTGCGTGATGCGCCATTAGTAACTTTGGCATACTAATGGCGCACTGTTGGATGATGCGCCATTAGTATCCTTTGGCATACTAATGGCGCACTGTGATGTGATGCGGCATTAGTATGAATATTAGTTTTTTTTTACTTTTCTGTTTTTTGCACAGGTTACAAAATGTATTATTGGACAGAATATAGACAGCATCACACAACAACAACAGATTCATCGAATACAATAGAAGATTAGTCTCTGAATACAATTCATCATATTAGTCTCCGAATACAATTTATCATATTAGTCTCCGAATTCAGAAGACCGACCAAAGATAGAACATTATATTACAAGTCTCGAGACCGCGAGTAGCGAGTTTGTCTTCACATTACAAGTCGATATCGATCATCTAAACTACCATCACATAGAAGAGAGCTGTGGTCATCACGATGAGCATCATCAGGATGAAACTCATCTTCATCTGGTTCCTCCAACGCTCCCTCCCCTCTCCCGCTAGATAGCGGGCGTATCTAGATTCTGCCTTGGCCCTAGTGGTGTACCCTTTGTAACTGTTACCGCTGAAACGGTGAACCTGTCAACGACACTCCTGCCAGTCGTCGTAGACTCCGGCAACCTTACCCTTGTACACGACATACGACGGCATCGCTATGCACTAGCCAAACAAAACGTTAGTACCAATTCACAGACAATACATAAGCAATATATAAGTATGCAACGGAACGATCGAAAGAGAAAAGCAAGACATTAATAGCATCGATTACATCTAAGTTGAACGACTGTCGAAACCAAAGAGACATACTACAAGTTCATTAAAGTTTAATTACAACATGAGCCAATCGATGTTTCAGAACTAGACACAACATCACTACTTTCGACTCGACTCAAGGGACCGGAGCGTGGATTAAGCCGCCGTGGAGTCATGAAATCGCGGGCGTTGTCAGCCTGCATTTGTAGCATTGTGTCTATGTCACTGTTGGACGGTTGATTTCTGAGGTAGAACTGCCCCGAGGTACGAAGGACATCTTGATGGATGATTTCCGCAAACTCCGACTGGATGCGAAAGAATTCTTGTCTGATGTCCGCGTCCTGGATTGCCGTCACACTCGCGACCCAATCTTTGAGTTTACTCGATAGCAGAAGGTGATAATGGTCCCGTACGATCACCCGCATGTGATGGATGGCATAGTAGGCACCCTTCTGACCGCCAGGCGGCTGCTTGATGCAGCAGAATGTCGTATTGTGGGCGAACACGTGCTTGCTGTACTTATGAATAGGCCTGGTGAAGGTGCCTCCAGATTTGGCGTAGCCGGGGAGAACATCATCAAGAACTTTCTTGACATTTGTGTAGTCTACCTTCAACTGACGGTCCGAGTCAAAATACGTGGCCGTGGAATATTTCAGGCTTAGAAGGATGAGTGTGCAATGTGTGTCACTGCACAAAACACGGAATGTTAAAAGAAAAACGATCGAAATCTAAGAATTCATATGTTACGGGGCGCTTGAGGGGACGTCGTACTCGGGAAAGTAAGGCACGAGGAAGTTATCCTTATCTCGGTTTGCCAGAATGACGCCTTCGAGGTAAGAACTCGCGACTTGCCGGTCCCCAGCGCTGCCCAAGATCTTGGCACGCATGTAGAAGGGGTCGACTATCACGATGTCCGGGGTCTAGTCTCTAATGATCCGCATCTCCATACTCCACGAAAATAGCCGAACGAAGGTGTAGTGTAGCGGATGAAGGTTCAACATAGCGTAGATGTCATCAAACCGCAGGACGATCGTACCCTCGATGGAGTTATCCACAAAGCCCTTGCCCTCTGGCACCTTGGCCGCGAAAACCGGGTATGCTACATCCTTCTCTCTGAGACGCCGCTTCTCCTAAGAAAGAACACTGTCATGCAGACTCCACATAGCACCGGTTGCAGCATTGAGCATATTACTCGGTAGCATCGGCCTACCCGCCACGTGCACCCTCCTCATTATATCCTCAGGTGAAGGTGGCCCGTCCTGAGCATGGATCGTACTCGGTGCTGGCTGGCTCGCACCCTTGTTAGGCTTTCTTTTCCATGCCTTCTTCTCCTGTAATGGGACCGAGTTCTGCTCACATACCGCCTTCTTGAGTGTGTTGGGGCTGATAATATTTCGCACCTCACCTATCTGAGGCTCGGTGAAGTCGGCAGCTGGAGGCGTCTCCTGAGAACTGAACGACAGACGATGCCTGTTGCAACTTGGTTTCTCCGTGGTACCAGCTAGATCGCGCACGTCTTTTGTAGGGTTGGGTTCTTGAGAAGGAGGCCCCATGAAGTCGCCATCGTACCCATGATCGGCAAAGTACTCATCGACGTTGGCAAATGTATCGTCGTCGTTGTCGTCGTCGTTGTTCGGATCCTGTGCCATATGCATGTTTGGATCCAGTGGCATAGGGATGTCCGGCACCGTTGCGGCGGTCTTGCCATGGCTTGGCGCCGGCATGACTGGCGGTGTTGTCTTTGGGGTGGTGTCCCCCGCCCCCAAACGAATCTGGCTCTTCGGCCAAAGGAGGGGCCAGCTTAGGCAGGCGCTGAGGGTCATCACATCATCTTCGTCGGCCCCGATGGGTCGAATCGGAGGTAACAACTCGTCGCAGCCTGGCAGCACCCGAACCAGTTGAACCCTATACAAGGTGGGTGGCATCCTAGTACCATGGAACACGGGGTTGCCCGGTTGAACAATTTTGCCCTTGGCGACATCGACCAACTCGTTGTTCACGAAGTGCAGGAGAGTGCACGGAACGTCGGCGGCGCCCTGCGAAAACATTTAGGGCGTCAGGGATGCCCAGTCGAAGGCAAGGAGATGAAGTCCTCGGCCGAGAGAGGCTTAATTAGTTACCGTGATGATGGCCTCGAGCTCGGCTAATGTCGAGGCACCGCCAATGGCGAGCGTACACCCGGGTGCATTAAGCTCCCGTGCCGGCGTCGGAGACACCAATGCCGCCTCCATCGGAGATACCAATGGCCCCGCCATCGCATTCTACGAGTTGCTGGCCGTGAAGCTAGGAATCAGGGGCGGCCCCTGTTGGCCACCCGCAATCCACGCCTGCAACCCCTCAATCAAGGTAGGCACAATGGCGGTGATCGTCACTCCCAGTTGTTGTTGCATTTTCTTTTGGACAATCTCCGGAATCCGCGCCACTTGTGCCTTGAGTTCTTGAACCTCGCGCGACTGGCTTTCCAAGCTGGTCTTTTTCTCCTTTCGCCCACCAGCGTTATAGTATGACGACCATTTTGTGGACAAGCCTTTGCCGGCCACATGACCAGCTGACGACGGCTTACTGAGCTTATCCTTTTTTTTCATTACATTCAACGCCCTATTTAGAGTGGTGTCCCAAGGGTTGCTCTTAGTCGACCCCGCGCTACTGCTTTCAGTCGCCTGCGGAAGGAATGTGAACCATTTAGAAATTTGGCTTCATTAATTAGAATGCAACCATATGGAGCTAATTACGCGGGGGTGTATTCCTTACCAGAAAAAGCTCAAGCGCACTGGTCTTCGGATCCGTGGTAAGCTCCTTTGTTTTCGAGTCCTTCTTGTACCGGGCCCTTACAAAGTTCCTAGTCTGCTTGTCACCGTATTTATCGAAGAGGGGCGGTAGGCCTTGCTCGGCATGCTCTGCCTCCTCCTTGTCCCATATAGGCTCCGCCACTCTGTAACCGCCAGGACCGAGTGTGTGTTCCCCTAAGTTCAGCTCCCGCATTTCTTTCCCCCATTGACTTGATTCGGAGGTTGCGTTGCTCGAGCACTTGATCTTGAAGTCGTTGTAGTCATCTTCGGTGATCGAAGGATTTTTCTCCTTGACCTTCTCATAACTAAAACCTTCTTCAATCATTCTCTTCACCGTGCTTTTCCAAGTAGACAGGGCCGTGCTCATCTTTGTGAGGGCGGCATTGTTCACTTTATTCCCTTTGGGGCTTGTGTTTTCAAATTCAGCAGGGAACTTGTATCGTTCGTGCAGCTTCGTGAAGAGGAGGTTGCGCAAATTCCCTCGGTCAGGATGCCTCAGGTTCTCGGTGTTGATCGAGACGGTGCTCCAGAGAATGCACCCGAGCTGAAGTGAGTACCTCTTGACTAATCGTTCGGGCGCCGTTGGATTCCCGTCGGAGTCCACTTCAGTAAATTCCTCCTTGATGGTGCGGAGCATGGTCTGGTGCCGGTCCTTCCGTTGCCTCTTCGGTTGGCTGCCATCTGTGTGTGTGCCGCCATCATCAGTGGTGGCATCGTCGGCGGCACCATCAGTGGTGTCATCCCCGACTGCACCATTAGTGGGGTCATCCTCGGCGGCACCATCAGTGGTGTCAGGATCGGTGTCTTTCGCGGCGTCCTCATACAAGTGAGGTTGTTCCTCCATCTCCTGGGACAGCTCCCAGAATGCCTTGCCGCCCGAACCCCCGGCCTCATCGTTGTGGGCCATGTTTCTCTCTAAATAGGAAAAAAGTTTGGTCAAAAAGTTGGTTATTGTCAAGGAACAAGATCATGGTCTCATCATTTAGGGTTTGTCGACACCGAGGCATCCTAAAAGCTAAGCTTTCATCATTGAGGGTTTTTCGACGCTGAGGCACCCTAAAAGCCTAAGCTTTCATCATTTAGGTTTTTATCGACACCGAGGCACCCTAAAGGCCAATGTTTTATAATTTATGGTTTGTCGACACCGAGGCATCCTAAAAGCTAAGCTGGGAAGGAGAATTCTAAGTTGGGCCAAATCACTTGGCTCTATTGCCGCCTATGGTTTAATGCAGCAAGAATAAAGGGGCAGTTGATCCTACTTAATTAAGTACTAGGATACCCCGCCCATGCATTAGTCACAAGTACCCCATATGTCCTATTTTTAGCAAAGTCATGCTAAAATTCACGGAAAATTTCAGCATGACCTTTGCTGAAAATAGGTCATATGGAGTACCCGAATTTGCCGGAACGGAAGTTAATCAACATTCCGCAAACTCAAGGGCCTCTCGGGGTACCTGCAAAATCATCACGGCACGATGGTCGGAGACAAAACCCAGCAAACTAGCACCACAATGTGCCTCTACTTTCATATGGATGAAAAGGCCACAGACCATATGGTCCTCTGCTTTCATGTGGACAAAAATCAGCTCAACTTATGTGAGCTTCCATTCCTGATCTAATAGGTCACCCAACAAAAAATCATCAATAGTTTAGCAATAAATACTCTAAAGAAACCTTGAAACTAATCTGATAGCTGCTCTCAAACCGTACATCCAAACAACACAAATAAATACTCTAAAGAAACCTTGAAACTTTATCTAAAACTTATGTAAGGGGGCCAACTCAAAATTCTGATCCTAGCTAACTCATTTTTCAGATATAAGCTTGCTGTCCAGAAATATATGTGCAGGTGTGCAATGACAAAATTCTGGAGTTATGCTATGTAATCTAGAATGTAGTCTAAGGGGAACTAACTAGCAGCAGGTCATCTAGAACACATGTGAGTACTTCAATGGAAATAGCAACATCAGGAAGAAAAGAATCTAGATCCAGGAGCATATATTCCTTAGACAAAGAACCAACAAAAGGAGGAACCTAATGCCGGCCCGCTTTAGCTCCTATATGAGTGTCTACTCAGCCAATTTAGGTTGGGGTCAGATCACGGCAAATGAGCAAATGAAAACTAGGGTGGCCAGTTTACGCCCTCATTTCCTAGAGCAGGCAGTAGGCCGTCAGGTAAACTGTAGCAGCATATATGATTTTCATATTTTGCCTACTGGCCGAACTGAGACACGATGTGTGTTACTGGTACATGTACAATACAGTTTCTAGGAAATATAGTTGATTACGTTCTGAGATAATTAATTAGATAATCCCTCCGTAAAGAAATATAAGAGTTTAGTGATCTAAACACTCTTATATTTCTTTACAGAGGGAGTTCATAACACCCGTGCAGTACATAATTACACTGGATTATACATAAAGAAACTACACACTGCAGCTATCTAGCAGAAATTCAATAGTACATGTCAAGATTGTAAATCTAGACATAAAAACAATTATTTAAGTGCTGCCCACTAGAACAGGATCAAGAATCCAACAACAATTGGGCACCAACGTTACTCCCTAGCTGCAACCAGATCAAGAAATCGTACAAAAGCACTAATTCCATCAGAGGCAAAGATACAAGATGCTAGTACACCAGACAGATCTATCCAACCCAAGTTAACCAAGAATCAAGAAGAGACGAGGAAGGAGGGAGATCTCTTACGGGGTTCCGCCTGTGGACTGTGGTGGTGCTGACGGCGAGGAGCGAGATCTCGTCGACCTTGGCGTGGAAGACGGCGAGCTGTGGCGAGGGTCGAGGTTGAGGCGTCAGAGGTGGTTCGAAGGCGGAGGGAGGGCGAGCCCGAAGGTGAAGCCGTCCCGCACTGGATCCCGTGTGCCTGGCCGACTCGTACAGCGCTGGCGTCTCGCCGCGGCCGGAGACCGATGTGCAGAGGTGGTTGTCGAGGATGGGGCGACGACGGCGAGGCTTTTCTGGGCTCTGCTCGCTGCGGGGCCGGGCCTGCGGAAGAGGCAGCAGCGGTGTCGAAGAGGCGGCGGCGGGGAGGGGGAGGAAGGGGTGGATGGGGAGAGGGAGGCGTGGGGGTGCGTGGGCGGCGGCGCGTTGGCAGCGGCGGCGGCGGCGCGGTGGAGACATGGGCGGGGGGAGGAAGAGGTGGACGAAGGATCTGGTGAGGGAGGGACGAGGGGCTATAGGGGGAGATAACTAATGGCGCACCCCCTTGCGGTGCGCCATTAGAATGTTTTTTTTTCTGATAGCAATGGCGCACCAGCGGGACGGTGCGCCATAAGTAATTTTTTTTAGATAGCAATGGCGCACCAGCCAGCGGTGCGCCATAAGTAATTATTTATTATTATTTTTTTGTTGCATCTAATAGTTTTTTAGAAAATTAATATGAATATGAAACAGTAATATTTTTTTATAAAAACAGTAATAATTTTTAAAAATATATCATCAGATTTTTTTATTTGAAAATATTTATGAATATAAAAAATATCATCAAATTTGTTATTTGAAAATACCATCAAATTTGTTATTTGAAAATATAATCAAATTTGGTTTTTGAAAATATAATCAAATTTTTTTTACTTGCATTCATTTGTGACGGTGGAGCGGGGGAGGGTGCGGGGGTCGTCGGCGGTGGTGGAGCGGGGGAGGATGCGGGGGGTGCTCGGCGGCGAGGGGGTCTGGCAAGGGGAATCTGGCGAGGGGGGATAACGATCGAGATGGAGGGGGATCGAGATCGAGTGTCCTCATGAATATTCAATATTATTTCATGAATTCAAAAAGTGCCCATGAAATTAAAAAATATTCATGATAGTTCAAAAAGTGCCCATGAAATACAATCGAGAAATGAAGATTACAATTTAAATACAATCGATCTTAGCTAGCTAGCTATCTGTTCACAATCTTCTTGCCCTTTTTTTTGCAATTGGAGTTCTTTTGTGGAACAGACGTCCTTTAGGTAGGGTGGTCCTGCTTCTTCTTGTGGTGTATGCTGCTACTTCGTCATCGTCGTCATGTTCGATCTTCGGGTCGCCGTACTTGTCGAAGTCGTGCTCACTGGCTACTCCATCCATTCCGATGATCTTCCTTTTGCCTCTCCTCACGACAACACGACTGGGCTTTGACGGGTCGGTAATGAAGAAGCATTGGTCAACTTGGGAAGCCAGTACCCATGGCTCATTTTTCGCGGTGACGTTTGTGCCCGCGGTCTTGGATTTGGCTTCGGGTATAACCATGGTGGTGAAATACCGGTCTTCTTTTAGGACGCTCTTGGCCCATCTGACACGGAACATCGGGACCTTCTCTCCAGTGTAGCTCAGCTCCCGGATCTCCTCGATCCTTCCGTAGTATCTGTCCTTGTCGTTACCGGTGTAGGATTCCATCGTTACCCCGGAGTTCTGATAACCATCGCTCTTCATGTCCTTAGCCTCGGTGTAGAATCTGTAGCCGTTGATATCGTACGCCTCA
Source organism: Secale cereale (assembly GCA_902687465.1). Lineage (NCBI taxonomy): Eukaryota > Viridiplantae > Streptophyta > Magnoliopsida > Poales > Poaceae > Secale > Secale cereale. The sequence continues at coordinate 620,645,609 of LR738711.1, forward strand.
TAGGTCATCAGGTTGTGCTCGGCGCCCTGTGACAAGGCGAATATGAGTTGTTCTTTCGCTGAAGAATCCTCATGTAAAGGGTACGACAGAAGCTTCTGCTGGAACCAACGCGTGAAACATGAGTTGTGCTGTTTGATTATATCTTCGTCCATCCTCTGTTGGCCTCGGTCATTGTACGTCTTCTCAATAAAGGTTTTGTGCTCTACCACCCAAGGATCGACCACGTCTATGTGTTGTAGCGCGACTAGGTTTGCTCTTTCAAAGTCGGCGAGTCGACCCTCGAAGTCGACATGCATTTCGCGGCGATCCTCACGGTGACCCCATCCAGCGAGCCTGCCGAGGTGCCTGTTGACGGGCAGACCAATGGGGTTCTCGATGCCTAGATAATTCGTGCAGTAGGAGATGCACTCTTCGGTCAGAAAGCCCCTGGCTATGCTTCCCTCTGGACGTGACATGTTGTGAACGTATCCTTTGATGACACCATTCATCCTTTCGAACGGCATCATGCTGTGCAGGAACATCGGCCCGAGTTGGATGATATCGTCCATGATATGGACCAGCAGATGCACCATAACGTCGAAGAATGCGGGCAGGAAGTACATCTCAACCTCGCATAGTATCACCACGATCTCTTCATGTAGCCTTCTGAGTTGCCTCACGCCAACCGATTTCCGAGAGATGACGTCGAAAAAGTTGCATAGGCCAAATAGCGTTTCACGGACGTGCGCGTCCATGATCCCACAGATTGCAACAGGAAGTATCTGCGTCATCAGCACGTGACAGTCGTGAGACTTCATCCCGCTGAACTTCTGCTTCGCTCGGTCTAGGTATCTGCTTATCTTCCCCGCGTAACCGTATGGAAGTTTTACTCCTACGAGGCAGGTGAAAAACTGCTCGATCTCCTCCTGACTTAGAGTGAAGCACGCGGGAGGGTAGTCATTTCCGGTCTTCTGGGCCTTTTTGCCTTTGCGACGACTTTCCGTGTCCTGCTTCGCCTCATCATCATCATTAGCGTGAAGCTCCTGCCTGATGCCCATTGATTTCAAGTCTGCCCTTGCTTTCGGCCCATCTTTGGTCCTCTCTGGCATGTTGAGCAGGGTACCAAGCAGACTCTCACACACGTTCTTCGTGATATGCATGACATCAAGGCTGTGAGGCACACGGTGGATCTTCCACTACGGCAAGTCCCAGAAAACAGACCTCGTTTACCATACCTTCAGCAGCGGCTCTGGCGCCTTCGCTTCTTTCCCGGCTCTGGCGCCTTTTGCTTCTCTCCCGGCAGTGGGCAATCTTTCCAATTTTTCAACAACTCGTCTATTTCCTCGCCGCTCCTCGTACGCGGGCGTCTTCGGGGTTCGGTTTCACCATCGAACAGATCCTTGCATTTTCTCCACAGGTCATCGTCGCGAAGCCACCTTCTATGTCCAATGAACACGGTTTTCGAAGACCCAGGATCTCTATCTAGCTGGCGATACGTTGTGTCATCCATGCACCTGACGCATCCAGAAAATCCGTGGACCACCTGCCCCGCGACATATCTGTAGCCGAGATAGTCGTGCACCGTCGTGAGCAGTGCGGCTCTCATAGGGAAATATTATTTCTCTGCGGTGTCCCACATATTGGCTGGCGTTTTCCACAGCGTGTCTAGCTCCTCTTTCAGCAGCTCCAGATACAGATTGATGTCGTTCCCTAGTTGTTTCGGTCCTTCAATTAGCATACTCATGTGAATGTACTTCCTCTTCATGGACAACCAGGGGGGAAGGTTGTACATCCACACAAACACAGGTCAGGTGCTATGTGTGCTTATCTGGCTGCCAAATGGATTGACTCCATCGGTGCTCGCACCCAGCACGATGTTCCTTGGATCGTTCCCAAATTCTAGGTCTTCGAAGTTCAACGCTTGCCACTGGCTCGCATCCTTAGGGTGACTCAGCATCTTGTCTTTTTATCTATCTCCGGATCATTTGCATCATCTTCTCGCTTCTTCTCCTCCCTATCCCCGTGCCAACGCAGGAGCTTTGCTACCTTAGGGTCCGCGAAATACCGCAGCAGACGAGGAGTGATCGGAAAGTACCACACCACTTTTCGAGGACCTTTCTTCCTCTTCTTGTATCGAGTGACGCCGCACACCGGACATATGGTAGACTTCGCGTGCTCGTCCCGATAAATGATGCAATTGTTCATGCACACATGGTATTTCACGTGCGGTAAATCCAGAGGACAAACGATTTTCTTCGCCTCCTCAAAACTGGTCGGGCACTTGTTCCCCTTGGGAAGACGTTCGTGCCAGAATGACAGGTTCTCGTCGAAGCATGCGTCGGTCATTTTGTGGTTTACCTTCATCTCCAGAGCCATGAGCGTTACTTTCAGGCGGGTATCCTCGGGCCTGCATCGTTCATACAATGGAATAACCGCATCTATCTCCAGTTGATCCATCTTGGCTTTCTCTCGGGCGGCAGCTCTTGCGTTATCCGTCTGCTTGAGAAGCAGCTCTTGAATATGAGGGTCCTGCACGCAGCCCATCGATGGTCCAGCGTCGTCTGCTCCGCCACCATGATCATCTTCATGATCATGCCCGTCGTCTGCTCCGGCATCTTCCTCATCATCATGTCCTGCATCTTCTACATGATGACTGTGTACAACATCACCGTCGTGATCATCTCCTGGAGATTCTTCGTCTTCTCGCTCGCCCGAGCCGCGGTGGTTGTCTTGCTGCCCTTCCTCATATTTTGCCCGGCCCCCATGGACGACTTCGTAGTCATCTTCATCACCTTGCCACCGATAGCCATCGATGAAACCACGCAAGAGCAGGTGGTCCCGCACCTGCCCGGAATCCGGGTCCGCAATAAGGCTCTTCAGCTTGCATCTTCAACACGGACATCTTATCTCCATCTCGTTCTTTTGAAGCATCTTGGCCTTCGCGGAGCTCAAAAACCTATTCACGATGCCTTCAGTCATCGTGCGGACCATGGTCGCCTGCGGGGTAGAGCAAAACGATATTTTAGAACCAAGAAAAAATTTGGCATGACTTTCCCTAAAAATAGGACAAAAAAGAATGCTTAATGCCAAAATTCTCGCCGAAACGGAAATGAATCAACATTCCGGCAAAATATTGGCAACTATCACATTTCAAATACCGGTACACTTGCAAACACAAACATATATGCAACACGACAAACATATGCAGCACTACGAACATACATAGATCTAGCTAGGCCATAAAAAGTGCATGTGCACATTGTCGGAGGGAGAACAACATAAAGATAGCTTCCCCCCTTAGTTACCTATCAAAAAAGGTAATTTAACCACTTAATTTGAATGAATCTATGGTGGAAATGAGGTGACAAAGAGGAGGCAGCCGAGACAAGCTTTGGAGGAGGAGGTGGAGAGAATGAAGTGGGGACAAAGTGAGTGGGTAGGAGTGGCTGTCCAAAATATCTTGTTGGTGCCCACTTACTAATGGCGCACCATCTACTAATGCGCCATTAGTAACCCAGGTTACTAATGGCGCACCTGCTGGCGGTGCGCCATTAGTAGTTTTGCAAAAAAAAACATACTAATGGCGCACTGTGCCAAAGTGCGCCATTACTAGTTTAAACTACTAATGGCGCACTGTGGCACAGTGCGCCATTAGTAGTTTTGCAAAAAAAAGAATAAAAATATAATAAAAAACAACAGTAGTGGCGCACTGTGTGACTGGTGCGCCATTACTAGTTACAACTAGTAATGGCGCATTCTGTGTGGATGCGCCATTAGTATGTTTGGAAAAAAATTGATACTAATGGCGCACCATGAGCCCGATGCGCCATTAGTGTATTCCACACTAATGGCGCACCAGCACGTGGTGCGCCATTAGTATATACTAATGGCGCACTGCATGTCTGGTGCGCCATTAGTGTCCATCCTATCTATAGCCCTTTTCCTAGTAGTGGGTGTAATAGTCCTCCCAGGAGCACAAACTTTGATCCTCCAGTGCTCCTCTTCTTGTAAAGTTGCATTGAAGGTTTCGGTGAAGCTTGGTATTCTGATGTTCAGATACTTTGTGACTTCCTTCAAGGGTCGTCCGAAAGGTGTGTTGTCATCAGGCTAAGTAAACTTGTTCCTGGGGTCCGACATCTATAGAGTAGAAATAGAGAAGGATTATAAATAAAAAGGGAAGAGTATCATGTGGCTTTTCCTAGTGGTCGCGTCCTACAGTCAGCGTGTGCTCTGATACCATCTTGTAGTGACCCGATCCCAATGGATCGAAGTCTCTGTGCTTAAGTGTCATCCCTGGATCGGTATGCTGACACACACAATCATTGGGGAATTATAACAGAGTTTCAATCACACACTTCTTACATTGAGGTCCTCATAAAGAGTATTTATTACAAAAAAATGGTTGAAGGCCAACTAAATAAGATAATGCGAAAGCTCCAAAGATAAATGAGTCCATCCAACTCCATGGCAAAACTGAGTGCATGACAACGACCTATTGCACCTTAATCCTCGTCTGAAAACTCTGCAATATGAGATGTTGCAGCCATGTAGGTCAGCACATGGAATATGTTGGCAAAGTCATACTGTAGCAATAATTATGAGCAATTTTCTATCATTACATGCATATTTGGCTGGTGGAGGCTCTAAGTTTAATTTTGCATAAAGCTAATTTTTCCTACAACAAAGGAATAATTTTTATTTACTACAAAGTTAGATTACCAAATTGACAAGGTTCCTCCAACTTAATCCCCAAATCACCAAGTCGTTAATAACCCAACAATTTAGTAAAGTAAAGTGATGAGATCAACAAATAATTCCAATATCAGGATACTCAAGATGTCCATAATCGGGGACACAGCTAATCATGATTAGTTTGTACACTCTGTAGAGGTTTGCGCACTTTTCCCCACAAGACTCAACCGCATCCATGATCGGAAGATCGAGACATATCCTTTCAGAAGCATTACCTCTTTTGTCTGGGTAGATCGGTACGCCTACTTTCCCCTACATCAGCTAGTCTACCACTGAAAGAGGTCACACAACTTAATCAACTATGCCAGAGCCCATATTGGCTTATGGCTGCACACGGAAGTTTCTAGGCATGATTAATTATATGATCTCTTTGAGCCTGGGTGGCATTTTGTAGGATGATCACATGGGTCCTCCGGGATCTCCTAGGACAACACTAGATTCTCGAGGTGCCCGCAACCAATCCACCCAGATGTGTTTTTATGTAGCCACCTTAAACTTTCCCTTTGTTATTATTACTCTCACAACTTTCATGAATCTCACATACCAATCCCCGTCTACGAGCATGGCTAAGCAATTAGTAACATAACGTATATTCTCGGGATGATCACAAGTCATAGGTTCCACATGATCTACATAGCATAACCCACAATTCACAATCCTACTCATGCAAATCTTTGAGGGGTGAGACTAATGCAAGTAAAACTGGGTATTGAAGAAGTATAGTCAAAGTGCAACTTGCCTTGCTGATGATCGTTATACCCTAGAGGCTCGTAGTAGCAAGCTTCGTACTCCGTAAAATCTATCGTAAACAAACAGTAGCATACATAAGCACTCATGCAAAATCTTCAAAGAACATATTCAGAAAGCTCAAAAACAAGCAAATAACTCTTTTGAACAAAAAACAATTTTCAACAGTACCAAAATTATGTGGATTAGATCTTAACAGAAAGTTTAGGTCAAGAGCTTGGATTTGCAAAAAGAATCAACTAAAACGGAGTTACGAAACTCAAGATACGACCGAAAGAAGTTCAAATTCAAATCTGTTTGAATTCCAATTTTAAAACTTTCAAAAATCGATTTGAGTTGGTTTTCTGGATAGATGAGATCATACTAAAGATTTTGGTGTCGGTTTCATCGAGTTTGGACAAACGAGCAAAAAGTAATGACCGTTTGAAAAACAGGGACTAATCTGTCAGAAAAGTAATCGCATCTGGATCCCTAGATGAGAACAGAAAAACCTAATGAATGAACGTTCGCTACAGAAGTAAAGAAAACGAAAACGTTCGTTGTAATGCACTAACTAGTGAACATTCACAAAAACAATGTTTTAAAAAGAACGCGTTCTGGATCGTTAGATCCAGATCTGACGGTCGGGCGACGGCGGTTACCGGCGGCGGGGTCGACGTCGAGGCGGGGATCAGCGGCGGCGATGACTCCGGCAGGTTTCGGTGGCTGCGGCTACGCGGGCGGAGTGGTGGTGCGGCGCGGTGGTGGGGGCGTGAGGCGGCGGTGGTGTGATGCGGCGGTGGCGGGCTACAGCGGCGGCGGTGTTGCAGCGTCGGCGATTTGTGAGGAGAGAGAAGCGGGTGACGGCTTATAAAGGCCGAGGAACGGGGGAGCTTGGAGGAGGGGCAAGGCGAGTCCGGTGGCGGCACGGCGCGGAAGCCGAGGGCGGCATGGCGGCGGTGTCGTGGTGGCTCGGGACTTCGCCTCGAGCTCAGAGACGGTCACGCGGCGGTGTTGGGCCGGCTGGGTCGCGGCTAGCGAATGGGCCGGCCCGGCTGGTCGGTCCTTTTTTTAATAAACCTTTTTCCTGAAATACTAAAAATAGAAAAATATAATAAATATTTTTTTAAAATCGCAGAAAAATTGACACATAACTATGGCCTTATTAATGACCATGTGAACATTTTTCTGGGCCTAAATGCCTAAAATAAAAAACAAAAATTTTAGTACTAATAAAACTTGCATAAAATAAATATCTTTGCAAATAAAAACAAATAAATATATTTTGACTCAAAATTAAATTTCCAACATTTCTATTCTATTTTTGAAGAAGTCATGTTATCTTCTCTCTTTATTTTATTTATTTTGAAAATATATGAAATGAAAATTGGCAAAAAATTATTTGATCCAAACCCCACTTGGACAGAAATAAAATGTGGGTCTTTTGGGAAAACTTCCAACTCTCTCATTTAGTCCTTGAGTTGCTTAAAGTCCCTTGGATCAATTTCCAACAAAATCCAAATTCAAAAGTGCAGAAATTTTGAATGCATATGAAAGATCTAAATAATAACATCCAAATTGAAAAATTGGGATGTTCCATTCTGTGATAGGACTGCAGAAAGCATTATTTTAGTTACAAGTTTAATGAATCTGATGATTCACGAAATAGTTTCATAACTTACGCCTCTAGAACACCACAGAGGAAAGGAGTGTCTGAGAGACATAATCGAACCATGTATGCCATGGTAAGATCAAAGATGTCATTAACTAATTTGCCATTATATATCCGGCTTATGCTTTAGTGACTACATCTTTTACACTGAAAAGAGTGTCATTGAATCTTTTCAAATGACACCATACGAGATATGGTATGTGACATGGAACCAATATGTCCTTTCTTAAAACTTGGGAATGAGATGCATATGTAAAGTGTTTACAACCGCATAAGCACATATCACATATCCGATAAGTGCTACTTTGTTGGTTATCCAAAATCTTGGATACTTCTTCCTGAAGGAAATATGCCCTAGAGGCAATAATAAAGTTGTTATTTTATATTTCCTTGTTTCATGATAAATGTTTATTATTCATGCTAGAATTTTATTAACCAGAAACTTGATACATGTGTGGATACATAGACATAATATGAAGTCCCTAGTAAGCCTCTACTAGACTAGCTCGTTAATCAAAGATGGTTAAGTTTCCTGGACATAGACATGTGTTGTCATTTGATGAACGGGATCACATCATTAGGAGAATGATGTGATGGATATGACCCATCTGTTAGCTTAGGATATTGATTATTTAGTTTTATTGCTATTGCTTTCTTCATGTCAAATACATGTTCCTCCGACTATGAGATTATGCAACTCGCGAATACCGGAGGAATACCTTGTGTGCTATCAAACGTCACAACGTAACTGGGTGATTATAAAGATGATCTACGGGTATCTCCGAAGATGTTTGTTGGGTTGTCATAGATCAAGATTATAATTTGTCACTCTGAGTATCGGAGAAGTATCTCTAGGCCTGCTACTTCTCGAGCTTGCGTTGTATTCCCTCGAAGAGGAAAGGGTGAAGCAGCATAGTAGCGTAAGTATTTCCCTCAGTTTTTGAGAATCAAGGTATCAATCCAGTAGGAGACCACGCACAAGTCCCTCGCACCTGCACAAACAAATAAGAACTTCGCAGCCAACGCGATAAGGGGTTGTCAATCCCTTTACGATCACTTACGAAAGTGAGATCTGATAGATAGGATAGTATAATATTTTTGGTATTTTTGGATATAAGAATAGAAAGAAAATAAAGCAAAGTAAAGTAGATGAAATATTAATATGTTGGGAATAGACCCGGGGGCCATAGGTTTCACTAGTGGCTTCTCTCATGATAGTAGAATTCTACGGCGGGTGAACAAATTAATGTCGAGCAATTGATAGAAAAGCGCATAGTTATGAGAATATTTAGCCATGATCATTATATATAGGCATCACGTCCGTGACAAGTAGATCGAAACGATTCTGCATCTACTACTATTACTCCACACATCGACCGTTATCCAGCATGCATCTAGAGTATTAAGTTCATAAGAACAGAGTAATGCTTTAAGCAAGATCACATGATGTAGAGGCATAAACTCAAGCAATATGATATAAACCCCATCTTTTTATCCTCGATGGCAACAATACAATACGTGCCTTGCTGTCCCTGCTGTCACTGGGAAAGGACACCGCAAGATTGAACCCAAAGCCAAGCACTTCTCCCATTGCAAGAACTATAGATCTAGTAGGCTAAACCAAACCAATAATTTGAAGAGACTTGCAAGGATATTATAATCATACATAAAGATTTCAGAAAAGAATCAAATATTTCTCAAAGATAATCTTGATCATAAACCCACAATTCATTGGATCTCGACAAACACACCGCAAAAAGATTACATCGAATAGATCTCCTCGAAGATCGAGGAGAACTTTGTATTGAGATCCAAAAAGAGAGAAGAAGCCATCTAGCTAATAACTAAGGACCCGAAGGTTTGTGGTAAACTACTCACAACTCATGGGTGAGGCTATGGTCTTGATGTAGAAGCACTCCATGGTAGATCCCCCCTCCGGCAGAGCTCCGGAACAGGCCCCAAGATGGGATCTCACGGGAACACAAGGTTGCAGCGGTGCAATTAGGGTTTTCTCTGTTGCCTTGATGTTTTCAGGGTACATGGATATATAGGAGAGCAAGGAGGGTATCGGGGGAGCCATAGGGGGCCCACGAGGGTGGGGGGCCCGCCCAGGGGGAGGGGGCGCACCCTGGACCCTCGTGGCCACCTACTTCGTTCCCTCGCGTGTACTCCAAGTCTTTTGGGTAGATATTGTTCCAAAAATAACTCTCCCGAAGGTTTCATTCCGTTTGGACTCTGTTTGATATTCCTTTTCTGCGAAACCCTGAAATAGGCAAAAAACAACAATCTGCACTAGGCCTTGGGTTAGTAGGTTAGTCCCAAAAATAATATAAAAGTGTATAATAAAGCCTATTAAACATCCAAAACAGAATATATAATAGCATGGAACAATCAAAAATTATAGATACGTTGGAGACGTATCAAGCATCCCCAAGCTTAATTCCTGCTCGTCCTCGAGTAGGTAAATGATAAAAACGGAAATTTTGATGTGGAATGCTAACTGATACGTCTCCAACGTATCTATAATTTTTTATTGTTCCATGCTATTATTTATGAAGTCTTGGATGTTTAATGGGCTTTATCATACACTTTTATATCATTTTTGGGACTAACCTACTAACCCGAAGGCCCAGTCCAGATTGTTGTTTTTTTGCCTGTTTTAGGTTTTTGCAGAAAAAGAATATCAAAGGGAGTCCAAACGGAATGAAACCTTCGCGAGAGATATATTTGGAGAAAATGACGCACAGGAAACTTGAGAACCACGTCAGGGGAGCATCGAGGCGCCCACGAGGGTGAGGGGCGCGCCCCCCTACCTCGTGGGCCCCTCGAGCATCCCCCGGTGTCCTCCTTCCTCCTATATAAGTCTACATACCCCAAAACCTTCGACAACAGAGAGAAAACCATAATTCTACCCCCGTAACCTTCTGTTCCCGTGAGATCCCATCTTGGAGCCTGTTCCAGAGCTCCACCGGAGGGGGATCCATCACGGAGTTCTTCATCATCATCATCATTGCCCTCACCATGAGTTGTGAGTAGTTTCCCACAGACCTTCGGGTCCATAGCTAGTATCTAGATGGCTTCTTCTATCTCTCTGGATCTCAATACAAAGTTCTTCTCGGTCTTCGAGGAGATCTATTCGATGTAATCTCTTTTTGCGATGTGTTTGTCGAGATCCGATGAATTGTGAGTTTATGATCAATATTATCTATGAGAAATATTTGGTTCTTCTCTGAACTTTTTATGTGTACTCATAATATCCTTGCAAGTCTCTTCGAATTACTGGTTTGGTTTGGCCTACTAGATCTATAGTTCTTGCAATGGGAGAAGTTCTTGCCTTTGGGTTCAATCTTGAGGTGTCCTTTCCCAGTGACAGTAGGGGCAGCAAGGGACGTATTGTATTGTTGCCATTGAGGATAAAAAGATGGGGTTTATATCATATTGCTTGAGTTTATCCCTCTACATCATGTCATCTTGCTTAAGGCGTTACTCTGTTCTTGCGAACTCAATACACTAGATGCATGTTGGATAGCGGTCGATGTGTGGAGTATTAGTAGTAGATGCAAGCAGGAGTCGGTCTACTTGTATCGGACGTGATGCCTATATACGATGATCATGCCTAGATAGTCTCATAATTATTCGCTTTTCTATCAATTGCTCGATAGTAAGTTGTTTACACGCCGTAGAATATCGCTATCATGAGAGAAGCCACTAGAGAACACTATGGCCCCGGGTCTATTATCAACATATCAATCTACATCCACTTTACTTTTATCGCTTTTATTTTCTGTTCTTATAAACCTAAAATACCAAAAATATAAACTATCATCTCTATCAGGTCTCACTTTCGTAAGTGACCGTAAAGGGATTGACAACCCCTTATCGCGTTGGCTACGAAGTTCTTATTTGTTTGTGCAGGTGTGAGGGACTCGCGCGTGGTCTCCTACTGGATTGATACCTTGGTTCTCAAAAACTGAGGGAAATACTTTCGCTACTGTGCTGCATCACCATTTCCTCTTCGAGGGAATACAACGCAAGCTCGAGAAGTAGCAAGAAGAATTTCTGGCGCCGTTGCCGGGGAGGCTTACGCAAAAGTCATATACCAAGTACCTATCACAAACCCTTATCCTTCGCATTACATTTTCTTTCCTCTCGGTTTCCTCTCCCCCACTTCACCCTTGTCGTTTTATTTGCGCTTCTTTTGCCACGTGTTTACCGTTCGCGTGCCTATTGTTTGCTTGTGTTGCTATGTGCCCTCATTTAGCTTGCATCTTCGCTTGCTAAAGTATGAATCCTCATCCACTTGCTAATCTCTTTAAGATATCCAATTATGTTGAACCTATTGCTAGTGAGCTGCGTGCACTAGATTATCCTTATGGGCTTTCTCTTGAAATTTATGAATCTGAAAATTGTGAGGTATTGTTAAAAGAAAAAGTGATTCATGTTAGCTCCTTAAATAAAAAGCATGATTGCAATGATGTTACTATAAATTCTATTGATGTCAATTGTGCTAATAATATGCAAAACCCTAAGCTTGGGGATGCTAGTTTTGCTATGTCAACTACTTGTTACAATGATCATGATTGGGGTGACTCTTATTATGATCTTGAAAATTTATTTAATCCCCATGATGAATATAAGATTGATAATAATGTTTGCATTAATATTAAAAGTGGGTTTGGAGAGGTCATGACTTTAGTTAATGTTAATCCCACTATTTTGGAAGAGTGTCAACTTTGCATGCATGTGGATCATGTTGAGAATATGTTATGTGATAGCAATTTTGTTGAATTTGATCATACATGCAACTATGAGAGGAAAATATGGTTGTAGAAATTTTCATGTTACTAAATTACCTCTCGTTATGTTGAGATTGCTATTGTTTCTTTCTTCTTCCTTGCATATGCTCGATCATGCTTGTCTTGCTAATTTGTTTCCCTATAAAATGCATAACATAGGAAGTATGTTAGACTTAGATGTGTTTGTCACATGTATTATGATGCTCTCTTTGTGCTTCAATCCTTGTCTTTTATGTGAGCATCATTGAATTCTCAAGCCTATCTTAGTGGCTATAAAGAAAGAGCTTGTTGGGAGGCAACCCAATTTTATATTATTTTGTTTTTCCTGCTGTTAGGGAATAAATATTTCATATAGCTTCTGTTTAGATGTGGTTTCATGTTTTGTTTAGTGTCTATGCCAAGTAGAACCTTTGGGAAGACTTGTGTGAAGTTTATGTGATCTTGCTCCGAAAAACAGAATCGTTAGCGCTCGCTAGAATGGTCATCAGATTTTACCGGAGTGTGCTATTTAGTTGATTCTTTTTGCAGATGATTAATAGACAAATTCCTCACGTTTACCAATTTAGTATGAATTTTTTGGAGTTCCAGAACTAGGCGAAACCTGAAGATTACTACAGATTGTTCTGTTTTTGACAGATTCTGTTTTTCGTGTGTTGTTTGCTTGTTTCAATGTATCTATGAGTAGTATTGAGAAGTTTGAATCATAGAGAAGTTGTAATACAGTAGGTTTAACACCAATATAAACAAAGAATGAATTAATTGCAGTACCTTTGAGTAGTGGTTTGCTTTCTTATACTAACGGAGCTCACGAGATTTTTGTCTAAGTTTTGTGTTGTGAAGTTTTCAAGTTTTGAGTATTGCTTTGATGGACTATGGAACCAAGAGTGGCAAGAGCCTAAGCTTGGGGATGCCCCGGGAAGGCATCCCCTCTTTCGTCTTCATCCATCGGTAACTATACTTGGAGCTATATTTTTATTCGCCGCATGATATGTGTTTTGCTTGGAGCGTCCTGTATAATTTGAGTCTTTTCTTGTTAGTTTGCCACAATCATCCTTGCTGGGCACACCTATTTGAGAGAGTTAAATATGGCCTAGGAATTATTAGAACACTCTATGTGCTTCACTTATATCTTTTGAGTTGAATAGTTTTTGCTCTAGTGCTTCACTTACATCTTTTAAAGCACGGTGGTGGTAATATTTTGTAGAAATTGTTGAACTCTCATGCTTCACTTATATCTATTTGAGAGTATATTAAAACAGCATGGTAATGTGTTTAGGATAAAAAAACTAGTCTTCACATGATAGACATCCAATGTCAATGTAGTAAAAAAATCACACTAAGTGCATTGAATATGATGAGATGTTGGATGCTTGATAATTGTTTTGAGATATGAGGATAGTGATATTAGAGTCATGCTAGTGGAGTTATTATGAAATTGAGAAATACTTGTGTTAAGGTTAGTGATTCCCGTATCATGCACGTATGGTGAACCGCTATGTGACGAAGTTAGAGCATGAGGTATTTGTAGAGTGCCAACCTTTGTGTGGAGGTCGGGGACGCGCGATGGTTAACTCCTACCAACCTCCCCCCTAGGAGCATGCGTTGATTGCTTTGTTTGGCTGACTCGTAGATTTTTGCAATAAGTATATGAGTTCTTATGACTAATGTTGAGTCCATGGATTATATGCACTCTCACCCTTCCACCATTGCTAGCCTCTCTTGTACCGCGCAACTTTTGCCGGTGCCACAAACCCACTATATATCCTTCCTCAAAACAGCCACCAAATTATTCCTCAAAACAGCCACGATACCTACCTATCATGGAGTTTCCATAGCCATTCCGAGATATATTGCCATGCAACTTTCCACCATTCCATTCATATGACACGCATCATATTGTCATATTGACATGCATGATCATGTAGTTGACATCGTATTTGTGGCAAGGCCACCATGCATAACTTTGCATACATGTCACACTTGTTTCATTGCATATCCCGGTATAGCACCGGAGGCATTCATATAGAGTCATACTTTGTTGTAGTATCGAGTTGTAATATCGAGTTGTAATGTAAGTGTGATGATCATCATTATTAGAGCATTGTCCCATGGGAGGAAAGCCTAAATCTATAAAGCCCCTCCGCAAAAGAAAAAAGAAAAAAAAGGGAAAGGCCAAAGAAAAAAAGAAAGGCCCAAAAAAGGGACAATTGCTACTATCTTTTTTCCACACTTGTGCTTCAAAGTAGCACCATGTTCTTCATGATAGAGAGTCGCATGTTTAGTCACTTTCGTATACTAGTGGGAATTTTTATTGTAGAACTTGGCTTGTATATTCTAATGATGGGCTTCCTCAAATGCCCTAGGTCTTCGTGAGCAAGCAACTTGGATGCACACCCACTAGTTTCTTTTGTTGAGCTTTCATACATACTTAGCTCTAGTGCATCCGTTGCATGGCAATCCCTACTCACTCACTTTGATATCTATTGATGGGCATCTCCATAGCCCGTTGATATGCCTAGTCGATGTGAGACTATCTTCCTCTCTTTGTGTCTTCTCCACAACCACCTCTATTCCACCCATAGTGCTATATCCATGGCTCACGCTCATGTATTGCGTGAAAGTTGAAAGGTTTGAAAAGATAGAGTATGAAAACAAGTGCTTGGTAGGAATCGGGGTTGTGCATGATATGAATATTTTGTGTGATGAAGAGGGAGCATAGCCAGACTATATGATTTTGTAGGGATAACTCTCTTTAGCCATAGTATTTTGAGAAGACATGGTTACTTTGTTAGTATGCTTGAAGTATTGTTATTTCTTATGTCAATATAGACTTTTATCTTGAATCTTTTAGATCTGAACATTCATGTCACAATTAACAGAATTACATTGAGAAACTATATTGGTTAGCATTCCACATCAAAAATTCTTTCTTTATCATTTACCTACTCGAGGACGAGCATGAATTAAGCTTGGGGATGCTTGATACGTCTCCAACGTATCTATAATTTTTTATTGTTCCATGCTATTATTGATGAAGTCTTGAATGTTTAATGGGCTTTATCATACACTTTTATATCATTTTTGGGACTAACCTACTAACCCAAAGGCCCAGTCCAGATTGCTGTTTTTTGCCTGTTTCAGGGTTTTGCAGAAAAAGAATATCAAACGGAGTCCAAACGGAATGAAACCTTAGCGAGAGATATTTTTGGAGAAAATCACGCACATGGAACTTGAGAACCATGTCTGTGGAGCATCGAGGCGCCCACGAGGGTGGGGGCGCCCCCTGCCCAGGGCGCGCCCCCTACCTCGTGGGCCCCTCGAGTGTCCCCCGGTGTCCTCCTTCCTCCTATATAAGTCTACGTACCCCGAAACCTTCAGCAACACAGAGAAAACCCTAATTCCACCACCGCAACCTTCTGTTCCCGTGAGATCCCATCTTGGAGCCTGTTTCGAAGCTCCACCGGAGGGGGGTCCACCACGGAGTTCTTCATCATCATCATCATCGCCCTCACCATGAGTTGTGAGTAGTTTACCACAGACCTTCGGGTCCATAGCTAGTATCTAGATGGCTTCTTCTCTCTCTCTGGATTTCAATACAAAGTTCTCCTCGGTCTTCGAGGAGATCTATTCGATGTAATCTCTTTTTGCAGTGTGTTTGTCGAGATCCGATGAATTGTGAGTTTATGATCAAGATTATCTATGAGAAATATTTGGTTCTTCTCTGAACTTTTTGTGTGTGTTCATAATATCCTTGCAAGTCTCTTCATATTATTGTTTTGATTTGGCCTACTAGATCTATAGATCTTGCAATGGGAAAAGTGCTTGGCTTTGGGGTTCAATCTTGTGGTATCCTTTCCCAGTGATAGTAGGGGCAGCAAGGCACGTATTGTATTGTTGCCATCGAGGATAAAAATATGGGGTTTATATCATATTACTTGATTTTATCCCTCTACATCATGTCATCTTGCTTAAGGCGTTACTCTGTTCTTGCGAACTCAATACACTAGATGCATGCTGGATAGCGGTCGATGTGTGGAGTAATAGTAGTAGATGCAGGCAGGAGTCTGTCTACTTGTCTCGGACATGATGCCTATATATAATGATCATGCCTAGATAGTCTCATAATTATTCTCTTTTATATCAATTGCTCGATAGTAATTTGTTTACCCGCCATAGAATATCGCTATCATGAGAGAAGCCACTAGAGAACACTGTGGCCCCCGGGTCTATTCTCAACATATCAATCTACATCCACTTTACTTTTATTGATTTTATTTGTTTTTCTTATAAACCTAAAATATCAAAAATATAAACTATCATCTCTATCAGATCTCACTTTCGTAAGTGACCATAAAGGGATTGACAACCCCTTATCGTGTTGGCTGCGAAGTTCTTATTTGTTTGTGCAGGTGCGAGGGACTCGCGCGTGGTCTCCTACTGGATTGATACCTTGGTTCTCAAAAACTGAGGGAAATACTTACACTACTGTGGTGCATCTCCCTTATCTCTTAGAGGGAATACAACGCAAGCTCGAGAAGTAGCAAGACTAACCAACATAATTCTCAATGTAATTCTCTTTATTGTGGCATGAATGTTTAGATCCGAAAGATTCAAGATAAAAGTTCATATTGACATAAGAATAATAATACTTCAAGCATACTAACAAAGCAATCATGTCTTCTCAAAATAACACGGCCAAAGAAAGTTCATCCCTACAAAATCATATAGTTAGGCCACACTCCATCTTCGTCACACAAAATATTCCAATCATGCACAACCCCAATTTCAGCCAAGCACTTGTTTCATACTTTAATTTTTTCAAACTCTTTCAACTTTCACGCAATATATGAGCGTGAGCCATGGACATAGCACTATGTGGAATAGAGTGGTGGTTATGGAGAAGACAAAAAGAGGAAGATGGTCTCACATCAACTAGGTGTATCAATGGGCTATGAAGATGCCCATCAATAGATATCAATGTGAGTGAGTAGGGATTGCCATGCAACGGATGCACTAGAGCTATAAATGTATGAAAGCTCAACAAAAGAAACTAAGTGGGTGTGTGTCGGGGGAAACTGCCCACCACGAACACCTATGGGACCGGAGCCCCTTATACGTTGCGGTAAGGGAGCGGAGGGAGCACGGAGAGCAGATCGAGGAACACACGCGGGCAGTTTTACCCAGGTTCGGGCCGCGCGGACGTGTAAAACCCTACTCCTGCTTGGATTGTATTGAGTTTTTGAGCTCGGGAGCTTGAAGAGCTAGCTACACCGAGCGGAAGGGTTGTCTAGGTTTCGAACCCTTTCTACGTTGCGCATGGGCCTCCTTTTATAGCTCAAGGGATCACCGACAGGTGTCAACGTAGAGGAGGGTAAAAGTGTAATTTTGGTGGTAGTTGTAACAGTGCGTGAATAGTGCATGAATAGTGGATGAACAGTGGTCTTCACCTAACCTTGACAGTGGGGGACAAGGGCATTAAATGCCCGTCGCCGTCGACCCCAAAAGCGCCCGTCCATGCTTCTCCGTTCGCCATGGCGGTAGCCTCGTCATCGTGGCGTGCCACCGTGTCCCCCAGGCTGCACAGCCATCCGCCACGCGTCCCTGGAAGGGCCCCAGGGCGACGCGTGGGCCGATGAGCTGGAGCACGGGCACACAGCGCAGGCTTCCCCCGGCAAGCACCTTGCCGGGGTCTTGATCTTGCCGGGCCCGGAAGCTTGTCGCTCCCCGGGTCCTGCCGGGGCGCAGGGTGCGCCGAGGCATCTTTTGAGATACGTATTCCTTGGCTTTCCTGGCAAGCTCCTCTTGCCAGGGTCTTGCGTTTAGGTGATAATCTTGAGCCTGGTGCGGCCTTCCCGGCAAGCTCCTCTTGCCGGGGTCTTGACCTTCTGTCTTGTATACTTTGTTTTTGAATGGCTTCATAAGGACCCGAAAGGTACTTGGCAAGCACGTGGTAAACCCTGCCGCGGGAAGCTGCTACTGCCCGTGCACAAGTTGGGGTACTAAGGTACCCCTATCTTAGTACACCGACAGGAGCCCCCGGGCCTGGGCCACACACGGTGCCGAGCGCTGTTGGGCCAGGCCCAAGACAGTGCACGGGCACACGCGGCCCACGGCACGCTGTATCTCCTTCCGTATCCGCCGCATCCCTCCCTAACGGCACGCGTCGATTGCGGCGTCGTGGGAGAGATCGTGGCCTCGTTCTTTAATGGGAAATGCGGAGCGTCCCCCACTTCCCCCTTAAAAGCAGAGGAAGCAGGGGCAGTTCCCCTCCTTCGTCTTCATTGCGCCCGTCTTCTCCAAAAACCTCCGCTGCTTCTTGCCCCCGCCCCTCCTCCGCCGTTTTCCGCATCCGCGGCGCCGTCGAGCTCCTCGCCTCTTTCCTCACTGCTCCCGCCATGGCTCCGAAGAGCGACAAGGCCAAGAGCGACAAGGCCAAGAACGACAAGGCCAAGAAGGAGAAGTCCGAGCAGGCGGCGAAGCTGGCCGCCCTGCGGAAGAGGAACGTGGTCTTCGCGCCAAGGCTTGGTCCGAGGGAGCTGCGGGACAAATATTATTTGTTCTGGGCGAGGGAGACCAAAGCTCACCCCCGCACCCAAGTCTTCCCCGCCATCGCCAAAGATATGTTCCCCGGCGGGTATTTCTTCTTCGCTGCATTTTTCCACTGTGGATTGTGCCCTCCGTTCTCGGAGTTCTTTTGCGATATCATGAACACATATAGCCTCCACCTCCTTGATTTCACCCCCAACGCCATCCTTACGATGGCCGTTTTCATACATCTGTGCGAAAACTATATTGGGATTCATCCAAACGTCGCCCTTTTTCGCCACTTCTTCATGCCTAGAGTAGAATCAGGCGCTCCCCTTTCCGGCGGCATCTCCTGGATCTTCAGGCTGAACAAGAAGGATTCGTACCTGAAGGGAGAACTCCGCGGCAAGTGGGAGGAGTGGAGAGCAGATTGGTGTTGGGTGGTGGAGGACAAGCCGGAGCCCTTCACTGCGCCGCGCACAACAGCCATAGTGCGCGGCAGGAATTGGAGCGAATTGGCCCCGGAGGACAACAAGCTCAGTATTGCCCTCGTTAGGATTATCCGTCTCCGGGTAGCCAATCTGACGATCGGAGAGGTTGGGGCAGATTTCCTCCGTCGCCGCATTGCCCCTCTACAAGAAAGGAAGAGGGCCGCCTGGGAATTCGGCAATGCGGCAGATATCATGAGGCTGCGCCCTGGATTAAATTATAACTTCACTGCTTTGGAGTTGAAGGGGGTGGTCCGAGAGCTCTTCAAGCATGACCCGGCCCATCCGGAGTGGTTCAGACCTCCCCGGGGAGTGGTGCCGCTGTGCAACAGCACTGCCCGAGATGCCTTGCGCGCGATGATGCCGGCGTGTGACTCCCATGGCGTCGTCCCCACCTGGATCGAGCCTCCGCCGGATACCGTGCTGAGCTTTTTCGACAACTTGGTCGAGACGCCCAAGAACGCCGAGGAGAACAAGGGCCTCACCCGGGCCACTACGGCAAGGGATATAGCCTACATCGCCTCCAGGATGGAGGAGGCCGCCGCCGCGGCAGCCGCGGGTGACTTTGGATACACCGTGAACGAGGCACAGGCCGCGGACGAGGTGAGCCAAGCAGAGGAGGCGGAGATCCTCAGGCTGCTCAAGCTTCCGCCCGATGAGTTTGCCGGGGTGCCTACCCTGAAGTTTGCCGGGACGAGCGAGGTCGCCGGAGAGAGGGAGGTCGCCGGAGGGAGCGAGGTTGCCGGAGGGAGCGGGGCCGCCGGGCATGGTGCTGGGTCCAGCGGGCCTGTCGGGAGGAGGAGGAGGACGCCGAAGCTGGCGAAGACTCTGGTGGATCTCTGGGACTTGACGATGATGCCTATTCGTCCTCAGAGAACTCCCCGCCACCGGCAAGTCCCAAGCAGCAAACGAAGAAGCTCCTCTGCAAGGCAGCTGAGGCGGCGAGGCCGCAGGCGCCCCGACAGCAGCCGACGCGCCGTGCGACGCGCGCCACCAGGAAGAGCAAAGTCGTCCAGGAGGCGCCCCGCGCACCAGCGCCTAGCGGAGGGGGATCCTCCCAGAGCGGAACGGCCGCCCCTTCTGCTCCTCGGCCCTCGGCGACGACGGAGGCTGGGTCTTCGCAGCCCACAGCCCCGGAGACCACCAAGCGCCCGAGGGAGCCTTCTCCTCCTGCTCCTCGCGCGGGAGCACCTCAGGAGGATTTCGACTTCTCCGCCCTCAGCTCCGACGACGAGGAAGAGGAGTAAGTTCTTGCCACCTGTAATTTCTTTGATTTTGTCTTGATTTCCCTTGTTGATCCTGATCTTGTTCTTGTTATGCTTTCAGGACCCTGACCCAGCGGATGGCGAAGAGGGCCAAGATCCCTGTGGTTGAGGTCGAAGACGACTCGCCCGCCGCGGCAACCGGAGACGTGCCAGCGGCAAGCTTGCCGGATCAACCTGCTGCTCCGAGGAGCAGCCCCCAGCGCAGCCCCCAGCGTAAGTCTGGTTTTTGAGTTTTCTGCTTGACGGGCGCGCTTGAGATTGTTGCTTGTACTGATATTTTGTTGTCTTGTTGTCTTGTTTGTCTTGTGCGGAAGTGGAGCCGCAGCCGCAGGAGCAACCGGAGGTCACCCCCGAAGAGCTGCCTGTTCCACCCTCCCCGCCAAGGGTGAACTCCCCGGCGAGGGAGGACGCTCCGCCAAGGACGGGCACCCCGCCAAGGGAGGGCGCGGGCGGCCCTCCGCTAGCAGGGGTCACCACTCCGCCGCAAGGGTGGATTCCCTGGCGAGGGAGCCTGTCGTCGAAGAAGTCCGCGAAGGTAAATCCTTGTAGCTTTTCCTTCTTGAACTTGTCTTTTTGGATATTTGCTTGACTTTTTGTTTTCTTCTGTCTTCTGCTAGATCCTCCTGCACCGGAGCGGATGGAAACGGAGGTCACCGGCGAGGAGGGCGCGCACGGCGACGGCGGCAATGCCACTGCCGCTGACGGCATAGCTGGAGCCGACAAGCCTGCCGCTGAAGAGACCGTCCCGCCCGTAGATGCCGCGGCTGGGGAAGGGGCCGGCGACCACACTGCTGGCCCGGAGGCAGCAGGAGCGTCAAGCGCTGCACCGGCCGCCGACCCTTCCGCCTCCATGGAGCGGTCGGGTGTCTACCTTGAGGCCCCCAACGGGGTTTTCATACAAGTCCCGTGGGGGTCCTCGTCTCGAGCCCCCGTGGAGGGAGAGAACTTTGACGGAGAGGTCCTCGCCTCCGCGGGGTTGAAGGTGGTTGAAGCGCCTGGCGGCAGCGACGAGCCCGAAGAGGAGAAGCTCATTCGCCGGCTTTTGGCTCTGTACCGGGCCAGGCAGGCGAAGCTAGAGTCTCGGGAAGCTCTTGCCGCCAAGGCTGGAGTTGACTTGGAGAAGCACGCCGCGGAGCTTCACGCCGACAACCAAGCAGCCCTCCGCCATCTGGCTGAGGAGCGCGAAGAGCTTGCCGGAGCGCAGCAAGCCTTCCTCTTGGAGAAGGCCGAGGTGGACGAGCAGCAACGGTTGGCCGCCGAGGAGCTGTCCCGGCGAGAGGGAGCGCTCAACTAGCAGAAGGTCGACCTTGATGCCCACGAGGACGACCACACCGCCCGGGAGCAGGCCATTGACGGAGCCCTGAAGGAGGCGAAGGCCGCCGCCGCCACCGCGGAGACCGCCAAGAAGGATCTTGAGGCCAAGGTGGAACAGCTGGAGCGGTACCTGAAGGCGAGTGCGGACAGAATCACCGCGCTCAATGTGGAGCGGGAAAAAGATGCCCACACCAACTCTGATCTGCAGGTCCGTCTCTCCAAGAAGGGCGACGAGCTTACTGCCGCCAAGGATTCCATTGCTGACTTAGAGTTGAAGGTCTCCACTCTGACTGATTCGCTCGACGCCGCCCGGGACCGCGAGACGAAACTGAAGGACGAGCTCCGCAAGGAACGAGGCCTGGTGGAGAGCGCCGCCGTCTCGGCAAACCAGTTTAGCCGGGCAGTGGAGCAGTGGACTGATGATTTGGTCACCTCCGCCGCCAACATCGACAAGGAGATGGTGGCGCTCAGGGCGGAGCACCTCACGTACTCTCCGGACGAGAACCTCCCCCACAGCGCCAAGTTAAGTCTGTTCTTCAGGGGAATAGCGCCGGCACTTGCGAGGCTGCAGGAGAAGATCCCCGTGCAGCTGGCCGACGAGGCGCGTCAGCTCTGCATGGGCACCTTGGAGCGTGTCTTGACGAAAATCGTCTACCGCAACCCCGGCATCAACCTCGTCAACGTCCTCCGCACCTTGCCGGCCGAAGCTGATCAGGAGGCGTTGAAGGCGCAGGTTGCCCACATCGTTGCCAAGGTGAACAAGATCACAAGGCGGGAGGGCGACCGCGTAGATTAGGTCTCTTTCTTTTTGGTTCCCTTGCCGCTGCAAGGCATGTTATTGGACAAGGATCTATTAGTATCGCGGCAAGCTATCTTTGTAATATACAATCTTATTTCGAGTCATCATTGCAGTGTTATCTTCCTTGCTTTTGATCCTCCACTTTGTATGATTTTTACCCTACGCTTTTAGGGAACTTGCCGGCAAGGGGCCCTTGCCGCGAGCGCTGAGTGCTGGATTCTTAGCAGCCTGCTGGCAAAAGACCTTATCGGCAAGCAACCTTGCCGCAGCTAGTCGCAGCACACTTAGACTGCTGAGCGAACTCAAGAACGAAGTAAGGGCGCGACACTTGTCGCAGCTCACTTAAGCCGTTGAGCGTGCTCGAAACAGAGTAAGGGCGCGGCTAGCCACGGGTAGGTTCCTCCGCGCACAGGTTTTCCATACAAAGTGTGGTTGTTCAAGGAAGACAACTAGAAATTTTGAAATTTGAATTACTCAAACTTTGATAACTTAGCTTTCATAAATTGCTTGTCCCCCGACAAGGCTTCTCTTTCTTGAACAACACTTGGTTCATCCTCCACCTCCTTCCCCCCGGCAAACTTGTGCGCGAGGAATAGTCCTTCTGCTTAAGAGGGAAAGAAAAAGAGGAGGGAAAACAAGTATATAGCCTCATGGCTTGCTAGTGCTTACCGGGGATGTGCGTTGAACAAGGTGCCAAACAATGCATGCAAATAACAAAGAAAAGCATGGAAATGGCAAATAGTGCGAAACACAAAAGCTTTACTGATGCACGGGATCTGCGACCGGCTTTGTACAAAGGTTTACATGCGACAGCGGCAAGACTCGTACAAAAGGTGGTTGCCGGAGCGGATCACGGCAACCGCGCCTTATGGGTGAAACTTGCGAAGATGGTCTATGTTCCAGGAATTGCTCACCGGTAAGCCTTCTTCGGTCTCAAGGCGGATAGTGCCGGGCCTTGTGACTTGTCTCACCCGATAAGGGCCTTCCCACTTCGGCGTAAACTTGTTGGAATTCTTGGCGGACTGAACACGCCGAAGAACAAGGTCGCCTTCCTCGAGACTCCTGGCCTTCACCTTGCGGCTATGATAGCGATGCAAGGCTTGCTGGTATCGAGCAGCTCGTACAGCAGCCTGGAGACGTTCCTCCTCAAGGAGCAATGCATCATCTTGTCGCAGTTGCTCTTGCTCGAGCTCATCATAAGCGAGCACTCGAGGAGATCCGTATACGAGTTCCGTGGGGAGAACTGCCTCTGCTCCATAGACAAGAGCAAAGGGTGTCTGCCCGGTGGCTCGATTTGGTGTCGTCCTGATTGACCAAAGAGTCGCCGGCAACTCCTCTATCCAGTTTCTTCCGCACTTGCGCAGCCTGTCGAAGGTTCTTGTCTTGAGCCCGCGCAGCACTTCAGCATTGGCCCTCTCCGCTTGACCATTGCTCCTTGGGTGAGCAACAGAAGCGAAGCAGACCTTGGCGCCAAGGTCTTGGACGTACTGCATGAAGGTGCGGCTTGTGAACTGTGTGCCGTTGTCGGTGATGATCCTGTTAGGGATTCCGAAACGACAAACAATCACTCTGAAGAACCTGACTGCTGACTGTGCTGTCACCTTTCTCACCGGTTCCACTTCTGGCCACTTTGTGAACTTGTCGATTGCTACGTACAAGTACTCAAAGCCCCCGACTGCGCGGGGAAAGGGGCCGAGGATATCGAGCCCCCAGACCGAGAAGGGCCAGGACAAAGGAATCGTCTGGAGAGCTTGAGCTGGCTGGTGAATTTGCTTGGCATGGAACTGGCACGCTTCACACTTGGTTACTTGTGTAGTTGCATCTTGGATGGCTTCTTGCCATAAGAACCCCTATCGGAACGCCTTCCCGGCAAGTGCCCTTGCGCCAATGTGGTGGCCACATATGCCTCCATGTATCTCTGCCAACAGCTTCTGTCCATCTTCTCTGGAAATGCACTTCAACCTGACACCGTTGAGTCTTCTTCTGTACAGTTCATTGTCAACGAACTGGTACATACTTGACTGTCTGGTTATTTTCTCTATTTCTTCTGGCTCATCGGGAAGTTCTCCAGTTTGTAGAAAACGGACGATCTGTTGTGCCCATGCCGGAGCCCGAGGCTCAACGGCAAGGACTAAAGGCATGAGGGCTGCTGCGGGAACCCCAGCTTCTACGGCAAGAACCTCCGGTTCTGCCGGAGCTGATGGTCCCCCGGCAAGCCTGCCGGGGCAAGGCTTGTCGGGAACGCTTGCTTCAACTGTACAGACCCTTGGGTCTGCAGGAGCAAACTGTTCCTTAGCATCTGGATTATTGATCTTGGGGACCTTGGTGGTGGCTTCTGGAAGGTCCGCCGGCAAGTAGTCGCCGGAGACCAACTTTCTCTTCTTGTTCTGCCCAACTGATGGTGTAACGGATGGTTGAGTCAACTTGAGCAGGAAGGTCCCTGGTTCCACAGGTAACTTCATTGCAGCACACTTTGAAAGGCCATCTGCAATATCATTCTGAGCTCTTGGGACGTGCTCCATTTGCAGACCTTCAAAGTGCTCTTCAAGCTTCCTCACTTCATCAACATAAGCTTCCATCAAGGGGCTCTGATAACTCGTATTTACTTGTCGGACCACCAACTGCGAATCTCTCCGCACAATTAACTTCTTGATCCCAAGCTCGGCTGCAATTCTGAGGCCGGCAAGCAACCCTTCATACTCAGCAGTATTGTTTGTCGCTTGTTCCCTGGGAAAGTGCATCTGGATAACATACTTGAGGTGCTCTCCGATGGGCGCTATGAGTACCACGCCGGCACCAGCGCCTTGCAGCGAGAAAGCACCATCGAAGTACATCATCCATACTTTGCTTGCTTCTTGGACGGGGATGCTTGTCTCTGGAGCTTCTTCATCTAGCGTTGGGGTCCATTCTGCTATGAATTCTGCCAAAGCTCTGCTCTGTATGGTTGAAGTACTTTCAAACTTGAGACCAAAGCTTGACAGTTCCAGTACCCACTCGACGATCATGCCCGTTGCTTCTGGATTTTGCAATATCCTCTTCAACGGAAAGCGAGTGACCACCGTTATCTCATGTGCTTGAAAGTAATGGCGCAGCTTCCTTGAGGCCATGAGGAGGCCAAATAGCAACTTCTGCACCCCAGAGTATCTTGATCTAGCCCCCTGCAAGAGGGAACTTACAAAATACACTGGGCGCTGCACCATTTTCCTTCGCACTTCACCTTGTTCCTGCGCAGACTTGTCCTTGTCGGGGCCAGAGCTTGTCGGTGGAGCCCCCTGCTTGTCGCTGGATCCGCTTGCCGGGGATGTGGGTTCCTCATCTGCCTCCCTCTCCGCTACTAACGCAGCACTAACCACTTGATTGGTTGCCGCTAGGTACAGCAGCAACTTCTCTTGTGGTCTAGGTGCGACAAGTATTGGAGTGGAGGACAGGTATCCTTTCAAGTCTTGCAGCGCTGCCTCCGCTTCCGGAGTCCATTTCATAGGACCTGCCTTTTTCAAGATTTTGAAGAAAGGCAGGGCGCGTTCTGCAGACTTTGAAATGAACCTGCTGAGGGCAGCCACACAACCAGCAAGTCTCCTTACGTCCTTGACGCGCTTCGGGGCTTCAATCTGCTCGATGGCTTTTATCTTGTCGGGATTGGCTTCAATCCCCCTCTGGGACACAAAGAACCTGAGAAGTTTGCCGGAGGGGACTCTGAAGACGCACTTCTCGGGGTTCAACTTGAGCTGAATCTTGCGCAGGTTCTCAAAGGTTTCCTCTAAGTCTTGGATCAGGGTATCCTTGCTCTTGCTCTTGACCACTATGTCATCCATGTATGCTTCTACATTTCTGTGTATCTGTGCCTCAAAAGCAGTGTGCACCACCCTCGCAAATGTGGAGCCTGCATTCTTCAATCCAAAGGGCATGCGTATGAAGCAATATGTGCCGCATGGAGTAATGAATGCAGTCTTCTCTTCATCTTCCTTGGCCATGAAAATCTGGTGGTAACCTGAGTATGCATCAAGGAAGGAAAGCAGCTCACATCCGGCGGTGGAGTCAACAATCTGGTCAATACGCGGCAAGGGAAATGGATCCTTGGGACATGCTTTATTCACATCGGTGAAGTCTATACAAAGTCTCCACTTCCCATTGGCCTTGCGTACGACAACTGGATTGGCCAACCACGTAGTATGGATCACGCCTCTAACCAGGCCTGCTGCTTCTAGCTTCTTTATCTCTTCGGCTATGAATTCTTGGCGCTCCACGGCTTGCTTTCTGACCTTCTGCTTGACGGGCCGCGCATGAGGACAAACAGCAAGCTGGTGCTCAATTACCTTCCTGGGAACGCCGGGGATGTCAGATGGTTGCCATGCAAACACATCGACATTCGCCCGCAGGAAGGCAACGAGCGCGCTTTCCTATTTGTTGTCGAGCGTAGCACTGATGGTGAAGGTACCACCAGTGCCGTCCTCCTTCGCGGACACCTTCTTTGTTGCCGGTGGAGCGGCCATCCCTTTCTTGCACTTGCCGGTGGAGCTCGATGGTGCGTCCTCGACGGTAGCGCAGCACTCCGAAGAGGTGCGTTTGCCGGAGTGGGCCCCAGAGCTCTTGCCGGACTTGGTCTTGGTCTTCCCCCCGAGAGCTTCAGCGGCAAGTGTGTTGCTTTCTGCTGCGGCTGCTGCGTCCCGGTAGATCTTGTCGGCGCAGATAAGCGCGTCCTTCTTGTCGCTAGGGACAGAGATGACGCTTATCGGCCCCGGCATCTTGAGTACGTTGTAGGCATAGTGGGAAGCTGCCATGAACTTGGCGAGGGCAGGACGTCCAAGTATCCCATTGTACGGCAATGGGATATCGGCGACATCAAACGTGATCCTCTCCGTCCTGAAGTTAAGCTCCCCGCCAAAGGTCACTGGCAGAGTAATCTTTCCCTTCGGCTTGCTCCTTCCCGGGTTGATCCCTTGGAACGACCCGGTTTCTTCGAGCTCGCCATCTTGGATTTGTAGTTTCTTGATCACAGCCGAGGAGATCAAGTTCAGGCCAGCCCCGCCGTCAACCAACATCTTGGTGACCTTCAGGTTGCGGATAGTTGGTGAAACCAACATCAGCAAGCACCTGACCGCTGTGGTACGGTCAGGGTGGTCCTCAAGGTCAAAGATGATGGGTGTGCCGGACCACTTCAGCAGCCTGCGTGACTCGACGGGCGGCTCAGCTGCGTTTACTTCCCGCACCCATTGCTTGAGTTGGCGGTGGGAAGTATGCAGAGAGGCGCCTCCGTCGACACACAGAACTTCTGTGGCCTTCTGGAACTCCTGCTCGCTGTTATCTCCTTCTTCCATGTCGTCGTCGTCGTCTTCTTCCTCATCCTTGTCGCGGCCCCGGGGAGGTCGGTCACCTTGCCGCTGCTTGGCCTTGCCGCGGCGTCCTCCCCGGCCATTGAATGGCCGCTTCTTGCTGGGCTCTGCCCCGCCACCTTGGGCCTTCTCCTTGTCGCGACGCTCGTATTCAGCCTTCTGCTGCTCTACGAGGTAGTCGACTCGCTTGCAGTTCTGAAGATCGTGGCCCTTGGTGCGGTGGATCTTGCAGTATTGCTTGTCGGAGCCGTCCGGCTTGTCGGCTGCCGCTACAGGGGCAGGTTCCTTGCCGGAACCGCCAGCCTGCACCTTCTTGGCGGGAGCCTCCTTGCCGGACTGCTCGACGACCAGCACTTCCTTGCTCTTCTTCTTTCTGTTGTTCCGCCGGCGGCTCTTCCTTGCCGGGGCGGCATCCTCGCTATCGCTTCCTCCTGCGCCAGCATCCTCTCCGAGGAGTCTCCTCCCCTCTTCGGCGCGCGCGCACTTGTCAGCCAGAGCGTAGAGCTCGCTGACATCCCGGATCTTGGTCATGGCCATCTCTTCCCTCATGCGGCGGTTACGCACGTTCTGGTGGAACGCGCTGATAACGGCGGCGGGGTGGACGTCGGGAATGTTGTGTTGCACGTGGCTGAATCGTTGAATGTACTTGCGCAGGGATTCTCCTTCCTTCTGGGCTAGGATGTGGAGATCGCTCTCTTGGCCGTGGGGTTTGTGGCCGCCCGTGAAGGCGCCAACAAACTGGTGGCACAGATCCGCCCACGAAGAAATGGAGCTCTCCGGCAAGTGCATAAGCCAAGAGCGGACGTTTGGCTTAAGCACTAGCGGGAAGTAGTTGGCTAGTATCTTCTCGTCGCGTCCCCCGGCAGCCTGCACCGCGATGGTGTAGATGCTGAGGAACTCCGAGGGGTGCGTCTTGCCGTCGTACTTCTCGGGTACGTCGGGCTTGAAGTTTTTCATGCTGGGCCACTGGACTCGCCGCAGCTCACGGGTGAACGCAGGGCAACCTGTCGCGTACGGCAAGTCGCCTGGCTCACCGGGCGCGTACGTGTCGACAGCGGTCCCAGCGCGCTGATCCGATTGTCGCCGGGCTTCTCGTCGGCGCTCGATGCGCGTCCGAGCGTCTTCTTGCCGCCGGTCGTCAAGGACTTGGCGCTGGTCCCGACGAGCCCGCGGATCCGACGATGCCGTGGAGTCGTCGTCGACGTTGATCCGACGGGGAGGCGTCTTCTGCTTCCGCGGCGGGGAGTGCACGGTGGTTGCACCCCCGACGGTCTTGTCGCCATCGGCCTTCGTCTGGTCGACTTGCCGCGGCCGCGATGTTGCCGGCTGCTGCGGCGTGTCGTTGTTGGCGAAGGCGATGAGGCTCTGAATCGTCGCCCTCCAGTCTTCGACCTTGTCTGCCGCTGGAGGGAAATCGAGGAGCAGTTGTGCTCTTGCTAGAGCTTCTGCTGGAGAGGAGGGGAGCGGCGGCGAGCGGTGCGAGGAGCGAGATATGCTCGGACTTCTAACAGGGTTAGAAGGAGCAGTTTCTCGCCCCGGCGACCGCGCCTTGCTCGTACCAGGACGGTGACCTTGAGCGTCCCGCGATCCTCCGGTTTGTCCTTGCCCCAGCAAGCGTATGGTACCTCCTGTACCACGGCGCTGCTGGCCTGGCGTCTGCTGAGAGAGACGTGGTGCATCTACGGACACCGAGGCCTTGGAATTCGCCCGGTCGTCCGTCTTGTCCTTGGATTTGGTGGCGCCGTGAGTCTCCTCGCTGGCGACCACCCTTCCGCCGGCGTCTCCTCCACCAACCGTTGGTTCTGGTGGCGGTGGGATCGACGCAGACGGGCCCGCGACCTCCGAAGCCTTCTTCTTCGGAGGCATACTGTTGTTGCTGATGAAGTTGGTGAAGCTGGAGAGGTTGATGAAGAATGCGCCCGCGTGAGCGTCGGATCAGGTTCGCACAACCTCAACGCCCCCTACCTGGCGCGCCAAAGATGTCGGGGGAAACTGCCCACCACGAACACCTATGGGACCGGAGCCCCTTATACGTTGCGGTAAGGGAGCGGAGGGAGCACGGAGAGCAGATCGAGGAACACACGCGGGCAGTTTTACCCAGGTTCGGGCCGCGCGGACGCGTAAAACCCTACTCCTGCTTGGATTGTATTGAGTTTTTGAGCTCGGGAGCTTGAAGAGCTAGCTACACCGAGTGGAAGGGTTGTCTAGGTTTCGAACCCTTTCTACGTTGCGCATGGGCCTCCTTTTATAGCTCAAGGGATCACCGACAGGTGTCAACGTAGAGGAGGGTAAAAGTGTAATTTTGGTGGTAGTTGTAACAGTGCGCGAATAGTGCATGAACAGTGGATGAACAGTGGTCTTCACCTAACCTTGACAGTGGGGGACAAGGGCATTAAATGCCCGTCGCCGTCGACCCCAAAAGCGCCCGTCCATGCTTCTCCGTTCGCCACGGCGGTAGCCTCGTCACCGTGGCGTGCCACCGTGTCCCCCAGGCTGCACAGCCATCCGCCACGCGTCCCTGGAAGGGCCCCAGGGCGACGCGTGGGCCGATGAGCTGGAGCGCGGGCACACAGCGCAGGCTTCCCCCGGCAAGCACCTTGCCGGGGTCTTGATCTTGCCGGGCCCGGAAGCTTGTCGCTCCCCGGGTCCTGCCGGGGCGCAGGGTGCGCCGAGGCATCTTTTGAGATACGTATTCCTTGGCTTTCTTGGCAAGCTCCTCTTGCCAGGGTCTTGCGTTTAGGTGATAATCTTGAGCCTAGTGCGGCCTTCCCGGCAAGCTCCTCTTGCCGGGGTCTTGACCTTCTGTCTTGTATACTTTGTTTTTGAATGGCTTCATAAGGACCCGAAAGGTACTTGGCGAGCACGTGGTAAACCCTGCCGCGGGAAGCTTCTACTGCCCGTGCACAAGTTGGGGTACTAAGGTACCCCTATCTTAGTACACCGACAGTGTGCATCCAACTTGCTTGCTCACGAAGACCTAGGGCATTTGAGGAAGCCCATCGTTGGAATATACTAACCAAGTTCTATAATGAAAATTCCCACTAGTATATGAAAGTGACTAAACATGAGACTCTCTATCATGAAGATCATTGTGCTACTTTGAAGCACAAGTGTGGAAAAAATAGTAGCATGGTCCCTTTTCTTTTCCTTTTTTTCTTTTTTTCTTTTTTGGGCCTTTGCTCTAATAATGATGATCATCACACTTATATTGATTTACAACTCGATATTACAACTCGATACTAGAACAAAGTATGACTCTATATGAATACCTCTGGCGGTGTACCGGGATGTGCAACAAATCAAGAGTAACATGTATTAAAAATTATGCATGGTGGCCTAGCCACAAATATGATGTCAACTACATGATCATGCATGGCAATATGACAATGATGAAGTGTGTCATAGCAAACGGAACAGTGGAAAGTTGCATGGCAATATATCTCGGAATGGCTATGGAAATGCCATGATAGATAGGTATGGTGGCTGTTTTGAGGATGGTATATGGTGGGTGTATGGTACCGGCGAAAGTTGCACGGTACGAGAGATGCTAGCAATGGTGGATGGGTGAGAGTGCGTATAATCCATGGAGTCAACATTAGTCATAAAGAACTCACATACTTATTGCAAAAATCTACAAGTCATCAAAACAAAGTACTACACGCATGCTCCTATGGGGAGGTTGGTTGGAGTTAATCATCGCGCGCCCCCGACCTCCACACAAAGGATGACACTCAATGAAATACCTCATGCTTCAAATTTGTCACACAACGATTACCATACGTGCATGCTACGGGACTTGCAAACCTCAATACAAGTATTTCTCAAATTCACAACTACTCTACTAGCATGACTCTAATATCACCATCCTCATATCTCAAAACAATCATCAAGTGTCAAACTTCTCATAGTATTCAATGCACTTTATATGAAAGTTTTTACTATACTCATATTGGATGCCTATCATATTAGGACTAGTATTATAACCAAAGCACATCACCATGATGTTCTAAAAGACTCTCAAATAGATTTAAGTGAAGCATGAGAGATCAACAATTTCTACAAAATAAAACCACCACCGTGCTCTAAAAGATATAAGTGAAGCACTTGAGCGATACTATCTAGCTCAAAAGATATAAGTGAAGCACATAGAGTATTCTAATAAATTCTAAACCATATTTATCTCTCTCAAAAGGTGTGTCCAGCAAGGATGATTGTGGCAAACTAAAAAGCAAAGACTCAAATCATACATGACGCTCCAAGCAAAACACATATCATGTGGTGAATAAAAATATAGTCTCAGGTATAGTTACCGATAGATGAATACAAAAGAGGGGATGCCTTCCCGGGGCATCCCCAAGCTTAGGCTTTTGGTTGACCTTGAATTTTACCTTGGGGTGCCTTGGGCGTCCCCAAGCTTAGGCTCTTGCCACTCTTGGTTCCATAGTCCATCAAAGCCATACTCAAAACTTGAAAACTTCACAACACAAAACTTAGCCAAAAATCTCGTGAGCTCCGTTAGTATAAGAAAACAAACCACCACTCAAAGGTACTGTAATGAACTCATTATTTGTTTATATTGGTGTTAAACCTACAATATTCCAACTTATCTATGATTCATATTCCCCAATACTACTCATAGATGCATCAAAATAAGCAAACAATACACGAAAAACAGAATCTGTCAAAAACAGAACAGTCTGTAGTAATCTATAACTTTCGAATACTTCTGTAACTCCAAAAACATTGAAATAAATTGGTAAGCGTGAGGAATTGTTCTATCAATCATCTGCAAAAAGAATCAACTAAATATCACTCTCCTGTAAAATCTGGTGGCTAATCTCGTGAGCGCTAAACTTTCTGTTTTTTACAGCATGATCTTATAAACTTCACACAAGTCTTCCCAAAGGTTCTACTTGGCACAAACACTAATTAAAACACAAAACCACATCTAAACAGAAGCTAGATGCAATATTTTTTTCCTAAACAGAAGAAAAAACTAAGAAAATAAAATTAGGTTGCCTCCCAACAAGCGCTATCGTTTAACGCCCCTAGCTAGGCAGGATACAAGAATAGATCTAGGTATTGCCTTCTTTGGTAGGCAATTCTTCAATTAAGCACTTATAATTCTTAGGAACTTATTTATTCCTATTAATAATCAAACTTCTAGGCAAGAAATCAGGAAATTCATGTGTAGCAAAAGGTTCCCTTGAGAAAGTGAGAAAGTTGGGATGAACACTTATAGATTTGAGATCCGCAATTTCCTTACTAGATGATTCACCCTTATTTTTAAGAACATACATAAACTTAGCCAATTTAGTGGTGGATGGATTTGAAGTAGTTTTCATAGCATACAAAGCAGGCCCTACATTAGTGATAATATCCTCAAGTTTATCGATCCTAGTGGAATCTTGATCTATTTTCTATTTAACTATGGGTGTCGAATTACGGGCTCCGCAAACCCAAAGAAGTTCAAACACAGGGGCGTGAACAAAGATTTCTCCCGCTCACGTCTACCTACTGCCATGCCCTCGCCCGGTGGTGAGATTCAAGCAAGCAGCAAGTAAAAGCACACACGAGTTTACCCAGGTTCAGGCCAACTTGTGGTGTAAAACCCTACGTCCTGCTGGAGTGGATTAGCCTCTGGCGGGATTGAGTATGAACAAGTACAGTGGTTCTTGAGCTCAGGAGGAGAGCTCAAGAAGGTCAGGAGGCTAGCGTTCTTACTCCGTGAAGTGAAGGTGGGGTGTTCGAATGAGGTCTCTCCTCTACCCATCAGATCTCCCCCATAGTGGGAACTCTAGCTACTTATATAGGCGGCCAGGGTCCTCTTCCTCCGAAATGTTTAGGCGGGAAGGGATCCCACAACGGCCATTTTGAGCGGGAACACAAGGACGTTCATATCCTGACAAAAGCGGTCTTCGCCTGCAAAGAGATCAGACGGTGACGCGGTGGTGGGCTCGATGGTGACATCCTCCCTGTCATCCTTGCGGTCTTCGGTCTTGTTGCACCGAAGGGGAAACATTTGTCCCATCCCTCGGGAACCTGCGCCTGCATTGTCTCCTTTGCACCAAAAAGGCAACCGCGCCGCTGGCATGCATTGGCACCCGCTGGCGCGGTGCGTCACTGCCTCCTCCTGAGGCAGGCTTGGCCTTGAGTTCTCCGCCCCTCCGGAGCAGCCTAGTCGAGGCCGCTCATGAGAGGGTCTTGGTGTCATTCTCCTCGTGAGGCTTAGCCCTCCTCGCGAGGGTCTTGAGCAGTTGGTCGATCAGCTGGGCCGTACCAGGCAGTAGTAGGAGCGCGTCGCGCGCCGCAGGCATGCAAGTCTGGGTATCCTGGTTCCCAGGACGCCGACAGTAGCCCCCGGGCCCAAGGCGCGCGCGGAATTGGCTTCGGGGCGAAGCCTTAGTCGAGGACGAAGTGTCGCGTGCCCCAAAAGACTGCGGGCCAGGCTGGCGCGCGACGGTTGGATGGGACGTGGGCGACTCCGCTCCCCACGTAGTTTTGGTGACCGTGCGACTTGACGTCTCCCTGGCACGGACGACAGGGTCATCATGCCTATGACGCCAGTGACTGGCGGTTGGGATCCTCCGCCCTATAAATGGGACTAGGGGGAGTGGAGCCCCCAAGCCATCTTCAAGACAGCACCATCTGCTTTCTTGTTCGCTCTCTGTTCTTCTTCTCTCTGCGAGGTCTCCATGGCGCCGCTGAGGAAGTTGTCCGCTGCGGATAAAAGGAAGGCCTCGAAGGAGCTGGCCTCGCCGCCGCCGAAGAGGGGCCGTGGCCGCCCCCGCAAGTATGCCGCTATGCCCGCGGCAGCTCCTCGAGGAAGCGGGCGCTGCCTTCCGGGGTACGACGCGGTTGCCGGCGGGAGGTGCGGCACCTCTTCTTACGGCGGAGGTGGTCGTGGCCGCGGTGGGCGAGGGGGCGCGAGACACCATCTGTCGGTTGTGCGTCCTCTGCGCCCACAGCTCCACTCCTTCGATGTGTCGTCAGAGTTCGTGGTGTGGGCAGAGAAGCCTGGCGGCTTGTGGCCCAGCTCCCCCGCTTGTTCGGCAATGTGCTACCAACCGGAGGCCCTGGCAGCCTCTGGCTGCAGACCGATGGCTGCTGCAGTGCTGCTTCATGGGTGGAGGTCGACGTTGCCCCCTCAGGCGACGTGTTCCTGGAGCGCGGCTGGCAGTCGTTTGCGTGCGCGCGCCGGCTGCAGGGGCGATGCACGCTCCACTTCAGGTATGACGGTGTCTCAACGCTGTTCGTCAGGGTCTTCTCGGAGGAAGGGAGGCGCCTTGGGTGATGTCCCGAGGCCGCCGACGATGAGGAGGGTGCCGACGGCGTCCGGAGGAGCACCTCTTCCTCTGGAGACGAGCTTGGTCTTGGTGAGCGCCACGGGTGTAATGCCCCGGATGTAACACTTTCCCTATATGGCGATATATAAACTTTGGCTTCATCAATTCCATTCCGGGTTCTTCTTTATTTTCGGGTTCTTCGTTTTGCGTGTGCGTGTGTGCAGTTCATCCATGTCATGTTGTCATGTGCATTGCATTGCACTTGTGTTGCCACTTGCATCCGGTCCCACTCGTCTCTTCCTGTTGTCCGTTTCGAGTTCCGACGCTCTCACACGTGCCCGTGGCATCCCCGAGTCCTTCTTTCGTGTGTGGCCGTGTAACGTTTTCGGAATGATGTGAGACTTGTTGTGCGATGTTGTTTTGGTACGTGTAGGCCGCCTGTCAAGTTTCGTCGCGTTTGGAGTTTGTTTGGTACTCCAACGGTTAACCTAGTGGGCTAAAAGTACCTCTTCTTTGAGGCCCAAGACCCCCTCCACAACAGCCCACCAACCCAGCACAACCCTTCCCATCATCTCGGCCGTCGAATTGTGGTCGCGTGGCCGAAAACCGCTCCTCATTTGGAGTCTCCTAGCTCCTTGTGCCTATAAAAACGTCCACCCCTCCATTTTTTCGTCCAAAAACCCTAATTCTTCCTCCTCCCGCAGTGCCGGACATGTCCGTCCCTGGCCGGACGTGTCCGCCGCGCCCTCGGCCACTCACAGCTTGACACGTGTCACCCGCCGTTGTTCCACCGCGCCGGCCCACGCGACCCGACGCGGGCCCGCCGCCACCGGCGAACCGGGCCACACCCGCGCCCCGTCCTCCTCCGCGCCGGCCGCCGTGCCGCCACCCGCAGGCGGCCGGATCGCCGCCTCCGCGTCGGGAGCTCGTCGCCGGCCCGAGCCCCAGCCACCTTCCGACCTCGCCCCGCCGCTGGAGGTCAGCGCCTCGCCGCCCGGCTCGCCTCTCGCCGGAGATCGCATCTCCTCCGCCGCCCCAACCCAAGCAGCCTTGCCGCCCCGGCCGCTCCCCCTCGCCGCCGGCCGCTGCGGGCGCCGGAGGCCCGAGCTCCGTCCGCCGGCCGCCGATCCGACGCAGCCGCCGCCCGATCGGATCGGCCCCGATCCAGTGCTCCAGCGAACCCTAATGGGCCGGATGCCCGTTCACCCGGTACCCGCGTTGACCCGTCCACCCGTTTGACCCGATCCAGTCAGGTTGACCCTTTGTTTCCTCTAAGTCTTAGTTGTTTTAGTTGTCTGATGCACTTTTGTGATGATGATAACTTTTATTGTGCTTGTCCGATTTGTGCATATGATATGTCAAAATGAACGTGGTGATGTGTACTACGTTTTGTTCCATTGTGTCATGCATGTTCATCTAGATGTCTTAATCTTCATGACAAGAGTGCTACATGATATAAACTGCTGCTATTAGTTGTTTTCATGCCATGTTTGAGATGTGATAACTTGGTGCATGTTTATCCAAATGAAGCAAATCATATGTCAAAATGTTCATCATGAGATGCTCTACATGTTGGTTGCTTTAGCTTGCATGTTAGAGTTCATATTGCCATGTTTATCTCTGTTGCAAAAGTGCATGTGGCTGTTAGGTTTTGTAACTTGTTACGAGATGCCTAGTAGAGGAGCTCGTTGCTATTGATGTGTTAGTCCCCATGTCACATGCTTATATGTTTTAGATTCTCCATCATGTGTTCGTTGCTGTGGTGCAAACCACTTGCCATGTTATGCTTTGAGATGACTTAAACATGCTCACAAACAGGTCATGATAATGTTACTATTTTAACACTTAGTGAAATTTCACTAAGTCTGGAATCTGTAATATCCTGATGCTATGTTTGCTTGCTGTCCTAGGAAAATCCATGTTAGTTTTGGGGTGGCCATTGATCATTATTTGTTGTATATGTTGTTGTCTATCCATCCATGTCCTCACTTGCTCTTTTGGGTTGCTGTAGCATATTTAATTCTTGCTCCCAAGTTGCTATAAAATATTATTGTCAGGTTTTTATTGTCATGATCAAAATGTTGTAGCTTGTTGCTATTGATCCATGCCTCCTATGGAGTTGCTCCAATGGAGTTGTTTACTGTAGGATATGTCTACTTAATGTCCATGCTTCTTATCACCATGTTTGAGTGCTGTAGAGTATATATTTCTTGCTCCAAAGTTGCTATGTGGCTGTTAATTTCAGCTTTGCTTTGTTTCTTGTTTCAGGTGTATCTTTTAGCCCGTTGCTCCGTTTTGAGCGTGCCCTACATGAAACTTGTGTGATTTTGCATGTAGATTCATAATATAATCTTGTTTACATGTTTGGAGTATGTTTGCTTGATGTTTGGGTGCTTCTTGCACCGTTGCCATGCTTATCTTATTTTGATCATATCTTCTAGACCGTAGCTCCATTTTAAACAAACTTTATATGAAACTTGACTAGAATTTCGTGTAAATTGTCATGGTGCATGTTAACTTGCTGTTTATCAACTTTAACTTAAGGTTTGTTCAGATCTGGACTAATTTCAAACTATGCTTATGAGGACTTACCGGATTTGTCTTAGGTAGTTTCCAGCCTCATTTAAACTTGTTGTTCTTATGTTATTTCTCTGTGCTTCCTATGTTGTCATGTTGTGCATCCTAAGTGCATCCTCAGTGCTTCCTTTGTGCATCAGACATGCATCCTGTAGTTTGCGCATTGCACCTTGTTTGATTTCGTGCCTCGTGTGTTCTTGTGTTGAGTAGAGCCGGAAGCCGAGACCGAGTACGAGAACGAGGTTACTACCGAGGTTGAGAACGAGGAGCCCTCTTACGATCCCATCGATGACTCGACAGGCAAGATGACCTGACCCAGATATCATTCCTATCTTTGCCTATTGCTAGAAGTCTCGCTCTTTAGCTTATTGCCTCGATGCCCATGTTTGTCTGTTAGCCTCCTATTGTAACCATGAACCTATCTAACCACCCAACCTATGCAAACCTTTGTTTGGCTAAGTAAGCTTCGCTCAGCCCCTCTTATAGCATTGCTAGTTGCAGGAGAAGATTTGAAGATTCTTGCTTCATGTTGAAGCTTGCTGGAATATCACACTATATAAACTCTTTAAAGAAATCATCTATATATTGGTAATGGGTGGAAGGCTAAGCCTCTTGCTTGGTGATTTGTTCCTCTCATGCCGCCCTAGGAACTGTATAAACCGGTGTTATGTTCCTTGATTATGCGTTCCTCACACGGTTGGGGTTATGGGACCCCCTCGATAAACCGCTTAGCGCTAAGGCTTTTCCAGCAAGTCCCAACATTGGTACTCCATTTGCCTAACAACTAAAAACTTACCGAGGGAGTAATTAACCCGAGGATTAATTAATCAACCCCCCTGGGCCAGTGCTCGATTTGAGTGTTGGTCCAAACTAGAGCCACTTGCGGTGCCACCCAGTTCGCTGGGGTCTTCGGTATCTGTACGTACTGCTCATCCGGTCGTGGCCTGAGACTAGATACGCGCGGCTACTGTCAGGGTGTCGGCACGCCGGGAGGATTTGCTGGATTAGCCTTACCTTAGTCGGAGTATCTTGAGCACGGGATTCCAAGGATACTCGGGCCTTCCCACCTTGGAGTTGCGACTCCGCGGATCATGGGCTTGTAATGGGCCAAGTTGGAACACCCCTGCAGGGTTTTGAACTTTCGAAAGCCGTGCCCGTGGTTATGTGGCAGATGGGAATTTTTTAATATCCGGTTGTAGAAAACTTGACACCATGTTCCGAACAAACTACCAGCGTGAGTAACCGTGACGGTCATTTTCCGAAAGGGGTTCGGGAAGTGAACACGATGGGGTTATGTTTGACGTGCTTAGATAGGATCACTTCGTGATCACCTTGTCGCTCGTGGCACTTCTCTTCTCACTCTTAATGCGTAATCTAGTGCTAGTGCAGCTGCAACCTTTTATTCTTTCTTCAGCCTTGTTCCACACCCAAGGCTTAGATAGTTCTGCTACCCGTGAACGGGATTGCTGAGTCCTCCGTGGCTCACAGATTCTACACCACACCAGAAGCAGGTACCATGGTGAACTACTCAGGTGACGGCACAGAGCTATACTGGGAGTATGATGAGGAATGTAGCCGTTACTATGTGCACTATCCCGATGATCAGTATTGGTTTCTACTAGGGGTGATCCGAACCTATGGCTTTATGTATGTTTGGTATCTTTCATTTGGATCTTCACCCGTAGTCGGGTTGTGATGTTATTTGGATGATGATTTTCTACGTAATGAATTGTGTGACGTGGCGAGTGTAAGCCAACTATCTCTTTTGCTTTTCATCCCTATTTTTTTACATGAGATGTGCAAAGATACCGAAATTGAGATCATTCCAGAATGGGCTTATACCTTTAAGTCATGCCTCGACACGTAGGAGGTATAGTCCCATCCTGGGCATTACAACGGGTCCCCCCTCTGTGGCAGTAGCAGCTCCTCCAGCTGCGGCGGCTACACTGAGCCACCGCGCCGCCGAGCTCGGCTCGGTGAGAGGGGAGCGTTGTCGCGCCGCCGCGCCCAGGTGAAGCGGGAGGAGCTGGAAGACTCTGACTGAGTGGGGGCAACGGTGCCGAGTTGCCGCTCAGCGGGTCAACCTCTGCTTCTTCTTTTTCTTCATTTCCTTCCTGTATCGAAATTTTAGGTTGCCTCGAGAAGGCGTGTAATGGACTATGGCATATGTATGAAACGAGAACTTGCTATTATGTTTTTAGTCTGGATGAGATTACTTAGCTTATGTGTTGCGACGTCTTGAGGCGAAGTGCTCCTGACTCATCAGCGTCATGAGCCCCCGATGGGTCATGAGGGTGGCTGAGTTCGAGGGGTCCTGACCTGCGGAGCCCCCGAGTATGAGTGAGCTACTGCGGGCTGCCGAGGGCTTGCGCCCTTGGGCTCGCTTGAGAGTGCCGAGCGTGGGTTAAGGTGCCAAGGTCTGAGCAGGCTCGGTAGAATAGGTCGTGTGGGCTGAGAAGCCTGATGCTAGAGCCTGAGCAGGCTTGGCAAGGTGAGGTCACGAGATCGCGGCAGCTGAGAGCCGAGACAGACCGTGTCCCAGCCCCCACACGTGAGGCGCGCGAAGGAGGACAAGCGGCGCAGACCCTGCCTGAAGAGCTGAACTTAAAATCAGCGAGAAAAACTCCAAGCAAGACTCCCAACCAAACGCAAGAAACACGAGAACTTCATAGCACGGGGTAGAGGAAGGGCTGATAGCCAAGGAAGTAGAAAAGGCTGACAGCAAAACACCGAGCTAAAAAAAGGAGAAAGGTCGCGTCCGACCCCTACACTACGTCTTCTTCCCAGCGTGGAGCTCAGGACTGCCACTGGGACGTGGGTGGGAGCCCCGTCTGATGGCCCGCAGGCAACACTCAGGAGACTCCGAGGTGTGTACAACCCCAACTCATTATTATGTGAGAGTGTCACGAGCGGAGACCTTCACGGGCACGGAGCCTTGATTATGGATAGAACCTCCTGAGGTGCTGAATGTTCCAGGAATTCTGGATAGGTACCCTATCCTACGTCTCCAGGCGCACAACACCAGGCCTAGAGACACGGGCGATTCTGAACGGGCCCTCCCACATGGGCGAGAGCTTGTGTAACCCCTCCCTGGAGAGGACCCGCCTCAGGACCAAGTCACCAACTTCAAGTGTTCTTGTGAGGACGCTGCGGCAGTGGTACCGCCGCAACGCTTGCTGATATCGTGCTGCCCTAAGCGCAGCTCTGCGGCGGCCCTCCTCACCGAGCACGAGGTCCATCCGCTAGGCGGCGTCCTGTCATTCCTCATTGAAAGCCAAGACCCATGGGGAGCGATACTTGACCTCGTGAGGGAGGACCGCGTCCGCCCCATAAATAAGGAAGAAAGGTGTTTCTCCCATGGGTTTGGTTGTGGTGGTATGGATTGACCACAACACGGACTGGAGCTCGTCGATCTAGCCCCTGCCGCAAGCCTCGAGCTTTTTCTTAAAGCTGTGCGTCTTGAGGCAACACAAGACTTCCGCGTTGGCGCATTCGGCCTGACCGTTGCTCCTGGGGTGAGCCACCGAGGCGTAGCAGATCTATGTTCCAAGGTTAGCACAATATGACCGGAAGAGATTGCTTGTAAACTACGAACTGTTATCCGTGATGATGTGGTTGGGGACCCCGAATCGCCTCACGAGGCCCTTGATGAACTTGACCGCCGACCCAGCATGGATCGTGCGAACGGGCTCCACCTCCGCCCACTTGGTGAACTTGTCGATGGCGACGTATGGGAAGCGGTAGCCCCCCGCCGCCCGGGGAAATGGACCCAGGATGTCCAATCCCCAGACCACGAAGGGCTAGGCGAGCGGGATTGTCTGGAGGCCCTGTGCTGGTTGGTGGATCTGCTTGGCGTCAAACTGGCACGCCTCACAAGCCTGCACAAGCTCCGTGGCGTCGTTGAGTGCTGTGGGTCAGTAAAAGCCGATGCGGAAGGCCTTGCCCACGAGGGTGCGGGACGGCGAATGGTGGCCGCAGTCTCCACCGTGGATGTCGGCCAACAGCTCGCGTCCTTTCTTCCTCGAGATGCACTTTAGTGAGACGTCATTGGGGCGCCTCCTGTAGAGCTCGCCGTCTTAGATGTAGTAAGCCGAGGCCTGTCGAGCCACGTGTTCCGCGGCTTCCTCCTTGTCTGGCAAGGTGTCGTGTAGCAGGTACATCTTGAGCTCTTTGGCCCAGCAACCCTCCTCGGGCTCCAAAGCGAGTAGCAGGCAGGCTCCGGACATCGGCCCACTAGGCGGAGCTCCGGCTGCGGGCGCCGCGGGTAGCCCCTCCCGAGGGGATGCTGGCTCATGAGCGGGTGGTGCTGCTGACGGCTTGAGCAACCGGTCCTCGAAGATGCTCGGACTCTGGGGTTCCCGCCTGGAGGCTCATTTGGCGATGTCGTCCGCCTACTTGTTCGTGCCCCTTGGCACGTGCTGCAGCTCCAGTCCTTGGAACCACTTTTCCATCTTGCGCACCTCCTCCAGATATGCCTCCAGGTGCTCGTCCTTGGGCTTGTATTTCTTGTTGGAGAAGTTGACGAGGAGTTGCGAATCGCCTTTAATGGTGAGGCGCTTGAACCCCAGTGCAGCTGCGGCCTTGAGGCCAGCAATCAGGCCCTCATACTCTGCTATGTTGTTGGAGACCTTCTCGCCCTGCTGGAAGCAAAGTTGCACGGCGTAGTGCAACTTGTCCTGAGTGGGAGATACTAACACGTCACCAGCTCATGCGCCAAGGCGCGAGAAGACGCCGTCGAAGTACACCACCCATCCGTCTGGGGCTTCATCACCGAGGGCCAGCGAGCGATCCTCGCCAGCCCCCTGTTCCGACGTGTCGGTCCATTCTGCCACAAAGTCTACCAGAGTCGCTCCTTTCATCGCTTGTGTGGTGCTGAGCTCCAACTGGAACGCCTATAGCTCGATGTTCCACTCAGCGACCCTCCCGACGATGTTCGGGCCCCAGAGCACCTTCTCGAGGGAGTACGACGAGACAACCTTGATGGGGTGGCCCTGGAAGTAATGGCGCAGCTTCCTGGAGGCAACAAGGAGCGCTAGGAGCAGCTTTTGAGGCATCGGGTAACGCGTCACGCAGTACGGTGCTGACGAAGGACACAGGGTGCTCCACAAGGGTCGATGCCGCAGGATCTTCAGGCGCTTTAGGAGTCTTGGGTGCTCCTTGC
The DNA here is from genome assembly GCA_902687465.1 of Secale cereale. Lineage (NCBI taxonomy): Eukaryota > Viridiplantae > Streptophyta > Magnoliopsida > Poales > Poaceae > Secale > Secale cereale. The sequence goes on from LR738711.1 coordinate 620,688,279, forward strand.
TGGACGGTGGGGTCATCAGCAACCGTGGTCGAATCTACCTCCGGAGCTGCGTCGGGGGGCGACGGAGTTCCTGAGGATGCCGACTTGCCCCGCGGCCTCGTGCTTTGGGGCCTCTCCTCGCGCTCCACCACCAACGCCGCACTGCGGGAGTGAGGCGTAGCGGCGAGATAGAGAATCATGGGCTCCAGGGGTCTTGGCGCCACCATAACCGGCGGGCGGGTGAGGTATTCCTTGATACCCCAGAAGGCGGCGTTGGCCTCCGGAGTAAACTCGAAGGGCCCCTTCATCTTCATGAGCTTGAAGAACGGGAGGGCGCGTTCGCCAAGCTTAGAGATGAAGCGCCCCAGGGACGTCACGCATCCCGCAAGCTTCTTCATCTCCTTCAGGGTCGTAGGCGGCTTCATTCTTTCGATGGCTTTGATCTTCTTCAGATTAGCTTCAATGCCCCGGTGCAAAACTAGGAACCCTAGCAACTTGACGGAGGGTACGCCAAACACGCACTTCTCCGGGTTGAGGCACAACTTCACTTTGCGCAGGTTGCGAATGTTTCTTCTAGGTCCTGGATGAGAGTCTTGGCCTCTATGGACTTGACCACGATGTCGTCGACGTAGGCCTCCGCGTTCCTCCCAAGCTGAGGGCCGAGGGTGATGTGCATCAGGTGCCGAAAGGTGGCGCCCACGTTTCTCGGCCCGAAAGGCATGCAGGTGTAGCAGTAGAGCCCGCAAGGTGTCAGGAACGCCGTCTTCTCCACATCCTCCACCGCCATCTTGATCTGGTGGTAGCCCAAGAAGGCGTCGAGGAAGCAAAGCAGGTCGCACTCAGCCATCGAATCCATGATCTGGTCGATGCGTGGGAGAGGGAACGGGTCCTAAGGGCAGAACTTGTTGAGGCTCGTGAAGTCAACGCACATGCGCTCCTTGCCTCCTTTCTTTGGGACGATGACAGGATTAGCCAGCCACTCCGGGTGACGTACCTCCCGTACGACTCCTGCTTCCTCTAGCTTCCGAACCTCCTGAACGATGAAGGCCTGCTTCTCCGGGGCCTGCATGCGTGCTTTCTTCTTGATAGGGGGCGCGTTGGGGCACACCGTAAGGTGGTGCTCGATGATGCGCCTAGGCACCCCGACCAAGTCAGCGGCCTTCCAAGCGAACACATCCTTGTTAGCCCTGAGGAAGCTAACCAACACTGCTCTTGCCCTGGGTCCATGCCTGTGCTGATGGTGAAAGTGGCTCGTGAGCCCTCCTCGTCAGCAGGCACCTGCTTCGTCTCGGCCGGGTCCTGAGAGAAGAGCTGCTTCTTCTTGGCTGGGGCGGCTTCCGACGTCTCTGAAGCCCCCTCCATACCTAAATGGGCCACGGCTGCAGTCCTGTAAGCGCGCCCGAGGATCTGAAGGGCGGCCTTGGGGTCCCATTCGACAATGATGACACCGCTGCTCCCGGGCATCTTGACGGCGTTGTAGCCCGGGTGAGTCGCCGCCATGAACTTCGCCAAGACTGGGAAACCAAGGACGGTGTTATAGGGTAGGTGGATGGGCGCGACGTCGAAGTCGATGAGATCGGTCCGGTAGTTAACGGGTGTGCCGAAGGTGACTGGGAGGCGGATCTGGCCGAGCGGGACGGCCGAACCCATGACCCCCGAGAAGGGCTTGGTGGGGAGGAGCTGCCTATAGGACACGGGAAGATGACCAAAAGCCTCCGCGGTGAGGATGTTGAGCCCGGCGCCGCCGTCGATGAGGGTCCTTGTAACAGCCACCCCACAGATGGTGGGGGTACATACCGTAGGGAGGACGTTCATGCCGGCTACAGCTATGGTGCGGTCGCCGGGGCCGAAAGCGATGGCGTGTCCCGCCCCCGTGGGACCTCCTCGGCTGGGCGGCGGCCCTGATCTGTCGAAAGTGTGACTTGACATGTCGGGCCGACGCCGGTGCTTGGGATCCTTTGATGATGCAGGCGACCCCACGGTAGGGCAACCCCCCACCGGTAGTGCCCAGGAGCTCGTCGACACGGGCCGCCAAAGCGTCGAGCTCCTCCGTGGGTGGCCGGTGCCGGAGCAGCTTCTGCGCCTCTAAGAGTGTCGCCGGCGAGGCCACGGGGAGAAAAAATGGCGAAGCAGGCCGGTCCCCGGTGGCCCGGCCGGCAAAAACGTCGTCGGGGGAGAGGTCGGAGCGCCCATTGGTGGCGCAGTCCGCCGATGCCGCTCGGACGACGGGGACAGCACCAGCCTCCACGCGGATGCGCGAGCCTGCGGCCATCACGGTGGCGTGGAGCTGGAGAGGGGAGGAGAGTTCGTCGGTGAGGCGAGATTTCGACACGCCCCCTACCTGGCGCGCAAAATGTTGGATTACGGGCTCCGCAAACCCAAAGAAATTCGAACACAGGGGCGTGAACAAAGATCTCTCCCGCTCACGTCTACGTAGAACCACGCCCTCGCCCGGTGGTGAGATTCAAGCAAGCAACAAGTAAAAGCACACACGAGTTTACCCAGGTTCAGGCCACCTTGCGGTGTAAAACCCTACGTCCTGCTTGAGTGGATTAGCCTCTGGAGGGCTTGAGTATGAACAAGTACAGTGGTTCTTGAGCTCAGGAGGAGAGCTCAAGAAGGTCAGGAGGCAAGTGTTCTTGCTCCGTGAAGTGAAGGTGGGGTGTTTGAGATGAGGTCTGTCCTCTGCCCATCAGATCTCCCCCATAGTGGGAACACTAGCTACTTATATAGGCGACCAGGGTCCTCTTCCCCCGAAATGTTTAGGCGGGAAGGGATCCCACAACGGCCATTTTGAGCGGGAACACAAGGACGTTCCTATCCTGACAAAAGCGGTCTTCGCCTGCAAAGAGATCAGACGGTGATGCGGTGGTGGGCTCGGTGGTGACATCCTCCCTGTCTTCCTTGCGGTCTTCGGTCTTGTTGCACCGAAGGGGAAACCTTGGTCTCGCCCCTCGGGAACCTATGCTTGCGTTGTCTCCTTTGCACCAAAATGGCAACCGCGCCGCTGGCTCGCGCTGGCACCCGCTGGTGCGGTGCGTCACTGCCTCCTCCTGAGGCAGGCTTGGCCTTGAGTTCTCCGCCCATCCGGAGCACCCTAGCCGAGGCCGCTCCTGAGAGGGTCTTGGTGTCGTTCTCCTCGCGATGCTTAGCCCCCCTCGCGAGGGTCTGGAGCAGATGGTCGATCAGCAGGGCCGTACCAGGCCGTAGTAGGAGCGCGTCGCGGGCTGCAGGCAGGCAAGTCTGGGTACCCTGGTTCCCAGGACGCCGACAATGGGTTCTTTTTCTTTAAAAAAATCAGAATAACTCCTACCTTGGATCCATATTGGGTAATTTGGTTGTGGATCTTCCTATCCAAACTCTCAGCCAACTCTACAGTAGCAACTTTGTTTTCAATAATTTCAAGCCTTTGCATAACAAGTTCGAGAGTTAAATAGTTCCACTAACCAGAAGAGGTGGTGGCCCAAACAATTCGGTCATAGCATTATAAGAATCAAAAGTATGGCTACCCAAGAAATTCCCTCCGGTAATGGTATCAAGAATATATCTATTCCACGGAGTTATGCCAACATAAAAATTGCGAAGAAGAACGAAAGTGGAAAGCTTCCTAGTAGATCTATTTTGAGCATTGCAAATTCTATAACAGGCATCTTTTAGATTTTCCTCCTCCCTTTGTTTAAAATTAAGAGCCTAACTCTCGGGAGTATTGATAATGATAGGTGTGCTAGCCATGATGGCGAAGCAAAAGCGAACGGTAAACACACGGAAAAAGAAGGGCGAATAAAACGGTAAGGGTGAAGTGGGGGAGAGGAAAATGAGAGGCAAATAAATGTAATGCGAAGGATAAGGTTTTGTGATAGGTACTTGGTATATGACTTTTGCGTAAGCCTCCCCAGCAACGGCGTCATAAATTCTTCTTCCTACTTCTCGAGCTTGTGTTGTATCCCCTCGAAGAGGAAAGGGTGATGCATCACAGTAGCGTAAGTATTTCCCTCAGTTTTTGAGAACCAAGGTATCAATCCAGTAGGAGACCACGTGCAAGTCCCTCGCACCTGCACAAACAAATAAGAACTTCGCAGCCAACGCGATAAGGGGTTATCAATCCCTTTACGGTCACTTACGAAAGTGGGATCTGGTAGATAGAATAGTATAATATTTTTGGTATTTTTGGATATAAGAACAGAAAGTAAATAAAGCAAAGTAAAGTAGATGAAAGATTAATATGTTGAGAATAGACCCGAGGGCCATAGGTTTCACTAGTGGCTTCTCTCATGATAGCAGAATTCTATGGTGGGTGAACAAATTACTATCGAGCAATTGATAGAAAAGCGCATAGTTATGAGAATATCTAGGCATTATCATTCTATATAGGCATCACGTCCATGACAAGTAGACCGAAATGATTCTGCATCTACTACTATTACTCCACACATTGACCGCTATCCAGCATGCATCTAGATTATTAAGTTCATAAGATGTGACGCCCGAAGACCGACGTCCCAGAAGATCCCAGAAGATTCCAGATGTTCCGGGTTTCCCGTGTGTTTATTTTGTGCTTGCGTTATTTATTTTGCATTGCATCATGTCATCATGCCATCATGTCATTAATTTTTTTGCATCTCAACTAAATAAATTGTGTGGACCTTTGGTCCATTTAAATCGAGGGAAGGATGACTTCTCTTTATAACATATCCTCCTAATATATGGAGCTATAGTAAAATATTCCATTTGTTTTGGAATCACCGAAACACACTTGCATATGAAATTCGTCCGTCTCTAAATCATCAAATCCTCCATCTTTCTCCCTTTACTCCAATGTAGTTGTCGTGCTTTGAAATATGTCAAAGTAGACCATGTCATTTTTGAGCTCAACTGTATTTATTTGCCTTACCAAATAAATATATATGTACTTCCTTTTTTTTATAAAAAGACAGAAGCACATATCTTTTCCTTAAAGCCGATCAAGCCCTTGCCATTTTTTTCCCTCTCCTCCGATCTGGCCCAGGCAGCTTTGCAGCCCACTTGGGCCTCCAACCAATTCCCTTCAGCCTCCCTGGCCCAGCCTTTTTGGCCCAAGGCCCAACTCGACCGTAACCCTAGCCGCTCGCATCTCCTCCCGTTCCCTCGATCTTCTCCTCCCTGTGCGACCACATCGCTCCTCCCTCTGGATCCCTCAGCGCCGCCGCCGCACTCACCCTCGTTCCCCCCGATTCCATCTCCTCGTCCCCCCTCGCTCAGCCCCTCGTACTCCTCGCCCTCTCCCAGAGAGCCCGGCGCCCCACTCCCTCCCTCAGTCGCGTCGCTCATCCCGCAGCGCCTGGCGCCCGCGAGCCGGCCCGGCCGGCCAGGAGCGCGCCGTCCAGCGCCGGCAGCCGGCCTCCTCGAGCGCCGCGGCCTCCCTCCTGCGCGCCGCGCCCCTCCTCCAAGGCCTCGCTCCAGCGGCCAGGAGCTGCCGCCCGGCTTCGTCCGCGCGAGCCCAGGCAGAAGCCGGCTCCACCCCTGCCTCGTTCGCCAAGGCCGGCCCGCGTCCGCACCTTCCTCGCCGGACGTCCGTCCGCGCCCGCGCCTCCTCCGTCCGTCCTGCACAGCGCCACCGCGCCCCGACGACCTCCCCGAGCATCTCCAGCCATGCCTCTTCCTCGCCGGCCCGACTGCCGCTGCCATGGCCTCGTCACCCATGCTGCCGTTTTGTTTGTGTGCCTTGTGTTGCTGCGTTTGGACCTCCGAGATGCACCAAGTTCCACTACGTCACAAGAACCAAGACCACGGCCCCGACGAGTACCACGACCAAGTGCCACGACGACCGAACGGCTACAAGATGACCATCAAATTCATCTACATACGTGAACGACTACCGTCGCCGAAGACCGCGAGTACAACTACTTCCACTACCGTCGCCAACGTGAACGACTACCGTCGCCCCGGAAACGAGGGATTCGCCAAGTACCTCTCCGAACGGAACAACTACTTCCCACTACGGAACGAGTACCCCTACCGACGTCCGTGATCGACTCCTTCCTCTACGATCTCGAGCCGCCCCGAAATGAACGTTCCGAAGGTATAACCCCGAGACGTGCCTGTGGACGAATGCTTGATGTGTTGTATGAGATGTTTCCCTTGTGTGCACCGTGCCCGTATCATCTTTTGTCATGCTCCTCGGTTGCCTCGTCGCCGACTCGTGGGTACCCGGTGACGGGATCACCCCACCATTCTTGTTCCGTTCGCTCTCCGCCACCTTGCTTTTGCACCGGACTCTCAACGAGTTGCCGGAACCGAGATGTTGCATTGCATCACTTTCGAATCGTTGCCGTGGCACCCTTTTCTTTTCTCCACGGTGACAATGCTTCATATCTCTCATGTTAACTTTTAATAAAATTGCATAAAACTTGATCATGTCATCCACATCATGTTAACAACATTAAAATGTGTGAATTGTTGTTGCTTAAGAATTACTAAACATGCTCATGGGGATTTTCCGGAATTGTTGTTGTTATTTTTCCAGCCTCATTTAAATGTCTAAATAGTGTAGTTTTTTTTATGCTTCACCTCTTGCCATGTTAAAAACATTTAATCTTGACTTGTAAATAAACGAGAGTCAATTAAATAATTATAATGTGGTGTTTCATCAATATGCAACTCGTTGCATATTGAGCTCCACTTAACTTGTAGTACTTGCGGTGTACTTTGCCATGCCATGCATCATTAAACCGGACATGCATCATACTTGTTTGTGCATCGTATGCCATGTTTATGCTTGTGTGTTTACCGTGTTGTTTGCTTCTTTCCGGTTGCTTCTCTTGTTAGCTTCGGTTCCGTTCCGGAGTTGTGAGGATTCGCTCGACTGTGTTGCTCCGTCTACTTCATGGATTTTGTTCTTCTCCCTCGCGGAATCCCAGGCAAGATGATCATACCCTTGGATACCTTTACTACCATTGCCATGCTTAATTGTCTCGATGCTATCGTTACATGTCGCGCTACCCATCTTTTATGTCAGCCTCTCCTTGTTGCCATGAAACCTCTAACCTTTGACACCTTCCTTGCAAAACCACTGTTTGGCTATGTTACCCGCTTGCTCAGCCCATCTTATAGCGTTGTTAGTTGCAGGTGAAGATGAAGATCGTTCCAGGAGAGAACTTGTTGTTGGTATATCACAATATCTATAATTATTATTAACACACCTATATACTGGGCATGGGTGGAAGGCTTGGCCTTTTGCTTGGTGTTTTGTTCCACTCATGCCACCTTCGGCGCCGATAAACCGGCATCATGTTCCTTGATTTTGCGTTCCTTACACGATGGGTGGATGGGGACCCCTTGACAGTTCGACTTTGAATAAAACTCCGCCAGCAAGGCCCAACATTGGTTTTAATTTGCCTCATAATAACAACTTAATTAATTAAATTAAAATTTCATAGGGGGTCGCACCCTCGGGTTCTCAATTCTACATAGCAGGGGGGCCAGTGCTGATGGTGTTGGTCCCAAACTAGAGCCACTTGCGGTGCCACCCAGTTATCTGGGGTCTTCGGTTGCTGTACGTATTGCTCATCCGGTCATGGCCTGAGACGAGATACGCGCGGCTACTATCAGGGTGTCGGCACGCCGGGAGGTATTGCTGGACTTGTTTTACCATTGTCGAAATGTCTTGTGCTACCGGGATGCCGAGCCTGATCGGATTTCCCTAAGATAAGGGGTGATGATATTATATTTATCACTTCAGCTAATCGTGAGAGCTTGTGATGGGCTAAGTTGAGACACCCCTGCAGGGTTATGATCTTTCGAAAGCCGTGCCCGCGATTATGTGGCAGATTGGAATTTGTTAATGTCCGGTTGTAGAAAACTTGACAGATGATCCTAAGTAAAACACACAACTGTGTGAGTAACCGTGACTGTCTCTTTTCACTTTGAGAAGAGAACACGGTGGGGTTATGTTTGACTCGTATGTAGTTCAGGATCTTTAGCGATCACTACTAGTTTGCGACCGTTTGCGTAGATGCTCATCTTATTCTGGTACTCGTAAGCTAGCCACCATATATTGCTTAGCCGCTGCTGCAACCTCACCACTTTACTTCTTCCTACCCACAAAGCTTTGCTAGTTTTGATACCCATGGTTATGGGATTGCTGAGTCCTCGTGGCTCACAGATACTACAACACCAGATGCAGGTTCAGTCGAGATGATGCGGGAGCTGGATCAGTACTTCACTGGGAGCTCGATGAAGAGTTTGGCCGTATGCTTGTGACGTTTCGACGATCAGTAGTGGTTTCTACTAGAATTCGATTTTGACCTGTGGCTTTATGTTGTTTTGGTATCTTTCTTTTGGATCTTCACCCGTAGTCGGGTTGTGATGTTTTGAATGATGAATTGCTTATGTATTGTATTGTGTGAAGTGGCGAGTGTAAGCCAACTATTTCATTTTGCAGTTTCATCCCTCTTTTACATGAGTCGTGCAAAGATACCAAACTCGCGATCATTCCAGAATGGGCTTATATCTTTAAGTCGTGCCTCGACACGTAGGAGATATAGTCCCATCCTGGGCATTACATAAGAACAGAGTAATGCTTTAATCAAGATGACCTGATGTAGAGGGATATACTCAAGCAATATGATATAAACCCCATCTTTTTATCCTCGATGGCAACAATAGAATACGTGCCTTGCTGCCCCTGCTATCACTAGGAAAGGACACCGCAAGATTGAACCCAAAGCCAAGCACTTCTCCCATTGCAAGAACTATAGATCTAGTAGGCCAAACCAAACCAATAATTCGAAGAGACTTGCATGGATATTATAATCATACATAAAAGATTTCAGAAAAGAACCAAATATTTCTCGAAGATAATCTTGATCATAAACCCACAATTCATCTGATCTCGACAAACACACCAAAAAAAGATTACATCGAATAGATCTCCTTGAAGATCGAGGAGAACTTTGTATTGAGATCCAAAAAGAGAGAAGAAGCCATCTAGCTAATAACTATGGACCCGAAGGTCCGTGGTAAACTACTCACAACTCATGGGTGAGGCTATGGTGTTGATGTAGAAGCACTCCGTGGTAGATCCCCACTCCGGCGGAGCTCCGGAACAGGCCCCAAGATGGGATCTCACGGGAACAGAAGGTTGCGGCTGTGGAATTAGGGTTTCTCTATTGCCTCGATGTTTTCAGGGTACATGGATATATATAGGAGGAAGGAGGGCATCAAGGGAGCCAGAGGGGGCCACGAGGGTGGGGGCGCGTCCAGGGGGAGGTGGCGCGCCCTGGACCCTCGTGGCCACCTCCTTCGTTCCCTCGCATGTACTCCAAGTCTTCTGGGTAGATACGGTTCCAAAAATAACTCTGCCGAAGGTTTAATTCCGTTTGGACTCCGTTTGATATTCCTTTTCTGCGAAACCCTTAAATAGGCAAAAAAAAACAGCAATCTGCACTGGCCTTGGGTTAGTAGGTTAGTCCCAAAAAAATATAAAATTGTATAATAAATCCCATTAAACATCCAAAATAGAATATATAATAGCATGGAACAATCAAAAATTATAGATACGTTGGAGACGTATCAGGGCCCTCTCGGTAATGCACATCATAAGAAGCCTTGCAAGCAATGTGACTAATGAGTTAGTTGTGGGATGATGCATTACATAATGAGTAAAGAGACTTGCTGGTAATGAGATTGAACTAGGTATGAAGATACCGACGATCGAATCTCGGGCAAATAACATACCGATAACAAAGGGAATAACGTATGTTGTCATTATAGTACGACCGATAAAGATCTTTGTAGAATATGTAGGAGCCAATATGAGTATCCAGGTTCCGCTATTGGTTATTCACAGGAGAGGTGTCTCAGTCATGTCTATATAGTTCTCGAACCCGTAGGGCCCGCACGCTTAACGTTTGATGATGATTTTGTATTATATGAGTTATGTGTTCTGATGACCGAATGTTGTTCGGAGTCCCGGATGAGATCATGGACATGACGAGGAGTCTCGAAATGGTCGAGATGTAAAGATGGATATATACGACGATGGTATTTGGACACCGGAAGTGTTCCGGGGGATACCGGGTCACCGGAAGGGGTTCCCGACACCCCTCGGCATAGTTATGGGCCTATTGGGCCAAGGGAGGGACAGACCAGCCCACAGGGGGCTGGTGCACCCCTCCATCTGCCGTCCGGCCCTAGGGAAGGCAGGGGAGGAAGGCTAGCCCCTCCTTCCTTCCCCTCCTCAAGGGAGAAAGGAAAGGGGAGGGCGCCAGCTCTCCTTCCTTCTCCTAGTGCCATGAAAAGGAAAGGGGGCGAATTGGGCTTGCACCCCAAGTAGGATTCGTCCTACTTGGGGGCATCCGTTGGTTGTCTCCTCCCCCCCTCCAACCTATATATATGTGGGGAGGGGGAGTGCCTAGAACACACGAACATCATTGTTAGCCGTGTGCGCCTCCCCCCTCCACTGTTACTCCCACGGTCATAATCTCATAGTTCTTAGGCGAAGCCCTGCGCGGATTATGTCATCATCACCGTCACCATGCCGTCGTGCTGACGAAAATCATCTACTTCCTCGACACTTTGCTGGATCAAGAGTTCGAGGTACGTCATCGAGCTGAACGTGTGCAGAACTCGGAGGTGCCGTACTTTCAGTGCTTGATCGGTCAGAATGAGAAGAAGTTAGACTACATCAATTGCGTTGTCAAATGCTTCCGCTTTCAGTCTACAAGGGTACATGGATACACTCTCCCCCCTCTCGTTGCTATGCATCTCCTAGATAGATCTTGCGTGAGCGTAGAATTTTTTTGGAAATTGCATGCTACGTTTCCCAACAGTGGCATCATGAGCCAGGTCTATGTGTAGATGATATGCACGAGTAGAACACAAAGAGTTGTGGGCGGTGATCGTCATGCTGCTTACCACCAATGTCTTATTTTGATTCGGCAGTATTGTTGGATGAAGCGGCCCGGACCAACCTTACATGACCATGTTCATGAGACCGGTTCCACCGACAGACATGCAACTAGTTTTGCATAAAGGTGGCTAGCGGGTGTCTGTTTCTCCTACTTTAGTTGAATCTAATTTGACTGCGGCCGGTCCTTGTTGAAGGTTAAAACAACAAACTTGATAAATCAGCATTGTGGTTTTTGTGCCATAGGTAAGAACGGTACTTGCTAAAAGCCCGTAGCAGCCACGTAAAAACTTGCAACAACAAAGTAGAGGACATCTAACATGTTTTTGCGGGGCATGTTCTGATGTGATATGGTCAAGACGTGATGAGTTATACGTTATTGTATGAGATGATCATGTTTCATAAGATATCTGACAACCGGCAGGAGCCTTATGGTTGTCTCTTTATTGTATGAAATGCATACGGCGTGTAATTGCTTTACTTTATCACTATGAGTTAGCGATAGTCGTAGAAGCAATAGTTGGCGAGATGACCACGACGCTACGGTGGAGAACAAGGTGTCAAGCCGGTGACGATGGAGATCATGACGGTGCTTTGGAGATGGAGATAAAAGGCACAAGTGATGATGGCCATATCATGTCACATATTTTGATTGCATGGGATGTTTATCTTTTTATGCATCTTATATTGCCTAGTATGGCGGTAGCATTATAAGATGATCCCTTACAAATTTTTGAAGGTATAAGTGTTCTCCCTAAGTATGCACTGTTGCGACAGTTTGCCGTGCTGAGACACCACGTGATGATCGGGTGTGATAAGCTCTACGTTCACATACAATGGGTGCAAAACAGTATTGTACATGTGGAATACTCGGGTTAAACTTGACGATCCTGGCATGTATAGGCATGCACTACTGCAGGATGCTGCTAACGCGACACTATGATCAGAGACCGTTCGACAAAACTGTGTGCGGTGCAATAATCACAAACGGCGGTGTAAAAAACATCAGAAAAGGTGCAAAACGTTTGCGATGATGAATGCATCAAACACGGTTCAGATTTTATTTGCGTGTGTGATGCAGAGCATACGGTTTAGTTCAATTAACTATTTCCGATGAGGAAACACAAAAGAAACGGGCAGCCAAATGAAGGCTTGTGTGATATACATCATACGGTTCACTCGGATGAACTATTTGTGATTAGGCAACACAAAAGAAATGGTCAGCCAGATCAAGGTGTGTGCGATATACGGCATGCAGTTCACTCAGCCTTTCGTCAGTGTGTGACCTCTGTGGCAACCGTTCGCTCCCCACTAGCCTCTTCTTGTACTGTGGCAACCGTCCACCGCCTCTTTGCCTTTCCCTCTCGATTTGGAACTGCTGCCGCACACTCTTCCTCCCTCCATTTGCCTTCGCCTTCCTTCTGCCATTGTTCTATTGTATTGTCCATGGAGGGAACAGGCCGGAAATGACCCCGTTATTCTTGCCCCGATCTGAAAGATGAAGTGGTGGAGGAATTCATTGATCGGTGCGATGTCATCATGTCGGCTATCATGCAGGTTCGTACAAGACCATTCTCGACTCAACAAATAGGATCATTACAAAGAACCCAAGGGTTCAGGAGCGGTTTGATCTCCCCTATCTTCTTCACCATGACCCTGCTTGCCATCACGAGGACGACGGAAGCCTTGCCTTGTGCAAGTTGATGCCGCTTGATAATGATACGTGTGATGTTAAGATGTCATCGCTTAAGGGTAAGGCATGGACAGGCACAAATGGAGATTGGGTTGTTTATATTGGGAACAACTGCGAGTGGGAACTTGTGAATGTGTACACTCGTCACCGGGTTCCACTTCCAAAAATCTCAGACTGCCATGAGGTTCAGCACACATATACTCTACGTATATTGAGATACGATCATCATGATTGTCGTCTACGGAAGATAGTAATTTCTTGAGTTCCCAACCGCTCTTGGGATTACAAGAACTATGATGTTGTTGCTATCTTCGATAAGCTTGTTGTCATCTTTGCTTCCACGGATGGATGGATATTGCTCAAAAATCAATTTCTGTACATGAATGAGTTATATGATGCAATTCAATACGAGCGTCTTGTGTTTGCTGCCACCACTCATGGCATTCTTTTTGCATGGGATCCTTATTGTTTCGGAATGTTTGTCTTCCACCGTAATTAGAATTGTTTCATCAACATGCATGCTAGTTAGTATCACCGTACTAATTAACCTTCTTGTGCTTCCAAGGTCCTGTGAACATTCCACCACCTATACTTGAAAAATTTTATAACCAAGGGGGAGATGACGATGGTGATGATCACCAGCATGAGGACCAGCAGGACCTATATACTCAGTGGCGCCTGGCAACTTATTCCGATGGATCACCTCTTCTTGTATGTATACAGGGCATTGATGACGTTACTAATGAAGCAGGTGTTGTCTCCCATGGTCACACTATCCGGACCTATTCCAACATCTGTTGCAGGGTATTCGGGATGGATACTAGTGTACTAGCGCCAGCACCTTCTGAATGGTTACGTATTGATAGTCTTGGAGGAACCACGCTCTTCCTTGTACAAAACTATCCAATGATGGTGAAAGGCGATCCAGCTGTTGTTGACACAATGTTACTACCATTTATGAGAAGCAATTGTATCTATACCTTGGACATTGCTATGGCTCCCTAACCTGGCTATCACAATATGCGTCCCGATATTGGCCGCTTCAGCCTGGATGATCAGTCCTGCGTTGGTCTCGAGATTGACAATAGCTGGCCCTTCCCTGAGAATCAGTTATGGTTCAGCAAGTGTTTCCAATGCCGAGGATTGGTTGAGTTGAAGTTCATTTCATCGCTTTGTTATTTGTTGTGTGAGAAAAACTTTACTTTACTAGAATTCTTTGTTGGAAATAATCTATAATCCAACATGTATCCTCGTTGTTGTTGTGTGTTGATGACTTGTTGTATGTAATGAATGGTACATTTGCATATGCATCCCATCAACTCACGCCTGCTCGCACGTCACACGGGTCACATGGGGGCACGTATATTAATTTTTTATTTGGATGACAAAAAAAAATTACAATGCCACTTTGTATTAGTGTCCATATGAACAGTACTAGTGATTTTAGTTGCAAAAATTAGATAGTGCTAGATTTTTAGCTGCATATTTTGACAAATCGATGTGTTACACGGTTGACAAATGGCAATGTTACTAGACAAACAAATGGCAATCTTTCCACTTTGACGAATGGCAACATACCCAATATGACAGATGCAAATCTTACCCAATTGTTTCTATGTGGTTGCACACAGGTCATCCAAAACAACCGTTTGCGTTGAAGGGATGCACAAATTCTGCACTATGAATTTTCCATAGCTCTCACTTTGCATACGGGTGTTCTATATAAAATGCTTGCGATCAAGAACTGCACAAATCCTGCTCATCACATTTTCCCTTGGCTTCCTGGGGAAGCTGTCTGTTTGCATACGGGTGTTCTAACTAAAACGTTTGCGATGAGTGTTTTATATTTAAAAACCATTGACGTTTATTTCAAAAGAAAATTGTTTGATAAGTCTGTACATTTAGAGAGAGAAATGCAAGTTTGTTCAAACCATATCTTTCATTCAGTCACACTACGAATTTATATTCATATGATCGAGAATTCTAGATACAATATTAAACCCCAAAAAACTATTTCCGGCAGCGGCGAAGGCGGCGTGCCGTGCCGTCATTGTCGTTGTCGTCCTCCGGGACACCGTTGTTGAAGTCTTCAAGGAAGCACACAATTTTCTTCACTTGCAAATCAAACATCATGTCGTCGCGCGATCAACGGGTGAGGCGCGGGAGGACTGCAACTGGCGCCACTGAGAGGTAGCGGTCGACGGCAGCGTCCCATGCTGCTGAGGGGGGTGCGCGCACGGGCACGGGCGCGGTGGGTGCAACCAAAGGCACGGGTACCGGCGCCATGGTGGGTGGTGGGCGCGCACTCGCAGGGGCACGGGCGCAGCGGTGCAGCCAAACGCACGGGGGGAGGCACCACGGTGGGTGGAGGGGCGCGCACGGGGACGGGCACGAGCGTTTCTGCTGGCATGTACACGAGCTCGCGTGGGTCCGCGGTGACATCACTGACGCCCGCGGCTTCCAGCTCTGCGATAGTGCTCGACGTGTTGGGGAACGTAGTATTTCAAAATTTTCCTACGATCACGCAAGATCTGTCTAGGAGAAGCATAGCAACGACTGGGGAGAGTGTGTCTATGTACCCTCGTAGACCGAAAGCGGAAGCGTCTAGTGACAAAGTTGATGTAGTCGAACATCTTCGCGATCCAACCAATCCAAGCACCGAACGTATGGCACCTCCGCGTTCAGCACATGTTCAGCTCGATGACGTCCCACGAGCTCTTGATCCAGTTGAGTGTCATGGGAGAGTTTCGTCAGCACGACAGCGTGGTGATGGTGATGATGAAGCTACCAACGCAGGGCTTCGCCTAAGCATTGCAATGATATGACCGAGGTGTGTAACTGTGGGGAGGGGCACCGCACACGGCTAAAATCAACTTGTGTTTCCATGGGGTGCCCCTTGGCCACGTATATAAAGGATGGAGGGAGGAGGAGGCCGGCCCTCGTAGGGCGCGCCAAAGTGTGGAGTCCTACTAGGACTCCCTAGTCCTAGTAGGATTCCACCTCCCACATGGAATAGGAAAATGGGAAGGGAGAAGGAGAATGAAGGAAGGGGGAGGCCCCTTTCCCTAGTCCAATTCAGACCAGTCCATGGGGAAGGGGCGCGGCCACCCCTAAGCCCTTTCTCTCATTTCCCGTATGGCCCAGTAAGGCCCAATACAAATTCCCGTAACTCTTGGGTACTCCGAAAAATACCCGAATTACTCGGAAGCTTTCCGATGTCCGAATATAGCCTTCCAATATATCGATATTTACATCTCGACCATTTCGAGACTGTTCGTCGTGTCTGTGATCTCATCCGGGACTTCGAACAAACGTGGGTCCTCAAATCACATAACTCATAATACAAATCATCATCGAGCGTTAAGCGTGCGAACCCTACGGGTTCGAGAACTATGTAGACATGGCCGAGACACATCTCCGGTCAATAACCAATAGCGGAACCTAGATGCTCATATTGGCTCCTACATATTCTACGAAGATCTTTACCGGTCAAACCGCATAATAACATACGTCGTTCCCTTTTTCATCGGTATGTTACTTGCCCGAGATTCGATCGTCGGTATCATCATACCTAGTTCAATCTCATTACCGGCAAGTCTCTTTACTCATACCATAATGCATCGTCCCGCAACTAACTCATTAGTCACATTGCTTGCAAGGCTTATAGTGATGTGCATTACCGAGAGGGCCCGTATATACCTCTCCGACAATCTGAGTGACAAATCCTAATCTCGATCTATGCCAACTCAAAAAAACACCATCGGAGACACCTGTAGAGCATCTTTATAATCACCCAGTTACGTTGTGACGTTTGATAGGACAAAAAGCATTCCTTCGGTATTCGGGAGTTGCATAATCTCATAGTCATAGGAACATGTATAAGTCATGAAGAAAGCAATAGCAACATACTAAACGAGCAAGTGCTAAGCTAACGGAATGGATCAAGTCAATCACATCATTCTCTAATGATGTGACCCCGTTCATCAAATGACAACTCATGTCTATGGCTAGGAAACTTAACCATCTTTGATTAACGAGCTAGTCAAGTAGAGGCATACTACACTATGTTTGTCTATGTATTCACACATGTACTAAGTTTTCGGTTAATACAATTCTAGCATGAATAATAAACATTTATCATGATATAAGGAAATAAATAACAACTTTATTATTTCCTCTAGGGAATATTTCCTTCAGTCTCCCACTTGCACTAGAGTCAGTAATCTAGTTCACATCACCATGTGATTTAACACCAATAGTTCACATCCTCATGTGATTCAACACTTTATAGTTCACATCGCCATGTGAACAATACCCAAAAGGTTTACTAGAGTCAATAATCTAGTTCACATCACCATGTGATTAACACCCAAAGAGTACTAAGGTGTGATCATGTTTTGCTTGTGAGAGAGGTTTAGTCAATGGGCCTGTCACATTCAGATCCGTATGTATTTTGCAAATTTCTATGTCTACAATGCTATGCAAGGAGCTACTCTAGCTAAATGCTCCCACTTTCAATATGTATCCAGATCGAGACTCAGATTCATCCAGATTGGTGCCAAAGCTTGCATCGACGTAACTCTTTACGACAAACTCTTTATCACCTCCATAACCGAGAAATATTTCCTTAGTCCTCTAAGGATAATTTTGACCGTTGTCCAGTGATCTACTCCTAGACCAAAATTGTACTCCCTTGCAAAACTCAGGGTAGGGCATACAATAGGTCTGGTATGCAGCATGTCATACTTTATAGAACCTATGGCGGAGGCATAGGGAATGACTTTCATTCTCTCTCTATCTTTTGCTGTGGTCGGGCTTTGAGTCTTACTCAACTTCACACCTTGTAACACAGGCAAGAACTCTTTCTTTGACTACTCCATTTTGAACTACTTCAAAAACATGTCAAGGTATGTACTCATTGATAAAATTTATCAATCGTCTTGATCTATCTCTATCGATCTTGATGCTCAATATGTAAGCAGCTTCACCGAGGTCTTTCTTTGAAAATTTCCTTTCAAACACTCCTTTATGCTTTCCAGAAAATTCTACATAATTTCTGATCGACAATATGTCATTCACATATATATGCTTTGATCAACTTATCAAACGTATATTCCAACTCCGAGATGCTTGCACCAGTCCATATATGGATCGCTGGAGCTTGCACATTTTGTTAGCACCTTTAGGATTGACAAAACCCTCTGGTTGCATCCTATACAACTCTTCTTTAATAAATCCATTAAAGAAGGCAGTTTTGTTATCCGTTTGCCAGATTTCATAAAATGCGGCAATTGCTAACATGATTCGGACAGACTCGCTACGAGTGAGAAAATATCATCGTAGTCAACACCTTGAACTTGTCGAAATCCTTTTGCAACAAGTCGAGCTTTGTAGACAGTAATATTACCATCGGCGTCAGTCTTCCTCTTAAAGATCCATTTATTTTCAATGGCTTGCCGATCATCTGGCAAGTCAACCAAAGTCTACACTTTGTTCTCATACATGGATCCCATCTCAGATTTCATGGCCTCAAGCCATTTTGCGGAATCTGGGCTCATCGTCGCTTCCTCATAGTTCGTAGGTTCATCATGATCTAGTAACATGATTTCTAGAACCGGGTTACCGTAGCACTCTGGCGCGGAACGCACTCTGGTTGACCTACAAGGTTCAGTAGTAACTTGATCTGAAGTTTCATGATCATCATCATTAGCTTCCTCGCTGATTGGTGTAGGAATCACTAGAACTAATTTCTGTGATGTACTACTTTCCAATTTGGGAGAAGGTACAATTACCTCATTAAGTTTCACTTTCCTCCCACTTACTTCTTTCGGGAGAAACTCCTTCTCTAGAAAGTATCAATTTTTAGCAACGAATATCTTGCCTTTGGATCTGTGATAGAAGGTTTACCCAACAGTTTCCTTTGGGTGTCCTACGAAGACACATTTCTCCAATTTGGGTTCGAGCTTATCAAGTTGAAACTTTTTCACATAAGCATCGCTGCCCCAAACTTTAAGAAATGACAGCTTAGGTTTCTTGCCAAACCACGGTTCATACGGTGTCGTCTCAACGGATTTAGATGGTGCCTTATTTAACGTGAATCCAGTTGTCTCTAATGCATAACCCCAAAAGGATAGTGGTAAATCGGTAAGAGACATCATAGATCGCACCATATCTAATAAAGTGTGGTTACGACGTTCGGACACACCATTACGATGTGGTATTCCAGGTGGCGTGAGTTGTGAAACTATTTCACATTGTTTTAAATGAAGGCCAAACTCGTAATTTCAAATATTCGCCTCTGCGATCTGATCGTAGAAACTTTTATTTCTTGTTATGACGATTTTCCACTTCACTCTGAAATTCTTTGAACTTTTCAAATGTTTAAAACTTATGTTTCATCAAGTAGATATACCCATATCTGCTCAAATCATTTGTGAAGGTCATAAAATAACGATACCCACCGCGAGCCTCAACACTCATCGGACCGCATACATCAGTATGTATTATTTCCAATAAGTCAGTTGCTCGCTCCATTGTTCCGGAGAACGGAGTCTTAGTCATCTTGCCCATGAGGCATGGTTCGCAAGCATCAAATGATTAATAATCAAGTGATTCCAAAAGCCCATCAGCATGGAGTTTCTTCATGCGCTTTACACCAATATGACCTAAACGGCAGTGCCACAAATAAGTTGCACTATCATTATCAACTTTGCATCTTTTGGCTTCAATATTATGAATATGTGTATCACTATGATCAAGATCCAACAAACTATTTTTATTGGGTGTATGACCAATTGACCATCGAAGGTTTTATTCATGTAAACAAAGCAACAATTATTCTCTAACTTAAATGAATAAATGTATTGCAATAAACATGATCAAATCATATTCATGCTCGACGCAAACACCAAACAACATTTATTTAGGTTCAACACTAATCCCGAAAGTATAGGGAGTGCGCGACGATGATCATATCAATCTTGGAACCACTTTCAGCACACATCGTCACTTCACCCTTAACTAGTCTTTGTTCATTCTGTAACTCCCGTTTTGAGTTACTACTCTTAGCAACTGAACCAGTATCAAATACCGAGGGGTTGCTATAAACACTAGTAAAGTACACATCAATAACATGTATATCAAATATAGCTTTGTTCACTTTGCAATCCTTCTTATCCACCAAGTTTCTAGGGTAGTTCCATTTCCAGTATCCCTGGGTAGACCGTACCACCTACATCCGCTACATCTGCTAGTCTACCACGGAAAGAGGTCACACAACATACTCAACTATGCTAGAGCCCATAATGGCTTGTGGCTGCAGACGGAAGTTTCTAGGCATGAATGATATATGATCACTTTGAGCCTGGGTGGCATTCCCTAGGATAATCACACAGGTCCTCCGGGATTTCCTAGGACAACACTAGATTCTCCAGGTGCCCTGCAACCAATCCACCCAGATGTGTATTAAATTCCACCTTAAAGAAACCCTTAGTTGTTATTACTCTCACAACTTTCATGAGATCACTCATACCAATCCACGTCTCTAAGCATGGCTAAGAAATAAGTAACAATGCATATATTCCCTTGGGTTGATCTCAAGTCATTGGGTTCCTACCTCATGAACTACAAAGCATCATCTCATGTAACCAGTCCTACTCATGCAAGTGTTTGAGGATATAACTAATGCAATGAAAACTAGGTATTGGAAAGTATGATCAAAGTATGAACTTGCCTTGCTGACGATCGCTGAAACCTAAAGACTCGTAGTAGCACGCTTCGCACTTCGGGAATTCTATCGCAATCAAATAATAGCATACATAAGATATCATGCAACAGAATCAAAGAACAGATCTCGAAAGACTTCGAAAACAAACGATTAACTCTTGCAACAGAAGAAAATTCTAACAGTACCAAAATTAAGTGAATTTGGCCTTATCAGAAAGTTTAGGTCAAGAACTTCGATTTGCAAAAAGAATCAACTCAAACGGAGTTACGAAACTCAAATTACGATCAAACGAAGTTCAAACACAAAACTATTTGAATTCAAAATTTAAAAATATCAAAATCAACTTTGAGTTGCGCTACTCGAAAGATAAGATCGAAACGAAGAAATTGGCGTTGGTTTCATCTAATTCCGACTAACGAATAGAAAGTAACGAGGCTTTGAAGATCAGGGACTGACCTATAACATCGTGGATAGGTCCTTGGCCGAAAATAACAGAAAAAGAAAAAAGACTAAATTGCGAACATTCATTTTCTGTAACTAACAATGGACATTCACTAAATAATAAAACCGAAAAAAAACGATATATATTTTTTTTCTAAAAAACGATCTAGGGTTTTAAAAAACAAAACAAAAAAAACGAACGGGCGGTTTATTACCTCGCGGATCGGGTTAGGTCCGCGGGTCGGGTCGGCGGCGGCGGATCAGGCGACGGGCGGCGGCTCCGGCGCGGCGGTGGTGTTCGGCGGCGGCGGTGGTGGCGTACAACGGCGGCGGGTGCAGGCACGGCGCGGGAAGGCTGTGGGCGGCGGCGCGTCGATGCAGCGGCGGCGGCGGCGGCTGCGGGCGGCGGCAGGCAGCGGCGTCGGCGAGCGGGCGGCGGCGGCGGTGTGGCTCGAGAGGGGGGCAGGGGTCGGCTTATAAAGGGGGGCGGGGCGGCACCGACTTGGAGAAGGGGCCGGCGGTGGCCGTGAGGGCGCCGGACTCCTCCGGAGTCCCGGTTGGCCACGGTGCGGGAGGCGGTGGCGGCGAGCTGGGCCGCTCGGGCGACGGGGCCTTCGGCCGAGTTGGCTCGGGCTTAAAACATTTTTTTTAAATCACCCGAATAGAAAACATTAAGAAAAATAAATGAAAATTAGATGAAAAATATAAAAATACCAGAAACAATTTTCACCGTCTAAACCTAATATTTAGAACAAAGTGAACATTTTTCTGATATTAAAATGCCTAAAAATAAAATAACTTTTTAATGCAAAATTTTTATAATAAACTGCAAATAAAATCCAATAAAAATTATTTTTACTCAAAAATCAAATTCCAACATTTTTATTATATTTTTGAAGAAGTCATATTATCTTCTCTCATTTATATTAAATATTGGAAACATGAAATTTGGCAAAAATACTATTGATCCAACCCCACTTGGAAAATAATTAAAATAGTGGACTTCTCTTTGGAAAACTTCCAACTCTCTCACTTGAGTCCTTGAGTTGCTTAAAGCTTCGAATCAATTTTCAAATGAACTCATGCTAAAAATTTCTCAAATGATGAATGCATATGAATGATCTATGTTAACATCCAAATTGAAAATTGGGATGTTACAAACCTACCCTCCTTAAGATGAATCTCGCCCTCGAGATTCGGGTTGGCTAGAAAATAGGTGTGGTTGGTCCTGGCGTAGATCATCCTCTCGTTCCCAGGTGGCTTCGTCCTTAGCATGGTGACTCAATTGTACTTTGCAAAACATGATAACCTTGCTGCGGGTAACTCCGGCAAACTCGAGAATCTTAATGGGCTTCTCCTCATAAGTCAGGTCGCTCCCTAACTGAATTGCTTCCAGGGGCACTGTATCTCGTAGCGGAATATCGGCCATCTCTACGTGACATTTCTTCAACTGAGATACGTGGAACACATCGTGAACTCCAGACAAAGTTTCGGGCAACTCTAGTTGATAAGCTACTTCTCCTATGGGCTCCAGAACTTTGTACGGTCCCACAAATCTTGGTGCCAATTTACCATTAACTCCGAAACGCTTAACTCCTCGAAACGGAGACACACGGAGATACGCCCTATCTCCCACTTCATAGGTCACCTCCTTGCTTTCGTATCTGCATAACTCTTCTGTTTGGACTGGGCTACCTTAAGTCTGTCGCGGATCAATTTGACCTTCTCTTCTGAATCTGTGATCAAATCGGGTCCAAATAACTAACAGTCTCCAACTTCATCCCACATCAATGGTGTTCTGCACCTCCTTCCGTACAAAGCCTCGAAAGGAGCCATTTGCAAACTGGTTTGATAACTGTTGTTGTAAGAAAATTGTGCATACGATAAGTTATCATCCCAACTAGATCCATAATCAAGCGACAAGCTCTCAGCATGTCTTCCAGGATCTGATTGACTCTCTCGGTTTGTCCATCGGCCTGTGGATGAAAAGTTGTACTGAACTCGAGCCTCGTACCTAAGGTCTCGTGCAACTGCTTCCAAAACTTTGAGGTAAACTGGGTTCCTCTATCTGATACGATGGTCCTCGGAACTCCATGCAGACATACGATCCTGGTCATGTATATCTTGGCCAACTTAGCACTCGTGTAAGTGGTCTTCACGGGGATAAAGTGAGCTACCTTAGTCAAACGATCGACTCTCACCCAAATGGAATCGTACCCTGAACGTGTCCTGGGTAGTCATGTGATGAAATCCATTCCAAGTTTATCCCACTTCCAGTCGGGTGTTCAGCCTTGACCCTCTAACAAGCGTCACACACTGCTACATACTCGGCAATGTCCTTCTTCATTCCGGTCCACCAGATATTCTGCTTCAAATCTAAGTACATCTTGGTGTTGCTTGGGTGAATCGAATACGGCGAATCATGAGCCTCCTAGAGAATCAACTTCCTATTCTCGGGGTCATTGGGCACATAAATACACTTTCCAAACCAAAGTGTTTCGTATTCATCCTCACGAAATCCTGCTGCCTTTCCTTTGGACATTCTTCCTTTTATTTTTGCAATCTCTTTGTCCTTCTTCTAGGCTTCTCGTATCCTTCCCAACAACGTGGACTGAATTCCAAGGTGTCAACATAACCTCTAGGGACTATCTCCATTTGCAAATCCCTAAGATCATCGGCTAACTCCTGGGGTAAACCTCCGAAAATGATGGTGTTAACATAACTCTTGCGACTTAGGGCATCTGCCATGACATTGGCTTTTCCTCGATGATAATGCAACCTCATGTCGTAATACTTTATGATCTCAA
This sequence comes from Secale cereale, assembly GCA_902687465.1. Lineage (NCBI taxonomy): Eukaryota > Viridiplantae > Streptophyta > Magnoliopsida > Poales > Poaceae > Secale > Secale cereale. The sequence goes on from LR738711.1 coordinate 620,711,810, forward strand.
GCCATCTCCTTTGCCTGAGATTCAGCTCCTTCTATGTGAAGGTATACTTCAAACTCTTATGATCCGTGTATACATCACAACGCTTTCCAATAAGGAAATGTCTCTAGGTTTTTAGTGCGTGCACCACGGGTGCTAACTCCAAATCATGTGTGGCATAATTCAACTCATGTGGCCGAAGCTGTCATGAAGTGTATGACACAACTCTTCTGTCTTGCATGAGAACACCTCCAAGTCCTTGACGAGATGCGTCACAATACACTTGGAAATCCTTGCGTATATCCAGAAGAATCAGCACTGGGGCTGTAACCAAACGTTTCTTCAACTCCTGAAAACTGGCTTCACACTCTTTGGTCCTCTTATACTTAGTCTCCTTCTTCAATAACTACGTCATGGGCTTCACAATCTTTGAGAAATTCTCAATAAATCTCCGATAATATCCTGTGAGTCCAATAAAACTGCGAATTTCGCCAACTGAGGTGGTTGCCTTCCATTCTGTGGCTGCCTCAACCTTGGCGGGGTCTACGGATATACCGTCTCCTGATATGATATGTCCAAGGAATCCAATTTCCTTCAACCAAAAATCACATTTACTGAACTTGTCATATAACTGATGCTCTCGGAGCTTCTCGAGAACTAAACGCAAATGTTCCTTGTGATCCTCTTCATTCTTGGAGTATATCAATATGTCATCAATGAATACTACCACAAACTTATCCAAGAACCCCATGAATACCTTGTTCATCATACTCATGAAATAGGCAGGAGCGTTAGTCAAACCAAATGACATAACTGTATGCTGATAAAGCCCGTACCTTGTGGTAAAAGCTATCTTAGGTATATCTTGTTCTCGGATCTTCAGCTGATGATATCCTAACTGCAAATCGATCTTAGAGAACACCTTGGCTCCTTGCAGCTGGTCAAACAGATCATTGATCATCGGCAGTGGGTACTTATTCTTGATTGTCACCTCGTTCAGTGCATGATAATCAACAACCATTCTCAAAGATCCATCCTTCTTCTCGACTAAGAGCATTGGGGCTCCCCACGGTGATGAACTTGGTCGTATATAACCCTTATCCATTAACTCCTTGATTTGCTTCTTGATCTCTTCCAGATCATTCGCGGGCATCCAGTATGGTCTCTTAGATATTTGTCCGGTGTTGGGTAATAGCTCAATTAAGAACTCTATGTCTCTATCCGGTGGCATGCCGGGTAACTCTTCCGGGAATACATCAGGATAATCCTTCACAACTGGCACTTCTTCCTGAACAACTCCCGTGCGTGCATTCACATGCACTTTCCTGGGTGTGTGTGTCGACACATACTTGATCCTTTTTCCTTCCGGGGTGGTGAGAAGGATTGATCTACTGGCACAATATATGTTTCCTCCAAACTTGGATAGCCAATCCATACCTATGATTACATCCAAACCCTGGGATTCCAAAAGAATAATGTCCGTGGGAAATACATGTCTTTAAATGGTCAATGGCACTTGATAGCATCCGTGGCTAGCCATATACTCTGCTCCAGGGGAACTCACTAGCATAGGCGTCCTAAGGGCTACGGTGGGAAATTTGTACTTTTCCACAAAACCCCTTGATATGTATGAATGAAATGCACCGGTGTCAAAAAAACAAGGGCAGTAAATGCATTAATCAAAAACTTACCGACAATTGTGTTGGGCTGCTCGTCAATCTCCTCCACATTGACATGATTCACTTGTCCTCTGGTGAACGGGTTGGGCTTCTTCCTGTAGGATCGAAAGTATGTCTAGAGGGGGGTGATTAGACTACTTGTCAATATAAAAATTCTGCCTTTTGACAAAGAACAATTTTTGGCAGATTCACAATTATGATCAAGTCAAGCATCACCCTACACATGCAATTCTAGAGTATAGGCAGCGGAAAGTAAATTTCACATGTAGTAAAGAGAGGTGGAGAAGAGCAAACTCAATTTTGGAGACGCGGTGATTTTTCCCGTGGTTCCGATAGGTGGCGCTATCGTACATCCACGTTGATGGAGACTTCAACCCACGGAAGGTAACGGCTGCGCGAGTCCACGGAGGGCTCCACCCACAAAGGGTCCACGAAGAAGCAACCTTGTCTATTCCATCATGGCCTACGCCCACGGAGGGCTAGCCTTACTCGGGGTAGATCTTCACGAAGTAGGCGATCTCCTTGCCCTTACAAACTTCTTGGTTCAACTCCACATCTCGATGACGGAGGCTCCCAAGCGACACCTAACCAATCTAGGAGGCACCACCCTCCAAAAGGTAATAGATGTTGTAGATGATGATGAACTCCTTGCTCCTGTGCTTCAAATGATAATCTCCCCAAAACTCAACTCTCCTCACTGATTTGGCTGTGGTGGAAGAAAGGATTGAGTGGAAAGCAACTTGGGAAGGCTAGAGATCAAGCTTCATATGGTGGGAGTGGAGCAACTTGATCTCAACACAAGGGTAGGTAGTTCTCTTCTCAGAAATGTAAGGTAGGAGTGGTAGTTCTTTCTGATGGCTCTCTTCACGAATGAAGAGGGGGTGGAGGGGTATAAATAGCCTCCACACAAAATCCAACCGTTACACACATTTGAGCAATCTCGGTGGGACCGAAGTGGACAACTCGGTGAGACCGATAGTTCAAATAATGTGAACGTTGGGATTTTCGGTGGGACCGAATATATAATCTCGGTTAGTCCGATTCGTGCAATGACAAGAGCATGCCAGTTTCGGTGGGACCGACTTCATCATCTCGGTGACACCGATTTGATGACAGAAGGTTACAGAAACTTGGCAACTCATGTTTCGGTGAGACCGAGTTCAGAATCGGAAAATCCGAGTTTACTAGGGTTTGGCTTATGGCTGAGGTGGTTCATCTCGGTGTGACTGAGTTTGGAATATCGGTGGGACCGAGACTACTTATGAGTGTATATGGCAGTGAAAGTTGCTGATAGTTTAGGAGATGTATCACTAAGCACTTGAGCAACCATATCATCATCATAACCTCATCCCCTTTTAATAGTATTGGCTTTTCCTATGGACTCAATGTGATCTTGGATCACTAAACCAAAAATGGAGTCTTGAGCTTTTGCCAATGCTTGCCTTAGCATTTTGGGGGGTCCACTTCTTCAGTCCTTGCCATACCCATAGCACTGAACTCTCTGAAATGATTCTCAAGTAACTATTAGTTCAATGATATATATGTTGTTATTAATTACCAAAACCACCCGAGGATTAGTTGCACTTTCAATCTCCCCCTTTTTGGTAATTGATGACAACATATAGATCAAAGCTTTGACAAAGGATATAATCAATGAATAATATCGTCGCTTTGAGAAGTATGTGATAAGCAAGAGCTCCCCCTAAATTTGTGCATTATTTAAGATTTGCGTTTGAATGCAAATGCACAATCGATTAGGATCATGGGTCACTCTTCCATGTCACATACATCTTGGTGGAGCGCACAAAATGATAAGAATGAACAGCATGCACCCAATCACCAAGACATGAGTAAATGGTCATACGAGATAGGAATGGCATATGATAAGCATTAAGCACACATTAAAGCATAGTACGACCAAGCACTCATTAAGGTAGAATCAAATGGAGTATCAAACACACTGAATGTCTCGAAACCCAAAAGTATCTCAAAGAAACCGCAAAAGAACAAAAGAGCAAAAGCGCAAAGACAACAGCACTCTCTCTCTCTCGAAGCCCTATGATCTATACAATTTCTCCCCCTTTGGCAACAAGTTACCAAAAAGTTCGAAAAAGCATAGAGCTAAGCGTCACTGTGGACTCTGCTGGCGGCTCCCGTCTGGGTTGATGTCGGAGTGGATATGACAGCATCGGCGAAGACTTCAGCTGATGTCTGTGCTGGAGGAGTGGACACTGGAGCTGGAGCTGGAGTAGGAGCAACTGCTGGAACTGTGGGAGGTGCTGAAGCTGTAGTCCTGGTGTCAGTCACTGGAATAGCAGCTGATCGGGATCCTTTGGGAACCGGAGCAGTCTGTCGATGAGAATCCTGGACTAAGTCATCCTGCAACTCACGCATAAGCTCTGCCTTATCCTGCTTTGCTTCCTCAATGTCTGCCTCGAGCTTGTTGACGGTCACTTGTACTTCAGTCAGCTTCACGTCCAGAGCGTGGATCTTCTCGTCAAAAATCCTCTCTAAGCTCTCCTGAGACTGTTCAATGCTGGCCAGGCGTTGTTCAATCCTTTGAGTAGCTTCAAGAATTTGCTCTCCGAAACTCTTTGGTTTAGCTGCTGCTGCTGCTGCTGCTTCCTTGTCAGCTTTGGCTTTCTTAGCAGCTGCGATCTTGGCTTGACCTTCAACAGATGTCGGATCCTCCTCATCCATCACAACAACATTGTCTTCATGCTCTGGCTGCAACGGTAAATGTTCTCTATCCAACAAGAATGTGCCCGTGCCAAACTTGGCATTGATAAGCATCTGAATCTGCGGGGCAAATCCACATGACCTTTTCTGGTCAGCTGCAGTCCTCTTAATGGTCTCTACCATCAAGTCCATCACCTTGAAAGGTGCTCTCTCATCAAGTATGTGCAGCATGTTGATAGAGTATCCTCTGATCATGCGATCATCTCCAGATTTGGGCATCAAGGTATGCCTCAAAATGGTATTAGTGGTAGGTAAGCCTGCCTGGAGATGGTAGACTGAGCTGAGCTTCCAGATTTCCAAATCCTCTGCTGGAACCTCTTTGTACATGTTTTTCATGGATTCATGATTCTTCTTTGGAATCCCATATACATCAATATCATCTTCTCGTTGCACTGGAGCATTCAGAATTTCTGCCCATTCTTCAACAAAAGAAGAAAACCTTTGACCTTCAGTCATCCACATAATCTTTCCATCATGGTAGAAGTGAGCTGTGGCATAAAATTGCATTATCATCTCATCGTTCCAACTGGTCAATTTCTAACCTACAAAATCTGCAACTCCACATGCAGTGAAACTTTCATGCACATGTGGAAAGAAATCTCTGTGCTCTTCGCTGTCAATGTACTTCCAGTCAACATATCTGGTGTCTGCGACTATGGGCTTCTTGTCCATCAGCACGGTCTCATAGAAGTCCTGCTGCTCTCTGGTGTGAAATCTGGGATCTACAGCAGTTCTTCTCCTCACGGCATATGGGTCAGTTTGTCTCCATAGCCTGAGACCTCTATCTTTCCTTGCCTTCATATCCTCAGCTTGAGGATGAGCATCATTATGGAGTGGCAGTTTTGGACGAAGTTTCAGTAAAACTGGTCCTTCATCGTCAGACTCAGCTGGTGGCACATCATCCTTGTTCTTTTCAGACGCTGGAATGTTTCTGATGGTCCTCTTGGGCTTGGCAGCAGGCTTTGCTGGAGCTGCCTTAGCTAGAGCAGATTTCTTGGGCTTTGATGTGGCTCCAGCCTTAATGGCATCACCCATGAGCTTCGGCTTCTGAGGAGGAGGATGGGGTGCTTCCTCATCCTCATCCTCTACTGCTGCATCTGCATGAGGATCAATATACATATCTGCTCTAGCTCCTGACACATGCACTATCCTCTTTCTCTTGGTGGTTTTCTTCACTTTGCTTGCAGCTGCCTCTCCCAAATTCAGCTTCTTAGCAACAGTTGACTGCTTGACTTTGCTGGTGCCCTTCTTAGATTGTTGATCTTGTTGCTCTTTGGCAACAACCTTCCTTTTAGGCTTTGAGGTCACCTCTTCCTCAACAACAAAATCTGAATCCTCATCATCTGAATTCCTCTTCTTTCTAGCTCTGGTGGCTGCAGGAGGCATGCCACTTGGTGTACTCCTCTCACCATCATCAGATGAGCTACTAGGATCAGGACTAGTGCCTGCCTCTGGAATGTCTGCAATGGGTGTCTCTGACCTGTTCTCACTGTCACTGGCATCTGACATGGCTGACAACCTGTGAATAGATAAGGTGTAGGCAGAGAAGAAGAGTCATCACAAAATGCAGAAGTTTTTGCAAAAAATGAGTTCAAATTCTAGTATTAAGTTTTCACAGAAGACATTTCGGTCAGACCGAGTTTAAGGTTCGGTGAACCCGAAGTGTTAAACAGGAGCTTGGCACACCACTTTCGGTTTGACCGAAGTGGGTTTCGGTCCTGCCGAAAACACTAGGGTTTCACAGAATCTTCATTTCGGTCACACCGATTTTGCACAACTCGGTTGGACCGAAGGGTGCAGTGCAATGGCCATAGGCCAAATCGGTCATACCGAAAATATAAAATCGGTCTCACCGAGATGTGTTCCGCGGAAACCTAACCCTAAAACTTTTACTCGAATCTAGTTCAAACGAACCAATCTGGTGTACAGGAGGATTTCAATCGTGGCAAGATACTAGGCAATCCAAACGTGCATTGAATCGGAGATGGGAGCACGAGTGGGATCAAAACTCACCCTAACTTGGTGGAGTTTTTCTACGGCGGCAACGGCGTGGAGGAGATGGCCGTTGACGGCGGAGACCTGCGGCGAGGGCGCACAGGCGACGGCGGCGACGATCCGGAGACCAAGGCAACGGCAGCAAGGGGTGTGGGGGCGAAACGTTTGAAGGAGTAATCAACGCGCGCGGCCCTCGGAATATATACCCCTTCGCTGTTGGTGGGACCGAGTTGTAAAACTCGGTGGCACCGAGATGGATAACTGCTAGGCAGTTATGCACTTCGGTCATGCCGAAAATCACAACTTGGTTTCACCGAGATGAAAACCTAGATCAGTCTAAATGCTTTCGGTTCGACCGAGTTTGAGTGAGTTGGTCTGACCGAAATCAATTAGAAGGTTTTGGAAATTAGCCCTTGACGGATCGGTGGCTCCGAGTGCTCCTCACCCGGAGGGTCTGAAAATGACTTGTTCAAAATTTGTGATGTAAGCATGAATAGAATTTGAGACAAGAAAGCATAGATAGCTAGGGGAGGTACTTAGGCATTCTTGTCCATCCATTTGGTCAGAAAACTCAAAACAACCAAAACAACAAATGGATGTCCTTGAATGGATAAAATCATGCATCCAACATGCTCACACAATAAGATAGCAAATGAAATATGTGTCAAACATGCACAACCAAAACTCTAGCAACTAACACACAATTTGTCGATGACTAGGTCATCTTTATATGAGTATATTGACTTAGGAGCCAAATGAGAACATTTGATCATAGGTCATACTCATCGTTTAAGCACAAGTGGGGTTACCACTTTTACATAAAGCATTGATGTGTTCACATCATTTGAAGATGCTTTAGCTCAATTTTTAGAGCAAAGCTCCCCCTAGATGTGAGAACCCCTTTTAAAGGGTCAAACTAACCTTGGGTTGTCGTAGAAGACTTCATGTAGATGTTGAAGATGTGGATGCTCAATGTTGATGAAGATCATCAAGAGTTGGGAGCTATCCTTTGGATTCGGGCACTTTCAATACCTACATGGGTTAGTCCCACAAGGAACAAACAAGGATATCCATGGACATAGATTGAAGTTCACAATAGATGATGTCCATGAAAGCAATGATTACCTTGTCCCTTGACTTACCAACAAGAGGGTTTGTGACTCCATGAACTAGTGCATGATATGGAAGTTGATTGCACAAGTTTTTGCCAAAATGAATGTGAGTGAAGTATGTTGGCGGAGTCACCCTCAAGAACTTTCTAGTTCTTCTTCTTCGGGATCCACATCATCTTGATGGGAATCCTTGGGGTTGTAGTTGAGCTTGACGAAGTAGAACTTGACGTTTCCTTGGGAACCCACTTGACCATGGCTTGAGGTGCTTCAACAAATGCATCAATCTCCTCTTGAAGCTTGTCCTTGCCTTTTAGCTTGTGGTCTTGTGGTGGAAGGTCATCTTGAGCTTGTTCCACATTGGAAGAAGTAGGATCATACTTCTCCTTTTGAGGAACAAACTGTGGAGTAGGATATTGACCTTCTTCCCACTCAACACCTTCGGCGTTGAACTTTCGCTCAAAACCAATTCCTTGATTCTTCCGGTGCCTTCCTTGCTTGCAAACAATTTCCTTAAAGTTCTTGCTTCTGGCAAGGCTCTTGTAGACACCTTTCTCTATGATCCCTTTCAATAAACTATTCTCTTGCTCAAGTGTAACTTGGCTTGAAACATTGTTAGTGGAATCAAGAGAACTACTAGAAGCAACAACATTGGATTTAGCATGGTTATTGTTACTGCTAGAGGAAGAATTTTTCTTATGCTTGTCATGCTTAGTCTTAATGGGTGGCAAGAAATTAGACAAGAGAAGTCGTTTGGCAAGATATGAAGAACTCTTCTTTCGAAGATCGTCATTGATTGCTTTTAGAAACTCATGTTCTTGCTCTAGAGTGAGCTTCTCGAAGCGTAGCTTCTCATGAGATCTTAGGAGCTCTCTATGATCTTCTTGAGTTGTTTCATGAGCTAACTTAAGAGTGTTTAGTTCTTTAGTTAGACGCTCAATCTCCTTCATAGCATTGTCATTCGACTCTTCTCGACTATAAAGACTACTAGCATGTTCATCGTTACTAGGCTCACTGGATTTATCATGCAAGAGCTCATCTTCACCAAGCAAGTCATCCTCATCACTATCGAAGTCAATGAATTCAGGGTGTGATACCTTGGGGCCTTTAGCCATGAAGCATCTTCCAATTCCCTCATTTGATGAATCAAATAAGTCGTAGGAGTTGGAGTTGGAGGATACGAGAGCAAGACCGGCAACACCTTCATCTTGACTGTAGTCGGAGTCGGAGTGATAGCTTCCTTCGGATTGATTGTCGGAGTCGGAGCCGGAGACCCATTCACCTACATGAGCTTGATGTTTTCTTCTTGTGTAGCTCCTTGATGACTTGTCTTTCCTCTCCGAATCCTTGCTTCTCCGAGAGGGTCTTCGTTCATAACGATCATCTCTACTCCTTCTCTCTTTCTGAGGTGACTCATCTCTTGAGCTTCTTCTTCTTGGAGATTCTTCTCTTCTCTTGTGGGGAGCCGTACACTCATTTGAGTAGTGTCCGGGTCTTCCACAATTGTAGCAGTTTCGATCACGACTAGAAGATCTCTTTTCATCATATGATCTAGACTTTGAGCTTCTCTCTTTGCCTCTATTCTTGTAGAATTTGTTGAAGTTATTGACCATTAGGCTTATCTCTTCATTGGAAACTAACTTGTCACTTGAGGTTGTGGGAGCATCACTTGTAGCTTTGTAAGCACCACTTGACTTGTTGTGAAGCTCTTCCTTATCCTTAAGTGTCATCTCATGAGCAACAGTTCTTCCAATGACTTCGGTTGGCTTGAGAGTCTTGTAGTTTGGCATCATTTGGATCAAAGTGCACACGGTGTCATACTTTCCATCCAAAGCTCTGAGAATCTTCTTGATGATGAATCGGTCGGTCATTTCTTCGCTTCCTAAGCCGGCAATCTCATTTGTGATGAGAGCAAGCCTAGAGTACATTTCAGCGACTCCTTCACCATCCTTCATCTTGAACTTGTCAAGTTGACCTTGAAGAATATCAAGCTTTGATTCCTTCACGGACTCGGTACCTTCGTGCATTTCAACCAAAGTATCCCAAATCTCTTTTGCATTCTCAAGACGGCTGATTTTGTTGAACTCCTCGGGACACAAGGCATTGAAGAGAATGTCACAAGCTTGAGCATTGTTTTGCAACATCCGCAATTCTTCCGGTGTAGCTTCGCGATCCGGAACTTTTCCTTCCTCGAAGAATTCACCTTGCATACCAACACAAATAATGCCCCATGCGGCTGGGTTATGACCAAGAATATGCATTTTCATTTTATGCTTCCAACTAGCAAAATTTGTACCATCAAAGTAAGGACCTCTACGAAAATTACCCTCACTAGACGCCATACTCTCCTAGGTTGTGAAACCAAGCTTATGGAGTCCAATGCAATGGAAACCAATACAATGGAGACCAAAGCTCTGATACCACTTGTAGGATCGAAAGTATGTCTAGAGGGGGGGTGATTAGACTACTTGTCAATATAAAAATTCTGCCTTTTGACAAAGAACAATTTTTGGCAGATTCACAATTATGATCAAGTCAAGCATCACCCTACACATGCAATTCTAGAGTATAGGCAGCGGAAAGTAAATTTCACATGTAGTAAAGAGAGGTGGAGAAGAGCAAACTCAATTTTGGAGACGCGGTGATTTTTCCCGTGGTTCCGATAGGTGGCGCTATCGTACATCCACGTTGATGGAGACTTCAACCCACGGAGGGTAACGGCTGCGCGAGTCCACGGAGGGCTCCACCCACGAAGGGTCCACGAAGAAGCAACCTTGTCTATTCCATCATGGCCTACGCCCACGGAGGGCTAGCCTTACTCGGGGTAGATCTTCACGAAGTAGGCGATCTCCTTGCCCTTACAAACTTCTTGGTTCAACTCCACATCTCGACGACGGAGGCTCCCAAGCGACACCTAACCAATCTAGGAGGCACCACCCTCCAAAAGGTAATAGATGTTGTAGATGATGATGAACTCCTTGCTCTTGTGCTTCAAATGATAATCTCCCCAACACTCAACTCTCCTCACTGATTTGGCTGTGGTGGAAGAAAGGATTGAGTGGAAAGCAACTTGGGAAGGCTAGAGATCAAGCTTCATATGGTGGGAGTGGAGCAACTTGATCTCAACACAAGGGTAGGTAGTTCTCTTCTCAGAAATGTAAGGTAGGAGTAGTAGTTCTTTCTGATGGCTCTCTTCACGAATGAAGAGGGGGTGGAGGGGTATAAATAGCCTCCACACAAAATCCAACCGTTACACACATTTGAGCAATCTCGGTGGGACCGAAGTGGACAACTCGGTGAGACCGATAGTTCAAATAATGTGAACGTTGGGATTTTCGGTGGGACCGAATATATAATCTCGGTTAGTCCGATTCGTGCAATGACAAGAGCATGCCAGTTTCGGTGGGACCAACTTCATCATCTCGGTGACACCGATTTGATGACAGAAGGTTACAGAAACTTGGCAACTCATGTTTCGGTGAGACCGAGTTCAGAATCGGAAAATCCGAGTTTACTAGGGTTTGGCTTATGGCTGAGGTGGTTCATCTCGGTGTGACTGAGTTTGGAATATCGGTGGGACCGAGACTACTTATGAGTGTATATGGCAGTGAAAGTTGCTGATAGTTTAGGAGATGTATCACTAAGCACTTGAGCAACCAGATCATCATCATAACCTCATCCCCTTTTAATAGTATTGGCTTTTCCTATGGAATCAATGTGATCTTGGATCACTAAACCAAAAATGGAGTCTTGAGCTTTTGCCAATGCTTGCCTTAGCATTTTGGGGGGTCCACTTCTTCATTCCTTGCCATACCCATATCACTGAACTCTCTGAAATGATTCTCAAGTAACTATTAGTTCAATGATATATATGTTGTTATTAATTACCAAAACCACCCGGGGATTAGTTGCACTTTCACTTCCCTGAGTTTCCATTACCATTCCCATTCTTAGACTCGGGGCACTCAGTAGCGTAGTGTCCGGTCTTCCCGCACTTGAAACAAGTAATGTGACTCAGATCCTTCTTGGCGGGTGTTGAGGGAGTGGAACGATTCTGATTGTTGCTTCCCCCATTCCCATTGTCATTCCTGGCACCACTGTGGTTGTGTGCATTCCCTCCATTGTTAGCATGGCCTCCATGGTTATGGGTGGGATGATTGTGTCCTCCTGGGTAAGGGGTATAGCGGGGCTTCTGGTGGGCTCCAGAGTTAAACTTCCCATCTCCATACTTCCTCTTGCGGTTGTCAATCTGTTGCTGCTTTCCTTCTATCATGATAGCTTTGTCCACTAGCTCTTGATAGTTGTTATAGGTTGCTAGCATCAGCTGCATACTCATCTCATCATTGAGTCCTTCTAGAAACTTCTCCTGCTTCGCGGCGTCAATGGCCACATCATCTGGCGCATAGCGAGCTAACTGCCTAAAGTCATCCACGTACTGCCCTATAGTACGGTTTCCTTGGCGCAAGTTGTGAAACTCACGCTTCTTCAGGCTTATGGCTCCTGCTGAGACATGTGCAGTGCGAAAAGCTTGTTGAAATTGATCCCAAGTAATCACAGCAAGTGGGTAAGTGGCGGTGTAGTTCTCCCACCAAGCGGCTGCTGGCCCCTCAAGCTGATGTGCGGCAAATTGCACTCTCTCTGCATATGTGCATCCCATAGTTGCTAGCTCTCTGTCCATCTTGCGGAGCCAGTCATCTGCAACAATCGGCTCGGTGCTACTAGAGAACACCAGCGGTTGTAACCTTAAGAACCGGGTCAAGTTGTCATGGGGAGGCGGAGGTGGGTTGTTGTTGTTGTTCTGATTCTGGACAAGTAGTTGCATCAAGGTGTTCTGCTGCTGGATCAACTGGGTGAGCTCAGGGGGAAACTCAAATTTGAGCTCACATCTCGGAGGCATCTGAGGGGTTTAGGGGGGATATTAGAATAGAATGAGGTCTAGGGGGATTCACTACCCATATGCACATGAGACAAACAATTTCATATCATATCACTCAATTTCAATCAAGAGCAAACAAAAGATCATATTACAAAGCTAGCGAACGATTCTAACTACTCGGATTAATACTAATGATTACAGGGTGGTCAACCAATCACTATCATCTGAAGACTCCATGATATCTGGTCCAACTTTGTCTTCATAGTCACTTTCGTCACTGTCGGTGTCGTCTATCAGAATGTAGTTCTCCATAGTAATTCCCGTCTCTGGTTCTGGCTTCACTGTGCCAGTTCCAACCTTCTTCTTCAGTGCTTCATTCTGCTCCAATAGTACAGCGATTTCCTCTTCATATCCATCTCGTACTGTCATGAGTTCTTCTTCTAGCTCCATATTCCGTGTTATCACCATGTTGGTCTTCTGCATAAGTGCGCACATCTGATTCTCGTAGCATCGAATGTGTTGGTCCATCTCTTGGATGTATGCTGCAATGGATCCATCCTTCCTGGTGCGAAGCATCTCCCATTGCTCGTCTCAACGTCCACAAATCTGGTAGATTGTGTTTTACATATGCATCCAAATGTAATATGAGCTGCCATACTCTTTCCCAAGCTCCATGTCGGCATGTCAAAAGCTAGCTCCAGAGACTCCGTGAATGGTGCAATAGTCCTTCCAGGTACACTAACTTTGATCTTCCAGCACTCCTCTTCTAGCGATGTTGCATAAAGATCTCCAGTGATACTTGGTATTCCAATGTGAAAATATCTAGTGACTTCCTTCAAGTGCTTTCCGAAAGGGGTGTCATCGTCTAACTGGGCGAACTTGCCCCCTGGGTCCGACATCTATAGAGAAGAATTAGAATGAGTAGAGAATAATTAGAATGAGTAGAGAAGGACATCCTATGGCTTATCCTAGTGGTCGCGTCCTACAGTCAATGTGTGCTCTGATACCATCTTGTAGCGACCATGATTCCAATGAACCGAAGTCTCTATGCTCAGTGTCATCCCTGGATCGGTATGCTGACACACACAGTACTCGAGGATTAATAACAAAGGTTCAATCACACTTTATTACATTGAAAGTCCTCGAAGAGGCAATATCCATTACACGAGAATGGCTGAAGGCCATCTAATAAAATAAACTACGGAAGCTATGAAGAGTAGTTGAGTCCATCCAACTCCATGGCAAACATTGAGTGCATGACAACGACCTATCGCACATTAATCTTCGTCTGAAGACTCTGCAACATGATACGTTGCAGTCATGTAGGTCGGCACATTGAATATGCTGGCAAGAACACGTTGTAATGATAATGAGCAATGTCTACAACAAAGCAATGTCTACAACTACATGCATATTTGGCTGGTGGAGGCTGTAAGGTTAATTTTGCATAAAGCTATTTTTTCCCTACAACAAAGGAATGTATTTTATTAACTACTTAGTTAAATTTAAGCATGAACATTGAGAATGGTTCCTCCATCTCAATCCCAAACCAAAATCATTATTAACCCAACAAATTAAGTAAAGTGATGAGATCAGTCCATAATTCAAATACAAGGATACTCAAGAAGTCCATAACCGGGGACACGGCTACTCATGAATAGTTTGTACACTCTGCAGAGGTTTGCGCATTTTTTCCCACAAGACTCGATCGCCTCCGTTTGATTCCTTGCACTGCATGGAGTTTGAGAAACGGATGACGGAGACACAATCTTTCAGAAGCATTAACTCTTAACCCTAGGTAGAGTGTACCACCTATATCCGCTACATCTGCTTGTCTACCACGGAAAGAGGTCACACAACATACTCAACTATGCTAGAGCCGATAATGGCTTGTGGCTGCACACGGAAGTTTCTACGCATGAATGATATATAATCCCTTTGAGCCTGGGTGGCATTCCAATAGGATAATCACACGGGTCCTCCGGGATTTCAAAGGGAAGCACTGGATTCTCTAGGTGCCCTGCAATCAATCCACCCAGATGTGTATTAAATTCCACCTTAAAGAAACCCTTAGTTGTTATTACTCTCACAACTTTCATGAGATTACTGTTGGAGATATGCCCTAGAGGCAATAATAAAAGCATTATTATTATATCTCCTTGTTCATGATAATTGTCTGTTATTCATGCTTGAATTGTATTGTACGGAAACATCGATACATGTGTGAATATATAGACCACAATGAGTCCCTGGTAGGCCTCTAGTAGCCAGCTCGTTGATCAACAGATGGTCACGGTTTCCTGACCATGGACATAGGATGTCAATGATAACGGGATCACATCATTAGGAGAATGATGTGATGGACAAGACCCAAACTTGAGCATAACACGAGATCGTATAGTTCGTAATGCATAAGCTTTTCGGTGTCAAGTAATTATTCCTTAGACCATGAGGTTGTACAACTCCCGGATACCGTAGGAGTACTTTGGGTGTGCCAACCGTCACAGCGTAACTGGGTGGCTATAAAGGTACGCATCGGGTATCTCCGAAAGTGTCTGTTGAGTTGGTACGAACCGAGACTGGGATGTTGTCACTCCATATGACGGAGAGGTACATCTGGGCCCACTCGGTAATACATCATCATAATGAGCTCAATGTGACTAAGTAGTTAGTCACGGGATGATGGATTACGGATCGAGTAAAGAGACTTGCCATAACGAGATTGAACAAGGTATTGGGAATACCGACGATCGAATCTCGGGCAAGTACCGTACCGATGGACAAAGGGAATAACATACGGGATTGAGTGAATCCTTGACACGGTGGTTCATCCGATGAAGATCATCGAGGAACACGTGGGAACCAACATGGGTATCCAGATCCCGTTGTTGGTTATTGACGGGAGAGTGGTCTCGGTCATGTCTACGTGTCTCCCGAACCCGTAGGGTCTACACACTTAAGGTTCGGTAACTCTAGAGTCGTAGAGATAAATGCACGTGGAAACCCGAAAGTTGTTCGGAGTCCCGGATGAGATCCCGGACGTCACGAGGAGTTCCGGAATGGTCCGGAGGTAAAGATTGATATATGGGAAGTCCAGTTTCGGCCAACGGGTGATCTCCGGGGGTCACCGGGAGCGTCCCGGGACCACCGGAGGGGCCCCGGGGGTCCACCGGGTGGGGCCACCCATCCCGGTGGGGCCCCTAGGCCGCGAGGGGATGTGTCCAGCCCTCTGGGCTGGCGCACCACTAAGGGAGGGCCCACCTCCCCTGCGCCTAGGGTTCAAACCCTAAAGGGGAGGGGGGCTCCACTTGCCTTGGGGGGCAAGGAACCCCCCTTGGCCGCCGCCCCCTTGCAGATTGGATCTGCAGGGGGTCCAGGCCCCCCCCCCCTGGCCCCTATATATATGTGGGGGGGAGAGGGCAGCCGCACCTCAGCCCTGGCGCCTCTCCCCCTCCCGTCACACCTCCCAACTCCCACGCAGGGCGCCCGGCGAAGCCCTGCTGCGATCTCCACTGCATCCGTCATCACGCCGTCGTGCTGTCGGATCTCTGACGACTTCTCCTCCCCCCTTGCTGGATCAAGAAGGAGGTGACGTTGCTGCACCGTACGTGGGTTGAACGCGGAGGTGCCGTCCGTTCGGCGCTAGATCATCGGTGACGAAGAACGTGAAGAGTACGACTACTTCATCCTTGCTTCGTTGAAAGCTTCCGCACGAAATCTTCATAACGGTATGTAGATGCACTCTTACTTGCTCGTTGCTAGATGTATCCATAGTTGGATCTTGGTGAAGACGTAGAAAAATTTTGAATTATGCTACGTTCCCCTACAGTGGCATCTGAGCCTAGGTTTTATGCGTAGCATCTTGCACGAGTAGAACACAAAGCAGTTGTGGGCGTATGATCTTGTTCAACTTTCTTACCGTTACTAGTCAATCTTGATTCGGCGGTATTGTGGGATGAAGCGGCCCGGACCGACCTTACACGTACGCTTACGTGAGACTGGTTCCACCGACAGACATGCACTAGATGCATAAGGTGGCTGGCGGGTGTCTGTCTCTCCTACTTTAGTCGGATCGGATTCGATGAAAAGGGTCCTTATGAAGGGTAAATAGAAGTTGACAAATCACGTTGTGGTTTTGGCGTAGGTAAGAAACGTTCTTGCTAGAAATCCTATAGATGCCACGTAAAACTTGCAACAACAATTAGAGGACGTCTAACTTGTTTTTGCAGCATGTGTTTTGTGACGTGGTATGGCCAAGAACAAAGATGTGATGAATGATATATGTGATGTATGAGATTGATCATGTTTTTGTAATAGGGAATCACGACTTGCATGTCGATGAACTTGACAACCGGCAGGAGCCATAGGAGTTGTCTTTATTATTGTATGACCTGCGTGTCACTGAATAACGCCATGTAATTACTTTACTTCATTGCTAAACGTTAGCTATAGTAGTAGAAGTAATAGTTGGCGTGACGACTTCTTCAAGACATGATGATGGAGTTCATGATGATGAAGATCATGGTGTCGAGCCGGTGACAAGATGATCATGGTGCCCCGAAGATGGAGATCCAAGGAGCAAGATGATATTGGCCATATCATGTCACTTTAATTGATTGCATGTGATGTTTATCATGTTTATGCATCTTGTTTACTTAGAACGACGGTAGTAAATAAGATGATCTCTCACTAAAATTTCAAGTATTGTGTTTCCCCTAACTGTGCACCGTTGCTAAAACTCGTTGCTCCGAAGCACCACGTGATGATCGGGTGTGATAGGTTCTAACGTTCGCATACAACGGGTGTAAGACAGATTTACACACGCGATACACTTAGGGTTCACTTGACGAGCCTAGCATGTACAGACATGGCCTCGGAACACGGAAGACCGAAAGGTCGAACACGAGTCGTATAGAAGATACGATCAACATGAAGATGTTCACCGTTGATGACTAGTCCGTCTCACGTGATGATCGGACACGGACTACTCGATTCGGATCGTGTATCACTTAGATGACTAGAGAGATGTCATTCTGAGTGGGAGTTCATTATAATTTGATTAAGATGAACTTAATTATCATGAACTTAGTCTAAAATTCTTTACAATATCTCTTGTAGATCAAATGGCCCACGCACAGGTTTCCCTCAACTTCAAGGCGTTCCTAGAGAAAACCAAGCTGAAAGACGATGGTAGCAACTATACGGATTGGGTCCGTAACCTAAGGATTATCCTCATAGCTGCCAAGAGATCATATGTCCTAGAAGCACCGCTAGGTGATGCACCTGCTCCCGATGCGGCCCAAGACGTTTTGAACGTCTGGCAGTCGCGTAGTGATGATTACTCCCTAGTTCAGTGCGGCATGCTTTACAGTTTAGAATTGGGGCTCCAAAAGCGTTTTGAGCACCATGGAGCATATGAGATGTTCGAAGAGCTGAAAATGGTTTTCCAAGCTCATGCCCAAGTCGAGAGATATGATGTCTCCGACGCATTCTACAGCTGTAAGATGGAGGAGAACAGTTCTGTCAGTGAGGACATCCTCAAGATTTCAGGATTGCACAACCGCTTATCTCAGCTGGGAATGAATCTCCCAGATGAAGCGGTCGTTGACAGAATCCTCCAGTCGCTCCCACCAAGCTTCAAGAGCTTCGTGCTGAATTTCAATATGCAGGGGATGGAGAAGTCCATTCCCGAGGTGTATTCAATGCTGAAATCAGCGGAGGTAGACATCAAGAAAGAACATCAAGTGTTGATGGTCAATAAAACTACTAAGTTCAAGAAAGGCAAGGGTAAGAAGAACTTCAAGAAGGACGGCAAGGGAGTTGCCGCGCCTGGCAAGCCTGTTGCCGGGAAGAAGCCAAAGTATGGACCCAAGCCTGAGACAGAGTGCTTTTATTGCAAGGAAACGGGTCACTGGAAGCGGAACTGCCCCAAATACTTAGCAGACAAGAAGGCCGGCAATGTCAAAGGTATATATGATATACATGTTATTGATGTGTACCTTACCAGCACTCGTAGTAGCTCCTGGGTATTCGATACCGGTGCAGGTTCTCACATTTGTAACTCAAAACAGGAGCTGCGGAATAAACGGAGACTGGCGAAGGATGAGGTGACGATGTGCGTCGGGAATGGTTCCAAGGTCGATGTGATCGCCGTCAGCACGCTACCTCTACATCTACCCTCGGGATTAGTTTTAAACCTCAATAATTGTTATTTAGTACCAGCTTTGAGCATGAACATTGTTTCTGGATCTCGTCTTATGCGAGATGGCTACTCATTCAAATCGGAGAATAATGGTTATTCTATTTATTTGAGAGATATGTTTTATGGTCATGCCCCGCTGGTCAATGGTTTATTTTTGATGAATCTCGAACGTAGTGATACACATATTCATAGTGTACATGCCAAAAGATGTAAAGTTGATAATGATAGTCCCACATACTTGTGGCATTGCCGCCTTGGTCATATTGGTGTCAAACGTATGAAGAAGCTCCATTCGGATGGACTTCTAGAGTCTCTTGATTATGAATCATTTGACACGTGCGAACCATGCCTCTTGGGCAAGATGACCAAGACTCCGTTCTCCGGAACAATGGAGCGAGCAACCAACTTTTTGGAAATCATACATACCGATGTGTGCGGTCCAATGAGTGTTGAGGCTCGCGGAGGCTACCGTTATGTTCTCACCCTCACAGATGACTTGAGTAGATATGGGTATATCTATTTGATGAAACACAAGTCTGAGACCTTTGAAAAGTTCAAGGAATTTCAGAATGAGGTTGAGAATCAACGTGACAGAAAAATAAAGTTCTTGCGATCGGATCGTGGGGTGAATATTTAAGTCATGAATTTGGCACACACCTTAGGAGCTGTGGAATTGTTTCACAATTGACACCGCCCGGAACACCTCAACGTAACGGTGTGTCCGAACGTCGAAATCGTACTCTGTTGGACATGGTGCGATCTATGATGTCCCTTACCGATTTACCGCTATCTTTTTGGGGTTATGCTTTAGAGACTGCCGCATTCACTTTAAATAGGGCTCCGTCGAAATCCGTTGAGACGACTCCATATGAACTTTGGTTTGGCAAGAAACCGAAGCTGTCGTTTCTAAAAGTTTGGGGTTGCGATGCTTATGTCAAGAAACTTCAACCTGAAAAGCTCGAACCCAAATCGGAGAAATGCGTCTTCATAGGATACCCAAAGGAAACAATTGGGTACACCTTCTACCACGGATCCGAAGGCAAAGTCTTTGTTGCCAAGAATGGATGCTTTCTGGAGAAAGAGATTCTCTCGAAAGAAGTGAGTGGGAGGAAAGTAGAACTTGATGAGGTGACAGTCACCCCTCCTGTACCGGAAAGTAGCGCAGCGCAGGAAACTGTTCCTGAGGTGCCTGCACCGACAAGGGAGGAAGTTGATGATAATGATCATAAAGAAACAGATCAAGTTACTACTGAGCTTCGAAGGTCCACAAGGGCACGTTCCGCACCAGTATGGTACGACAATCCTGTCCTGGAAATCATGTTGTTACACAACGGTGAACCTTCAAACTATGAAGAAGCGATGGCGGGCCCAGATTCCAATAAATGGCTTGGAGCCATGAAATCCGAGATAGAATCCATGTATGAAAACAAAGTATGGACTTTGGTGGACTTGCCTGATGATAGGCACGCCATAGAAAATAAATGGATATTTAAGAAGAAGACAGACGCAGATGGTAATGTGACCATCTATAAGGCTCGGCTTGTTGCTAAGGGTTATGGACAAGTTCAAGGGATTGACTACGATGAGACTTTCTCTCCCGTAGCGATGCTGAAGTCAGTCAGAATCATGTTAGCTATTGCCGCATTCTATGATTATGAGATATGGCAAATGGACGTCAAAACAGCATTCCTTAACGGCTTCCTCAAGGAAGAGTTGTATATGATGCAACCGGAAGGTTTTGTCGATCCAGAGAACGCTAACAAGGTATGCAAGCTCCGGCGCTCGATCTACAGGCTGGTGCAAGCATCTCGGAGTTGGAATATTCGCTTTGATGAGGTGATCAAAGCGTTTGGATTTATACAGACTTATGGAGAAGCATGTATTTACAAGAAAGTGAGTGGGAGCTCTGTAGCATTTCTCATATTATATGTGGATGACATATTGCTGATGGGAAATGATATAGAATTCTTGGAAAATGTAAAGGCCTACTTGAATAAAAGTTTTTCAATGAAGGACCTTGGAGAAGCTGCTTACATATTAGGCATCAAAATCTATAGAGATAGATCGAGACGCCTCATTGGTCTTTCACAAAGTACATACCTTGACAAAATATTGAAGAAGTTCAATATGGATTAGTCAAAGAAAGGATTCTTGCCTGTTTTGCAAGGTATGAGATTGAGCAAAGCTCAGTCACCGACCACGGCAGAAGATAGAGAAAAGATGAGTGTCATTCCCTATGCCTCGGCCATAGGTTCTATCATGTATGCCATGCTGTGTACCAGACCTGATGTGAACCTTGCCATAAGTTTGGTAGGGAGGTACCAAAGTGATCCCGGTACGGAACACTGGACAGCGGTCAAGAACATCCTGACGTACCTGAAAAGGACTAAGGATATGTTTCTCGTTTATGGAGGTGACGAAGAGCTCGTCGTAAAGGGTTATGTCGATGCTAGCTTCGACACAGATCTGGATGACTCTAAGTCACAAACCGGATACGTGTATATTTTGAATGGAGGGGCAGTCAGCTGGTGCAGTTGCAAGCAAAGCGTGGTGGCAGCATCTACATGTGAAGCGGAGTACATAGCTGCTTCTGAAGCAGCGCAGGAAGGAGTCTGGATGAAGGAGTTCATCACCGACCTAGGAGTCATTCCAAGCGCGTCAAGCCCGATGACTCTCTTCTGTGACAACACTTGTGCTATTGCTATTACCAAGGAGCCCAGGTTTCAAAAGAAGACCAAGCACATCAAGCGCCGTTTCAAATCCATCCGGAATTCTGTTCAGGATGGAGACATAGATATTTGTAAAGTGCATACGGATCTGAATGTAGCAGACCCGTTGACTAAACCTCTTTCACGAGCAAAACATGATCAACACCAGAACTCTATGGGTGTTCGATTCATCACAATGTAACTAGATTATTGACTCTAGTGCAAGTGGGAGACTGTTGGAGATATGCCCTAGAGGCAATAATAAAAGCATTATTATTATATCTCCTTGTTCATGATAATTGTCTGTTATTCATGATTGAATTGTATTGTACGGAAACAACGATACATGTGTGAATATACAGACCACAATGAGTCCCTGGTAGGCCTCTAGTAGCCAGCTCGTTGATCAACAGATGGTCACGGTTTCCTGACCATGGACATAGGATGTCAGTGATAACGGGATCACATCATTAGGAGAATGATGTGATGGACAAGACCCAAACTTGAGCATAACACGAGATCGTATAGTTCGTAATGCATAAGCTTTTCGGTGTCAAGTAATTATTCCTTAGACCATGAGGTTGTACAACTCCCGGATACCGTAGGAGTACTTTGGGTGTGCCAACCGTCACAGCGTAACTGGGTGGCTATAAAGGTACGCATCGGGTATCTCCGAAAGTGTCTGTTGAGTTGGTACGAACCGAGACTGGGATGTTGTCACTCCGTATGACGGAGAGGTACATCTGGGCCCACTCGGTAATACATCATCATAATGAGCTCAATGTGACTAAGTAGTTAGTCACGGGATGATGGATTACGGATCGAGTAAAGAGACTTGCCATAACGAGATTGAACAAGGTATTGGGAATACCGACGATCGAATCTCGGGCAAGTACCGTACCGATGGACAAAGGGAATAACATACGGGATTGAGTGAATCCTTGACACGGTGGTTCATCCGATGAAGATCATCGAGGAACACGTGGGAACCAACATGGGTATCCAGATCCCGCTGTTGGTTATTGACCGGAGAGTGGTCTCGGTCATGTCTACGTGTCTCCCGAACCCGTAGGGTCTACACACTTAAGGTTCGGTAACGCTAGAGTCGTAGAGATAAATGCACGTGGAAACCCGAAAGTTGTTCGGAGTCCCGGATGAGATCCCGGACGTCACGAGGAGTTCCGGAATGGTCCGGAGGTAAAGATTGATATATGGGAAGTCCAGTTTCGGCCAACGGGTCATCTCCGGGGGTCACCGGGAGCATCCCGGGACCACCGGAGGGGCCCCGGGGGTCCACCGGGTGGGGCCACCCATCCCGATGGGCCCCCTAGGCCGCGAGGGGATGTGTCCAGCCCTCTGGGCTGGCGCACCACTAAGGGAGGGCCCACCTCCCCTGCGCCTAGGGTTCAAACCCTAAAGGGGAGGGGGGCTCCACTTGCCTTGGGGGGCAAGGAACCCCCCTTGGCCGCCGCCCCCTTGCAGATTGGATCTGCAGGGGGTCCAGGCGCCCCCCCTGGCCCCTATATATATGTGGGGGGGGGGGGGAGGGCAGCCGCACCTCAGCCTTGGCGCCTCTCCCCCTCCCGTCACACCTCCCAACTCCCACGCAGGGCGCCCGGCAAAGCCCTACTGCGATCTCCACTGCATCCGTCATCACGCCGTCGTGCTGCCGGATCTCTGACGACTTCT
This sequence comes from Secale cereale, assembly GCA_902687465.1. NCBI lineage: Eukaryota > Viridiplantae > Streptophyta > Magnoliopsida > Poales > Poaceae > Secale > Secale cereale. Next base: position 620,734,783 of record LR738711.1, read on the forward strand.
CCTCCCCCCTTGCTGGATCAAGAAGGAGGTGACGTTGCTGCACCGTACGTGTGTTGAACGCGGAGGTGCCGTCCGTTCGGCGCTAGATCATCGGTGACGAAGAACGTGAAGAGTACGACTACTTCATCTTTGCTTCGTTGAAAGCTTCCGCACGCAATCTTCATAACGGTATGTAGATGCACTCTTACTTGCTCGTTGCTAGATGTATCCATAGTTGGATCTTGGTGAAGACGTAGAAAAATTTTGAATTATGCTACGTTCCCCAACAATTACTCATACCAATCCATGTCTACAAGCATGGGTAAGCAATAAGTAACAAAGCGTATATTCCCTTGGGTTGATCTCAAGTCATTGGGTTCCTACCTCATGAACTACAAAGCATCATCTCATGGAACCAGTCCTACTCATGCAAGTGTTTGAGGATATAACTAATGCAATGAAAACTGGGTATTGGGAAGTATGATCAAAGTATGAACTTTCCTTGCTGACGATCCCTGAAACCTAAAGACTCGTAGTAGCACGTTTCGCACTTCGGGAATTCTATCGCAATCAAAAAATAGCATACATAAGCTATCATGCAACATAATCGAAGAACAGATCTCGAAAGACTTCAAAAACAAACGAATAACTCTTGCAACAGAAAACAATTTCTAACGGTACCAAAATTAAGTGAATTTGGCCTTATCAGAAATTTTAGGTCAAGAGCTACGATTTGCAAAAGAATCAACTCAAACGGAGTTACAAAACTCAAATTACGATCAAACAAAGTTCAAACACAAAACTGTTTGAATTCAAATTTTAAAACTTTCAAAATTAACTTTGAGTTGCGCTACTGGAAATATAAGATTGAAACGAAGAAATTGGCATTGGTTTCATCTAATTCCGACTAACGAGTAAAAAGTAACGAGGGTTTGAAGATCAGGGACTAATCTATAAAAAAAATCATCACGGATAGGTCCTTGGTCGAAAATAACAGAAAAAGAAAAAAGACTAAATTGCGAACGTTCATTTTCTGTAACTAAACAACGGGCATTCGCTAAATAATAAACCGAAAAAACGATCAAGGGTTTTTTCTAAAAGAAAGATCTAGGATTTAAAAAATGAAACTAAAAAAACGAACGGGCGGTTTATTACCTAGCGGATCGGGTTCGGTCCGCGGGGCGGGTCGGCGGCGGCGGATCGGGCGACGGGCGGCGGCTCCGGCGCGGCGGCGGTGTCCGGCAGTGGCGTCAGGCGACAGCGGGTGCGGGTGCGACGCGGGGCGGCTGTGGGCGGCGGCGCGGCGTCGGCTGCGGGCGGCGGCGCGGCGGTAGACGGCGGCATCCGCGAGCGGGCGGCGGCGGCGGTGTGGCTCGAGAGGGGGCCGGGGTCGGCTTATAAAGGGGAGGGCCGGGGAGGCTCCGACTTGGAGGAGGGGCCGGCGGTGGCCGTGCGGGCGCCGGACTCCTCCGGAGTCCCGGTCGGCCACGGTGCGGGAGGTGGTGGCGGCGAGCTGGGCCGCTCGTGCGGCTGGGCCTTCAGCCGAGTTGGCTCGGGCCTAAAACATTTTTTTACATCGCGCGAACAGAAAAAATTCAAAATAAAATATAAAACAATTCTAAAAATACAAGAAACAATTTTCACTGTCTAAACCTAATATTTAGAACAAAGTTAACATTTTTTCTGATATTAAAATGCCTAAAAATAAAATAACTTTTTAATGCAATTTTTTTATAATAAATTGTAAATAAATATTATTTTTACTCAAAAATCAAATTCCAACATTTTTATTATATTTTTGAAGAGGTCATATTATCATGATATAAGTAAATAAATAATAACTTTATTATTTCCTCTAGGGCATATTTCCTTCACGACGACCAACCCGTCAATCCTACGGGGATGGTCGCTGGCGCGAGCGCAGGATGGGAGCTGGGATGGGACCGGGGGCAGCAACCGCCGCGGCCAGCTCGTTCTGGGCCATGTCCATGAGGCCCCATTCCTCCTTATATTCTATCTCCTCCAGCTCGGAGTCAACTTGAGCTAATTTGATGACTAGTGGCAGATTATCATTCTGCGCCTTGGCGTTAGTGGAGGTCTGCGGGAGGGAGGGTAATGGGAGGAGAACAGCAAGGCCACCCGTATTAAACAGCTGCTCGTGCGCCATTAATGGAGAGGAAGGCGGGGGGCCATGGAAGTCAAAGGGCTCGCTTCCCAGTGAGCTTGCGCAGCGTATAGCTCGCACGCTTCCCGATGAGCATGCGCATTTGGAGGACAGCTTGCACGCCTCTCAGTCAGCCTGTGCACCAGACTCCGCTCGCACGCCTCCCGTTCAGTCAAGGTCAAGCAGTTGTCCACATGGCACCTCCTATAGCCATTAAAACGAAGACATGTGGCGTCACGTGAATGGTTAACAGAACGCACACGATTTCAATTATACAAACGGTTGAGATATTAAAGTGGCAACTATTTTTTCAAAATGTCTTTGTTGGTTATTATTCGAGTGCGCCTTCTCTCAAAATGGACACGAAAAATACCATAGCATGTTGGGTGCCATTCCATGATAGCATGCCAAGTTTCATGAATGTCAGACGAGTTTTGGAGTTACTAGAATTTGAAAACAAAGTATCTCAACGTTTTGCCGGCAATAAACGGTGCCCTGGTGTTTGAAATTCATTCCTATTTCTCGCATGGGACCTAAGCATGCACCCAAGGACACAGATTTGATTTTTCAACCAATTTATATGCATTAGAGCATGTGCATGTAGTTCAAATTTGAATTATGCACATAAATGCATTGAAAACTCAATTAATGCATAAAAATGTCCAAACGAACCCCGGAAAATCCGAGAATTTGACACAACACTCTTGTTGATCTATGTTGACACTAGGAAAAAATTGAAATCGAGAAGCAGCAACAGATATCATTTTGTCCAGAAAGGTGAAATGTTCCCTACCGAAACCATCACACTTCCTTTGAGAGGCTCTGATTTATGAGAAGCTTATACCCCAAATCTGCCCCAAATGGGACAAAAAATTTACCACAACATGTTGCTGCCGCTCCATGATATCATGCCAAGTTTCATGAATTTCAGACAAATTTTGGATTTACTAGTATTACAAAAGCAAGTACGTCGACGTTTGCCGGAGAGCCACGGTGTCGTGGTGTTCGAATTTCATTCCCATTTCTTGCATGGGACATAAGCATAAACCCATGGACACATATATGATTTTACAACCCATGTTGGTGCACCGTAGCATGTGTATGTAGTATAATTTTAAATTGTGCACACGAACTGGCTAGAAAACCAATTTAATGTATAGAATGTTCAAACAAACCATGAATAATTCCAATTCTTTTATGACACACATATAGTTGCATGTTCACTACAGATAAAAGGTCTAGCAATTCAAACACCGTCCATTGCCGCTGTGACCCCATTATGTAATTCAAATCAAGATGAAAAATCAAGTAGATCGCACACAGTTTATTATCGCCAACCGTGTGAGATGCAGCACAACATATCCTGGAGCACCGTCGGTGTATAGTACGCCTATGGCTTACGCGATAAGGTGCATCGGCTACAGCCCATAGCCGGCGTCTCAAGCACACTAGCTCGCTCCCCAAATATCATTTCACTGTTCAATCGTCGCCGGTGAAAGATGAGCCCATGGACCCGCGTCATGAGGGCAACTTCGGTGTTCTACTCCGGCGAGAGCGTTGTCGCAGCAGCCATGCGCGTGCTAACAAGCTTCATGAGCGTGGCCGCAATCTGCGATCGGGCGGCCGAGGCAGCCCAAACGGACGATGTTGCTTCTCAGGCGGCGGCAGCAACATCTGCCTCAGGGATAGCAACTGTCGAGAGCGGCACAACAGTTGTACGTTCCCCAGCAGCGGCCTTAGCCCTAATGGAGGCCGCCCACGACCATGTCGAGGCCGCCCACGCCCAGCTCGTGGCAGTCACCGCACAAATCGAACGAAACTTCTCCGACAACGGTCGGCAACCCACGGCCGAAGAGTTGGCAATCGCGGAGAGCGTTCGAGCAGTCGTCTGTTCCTCCGCCACATAGCTTGCGATGGCGGAGCTTGTCCAAGCCCAGATCGCGGCCGCCCACGCCCAGCTCATGGCAGCCTATTCCAAAGATATGGCAGACACGGATGGCGAGATGCTTGCCGAGTATGGTGCGATTGATGCCATGGAGCCCCTTCCCCAGGAGACCGTCGGGCGTGAGCTATACAAGGAAGCGGCGGCGGAGATTGACGAGCACCAGCCGTAGTAGTACTCTTTTTTGTTTAATTAAGAGCATCGGCCTTTAATTTGTTAGAGTAATGTTTAGGTCAGCTAGCTCTGTTTAATTTTTGAACTGCTCGATTAAGAAGTGTGGGTGTGCTGTAGTCTCCTTTGTGTACCCAAATTATGCAATGACGTGGATGACCACTGTAACCATGAAAATTTGAACCAAAATTTTTGACGTTCAAACTCATCACACACGGGTTAAGCTATCTGAATCGTTTGTGATGTTCATATATCGTACACAATTCTTAATAAGGGACCGTGTCTGATGACACTTTGCGCGCCAGTTTTTTCGCTGAAGTGATTCCATATTTTTGGCTTCCGCAGAAATATCTACCTGCCCGCCCCTCCCCCTTATCAAAATCCACATTTCCCCTGTTTCTGCCTTCCTTTCCAAGTTGAAACCTTCACTCCTTGCTTGCAGTGTCGCCTCCTCACCGGCGACCCTCCTTCACGCTACTCGACCTCGTCTAACCAGGCAGGTAATCCACACCCGACCCCCATCCTCCTCCTCCTTCTACATCCCACATGCCCCGACCGCCAGCGCGAGCACGATACCTTCCACCCAAATCACCGACCCCTCCACCAAATAAGCGCCGCCCTAAGCCATGCTGCACGCAGTATAGACAGGATCTCGAGGAGCATTGGGCAGCGGAAAAGTAAATCGCGGCCGCACGCGCGGATGAGGTCGCGATGGCTGCCATTCGTGCCGACCCCCAGATCTTGGAGGAGCACCTCATCATCGAGGCCACCGTCGACGCCTCGCGCGCCGACTCCGCGACACGGTTGGCTACTTTAAACGACAGTTCGTGGCGTTTTCTCGAGGCCATCGTCGGTGCCTTCGACGAAGACTACGAGGTGTTTTCTCAGCGTGCACGTGCTTACCTCATCTCGAGAGCCAACGGGTTGGTACCCGGAGCGGCTCAGGCAACTCACCACTATGACGAGGGCACCCACGAAACGGAGGCCTCGCCCTCTTCCATGTCCAAGGAGCTAATCGTCATCGATATCTCCGACAATGAGGAGTAGCTTGTCTTATTAGCTCACTATAAGGACCCATGTTCATTTTGCTAGTTGATGTCTTTCCTTAACAAATTCTAGTGAATTTTGTTATCTGCTTTTACCATGCAATCTTCTACTCTAGAGTATATGTTCTATATGTCGTGCAATGTGGTGTTCAGCTAACTGTTTGGTTCAATTCTGCAAATGTGATGTTCAATTCTTCAGGATGCAATTTTCCAAGTTGTCAAGCATGTTTGGTTTGATTAACTGTCCGATCTTCTATTAGGCGTATGTTATATTGTGCAATGTGGTGCTCTGTTAACGTTTGGTTCATTGTTGTGGTATTTAGTTAACTGTTCGGTTCAATTATGCAATGCGGTGTTCAATTGTTGTGGGTGCATTCTGTTATTGTATACCGTGTGAGAAATAAATCAAATTTGGCTATACTAAATACATGAGAAACAAATACAATCACTATATTTCCAAGTTGTTAAGCATGCTTGGTTTGGTTAACTGTCTGATCTTATATTATGTAATGCCCCGGACACACCCGCCGGTGGTCGTTACTCCTGGCGGGATCTCAGGCAATATGACCGTCACCTTGGATATCATTACTATCATTGATATGCTAGTTGTCTCGATGCTATCGCTATATGTCGCGCTACCTATCTATTAGTTGTCAGCCCCTCCTTGTTGCCATGAAACCTCTAACCATTGACACCATCCCAGCAAACCGTTGTTTGGCTATGTTACCGCTTGCTCAGCCACTCTTATAGCATTATTAGTTGCAGGAGAAGATGAAGATTGCTCCATGTCGTAACATGGATACTTTGGGAATATCAGAATATCTATTACTATAAATAACACACATATATACTTGGCAATGGGTGGAAGGCTTGGCCTTTTGCTCGGTGTTTTGTTCCACTCATGCCGCCTTAAGAACCGATAACCGGTGTTATGTTCCTTGAGTTTGCGTTCCTAACACAGTAGGGTATATGGGGACCCCTTGACAGTTCACTTTGAATAAAATTCCTCCAGCAAGGCCCAACTTTGGTTTCAATTTGCCTCATAATAAAAAATTAATTAATTAATTAAATTGCATAGGGGGTTGCGTCCTCGGGTTCTTAATTCCACATAACAGGGCGGCCAATGCTGATGGTGTTGGTCCCAAAATAGAGCATTGTGCAGGGCCACCCAGTTACTGGGGCTTCCGGATCCTGTATGTGTCGCTTATACGGTCATGGCCTGAGACGAGATACGCGTGGCTACTATCAGGTTGTCGGCACGCCGGGAGGTCTTGCTGGACTTGTTTTACCATTGTCGAAATGTCTTGTGCACCGGGATTCTGAGTCTGATCGGGTTGCCCTAAGATAAGGGGGTTTTACCTCTGCTGATCGTGAGAGCTTGTGATGGACTAAGTTGGGACACCCCTACAGGGTTATGATCTTTCGAAAGTCGTGCCCACGGTTATGCGGCAGATTGGAATTTGTTAATGTCCGGTTGTAGAAAACTTGACAGAGGATCCAAACTAAAATACAACCGCGTGAATAACTGTGACCGTCTCTTTTCACTTTGAGAAGAGAACACGGTGGGGTTATGTTTGACTCGTAGGTAGTTCAGGATCACTTAGCGATCATTACTAGTTTGCGACCGTTTGCATAGATGCTCATCTTATCCTTGTACTCTTAAGTTAGCCAACATAGATTGCTTAGCCGCTGCTGCAACCTCACCACTTAACCTCTTCCTACCCATTAAGCTTTGCTAGTCTTGATACCCATGGTTATGGGATTGCTGAGTCTTCGTGGCTCACAGATTCTATAACAACAGTTGCAGGTGCAGGTTTCCGATGACTTGACGTGAGAGCGATGTTTCCTTGTATTAGAGTTCCTTCTTCTTCTTCGTCGTCAGTCATGGGATAGGTTCCTGGTCGGCAGCCTGGGATAGCAGGATGGATGTCATTTTGCTTTTCATGTTTTCATCTGTAGTCGGATGTCTTGTGTATGAAGTGTTGTATTCATGTGGAAGTTTGTATGACTTTTATGTATCCCCATCTATTTATGTAATGGTACGATGCTCTGATACCAACTTGTCATGCCCAAGAAGCGATTCTTGTCCGTTCTCTTGAAGATTCATGATTCTAGCTTCATGTTATCCTCTCGAATTATTTCTTTTGTCATAAATTCTTTTCTTTAGCCATCCGGAGTACTTCATGAATTATTTCCATTGTGATCCTCCGAAGGCCATCATTTCAGAAGATTTCTTTGTTCTCAGTTTCAACTTCGTCCTCCCACTATTCTTCATTGATGCCTCTTCGTTCAACTCCATATTCTTCCGGTGCTTCGTCCAGGTATTCTTTAACCAGTTCGCGATCTCTTCGTTCTCTTGTATCTAAATTTCCTCAACTGCTTATTCTTCCAGCGATTCATTCTCTTCTCTTCGGTCAATTTCAATTCTTCACGGTGGTTTGTTCTCTTTCATCACTCGATTTTAATTCTTCCCGGTGGTTCGTTCCTTTTCTTCACTCGACTTCAATTCTTACGGCGGTCTGTTCAAGATTTCTTTTCCTTTGTTATCATATCAATTCTTTCGTTCTTTCCAATCCTACTGTTGGTTCATGAACACTTCTTAAGTTTTGTGCTATATCCCTCTTTAATCTTTTCCAACGCGAATAAGTGATATGCAAATTCTAATCCCAGGTGTTTTCATTTTTTCTTCTCCAGAGTCCAAAATTTTCTCGGCTATCTCGGCAGAACATCCATCTAAATCATCGCAAAGATTTATTCTTATTCTTGAATCCTTCACTTCTATCATCATCCTTTTTTTACCGGAGTTCTTCATGGTGGTTCTTCATGATTTAATTCATTCTTCTAGTGTTCATTAAATTCTTATGGAGCAGCTCAAGCATTATCCATTTGCGTCTCGAGATGCAAATAATTCTCTGTATTCTTTTCAATGGAGTTTTGCATTTCTTCCTTCATCTCATCCATCTGAATCTTTTCGTTGCGGCATAATTCACCTCAAGTTTTGAGATGTTTAATTAATTCCACAACAAGATTATTCTTTGTTGTTGATTTTCTCAACAACTTCGTTCAATCCTTATTTATAAGGATGATCTTCCAATTCAATTGTGGTAGAAGTTGTCTTCTTCTTCTACGTTTTTTTGTTCCACTCTTTCAATTCTTACGGAGGCATTGTGTCGTTCATCTCGTCAAGTATCGTTCCATCTTCTCAAGTTCATGTTCTATTCATTCCATGTTCAACCGGTGCGCTATTCCTTTCATTTTCAGACGAAGTGCTGCCCAAATTCCTCTGTTCGAATTCCGTTTCCATTTCTTTTCAGCTGGAGTGGTTTCAAATTCATTCTTGTTCCTTTTCCTCCTTTGTAACGGAGCTTCTCAATCTCATTTATCTTCGTTGTATTCTTCCTTTCAAGTGGCTCAACCTCTCAAGGTTCGTTGGTTTCACCTTCTTCCTTTTTCACTTATGTCTCGTTCCTAAGATAGCGGGACGAGATCTCTTGTTAGTAGGGGAGTGTTGTGACGCCCCGAGACCGATGCGCCACGTGTCTTCTAGTTATTCACCGTCGTTGCCATGTCATCTGCTTGCGTGTTGCACTCTGCCATGTCATCATGTGCATTGCATCTGCATTGTTTTCAAAACTTGCATCCGTTCGTAGTTGCCCGTCTCCCAGGTTCTCTTTGTTGTCCGTTCTGAGTCCAGACACACTCGCACGTGCCCGAGACACCTCCGAAACCTTGTTTTGTAAGTGGCCGGACAACGTTCTTGGAATGGGTTTAAACTTGGTGTGTGGTCTTATTCTAGTGTAGACAGACCGCCTGCCAAATTTCGTCGCATTCGGAGCTCGTTTGATAGCCCAACCGTTAAATCTATAGCGGCAATATAGCCAGATAAACGTCGGACATTTTGGTGTTTCAAAACTGCTGTCGGGCCACTCTCTCTCTTCTCTCGTCTCAGCCCGAGGGCTTCTACACAGCCCACTAACCAGCCCACTAACCACATATGCCACCCCCTCTCGCCGGAGCCGTTCGATCAAGATCGAACGGCTCGAAACGGCCTCAAAAAACCCCTAACCTAGCCCCCTGCCTATTTAAACCCCCTACCCTTGCCAATTTTGGCCTAAACCTAGCCTTCCCTAACCTCTAGCCTCCCCTCCTTGTTTTCCGCGTGCAGCCAACCCCTCTCTCCTCCAGATCCGGCGCCCACCACCTCATCCTCGCCACTTGGCGCCCCCCGATTGGGCCAGCCATCACCCAGCGCCGCTGCCCACCAACCGTGAGCCGCCACCTCAGCATCCAATTGCCTCCCACCGCGCAGGGCCCACCGGAGCCCATCGCGGCCCGCCCGGCCCCAATTCGGCCCTCCGCCTGCAGGCGCCCGCCCGAGCACCGCTTCTCCCGCTTCCCAGATCCGTCGCCGGTCTCCTGAGCTCCCCCCATCGCGCCTGCAACTCGCCACCGGAGTCCACGTCGCCGTCGCGCAAGAGCACCCACCTGAGCATCTCCCCGGCCTCCCCATCGACCCGTCGCGGGATCAGTGCTGGCCACGCTGCACGTCTTCCTCAGCTGCCGCCTCCATGTCGTGGCGCCTCCAGATCCACCGTCGTCGGACCTCCACGGCCTCGACTCGCCGGATCCAGCGTCGTTCCCCTCGGATCCATCGTCCCCATGGCCTCCTCGGGCCTCGCTAGCCTCGCTGGAGCCTACCGCCGACCCCGCCTCCAAGTACCTCGCTGCCGTCGCAGTTCGGTCTCTGGAGGCCAAGACGACGCCCGCTACCTCCTGCTCGTCCCTGTGGGCCCTGCCCCGCGACTGGCCCAGACCAACCTCCCCGCTGGCCGAAGCCAGCGACTGCACCGACCTGGGCCGTGGCCCAGTAGCCACATGGTGAGCAGCCACTATTCCCCACCTCGGGCGTCTTTTAACTATTCTGCGCTCAACTCCGTTTTGACTAAGTGTGTGAAATTCATACATTGTGTATGCATCTCGTGTGACTTGTAACTTTGTGCACGGTTATCCAAACTGAGTGCATGATATATCAAAATGCTCATCTAGTGATTTTTTTTTGAGGAAACACAGTGGGAAGGCCCCCACTGTAACTCATTTTCTATTAATAGATGGAGCAATTACAGATGGTTATACACATTACTTCAGGAAGAGTATCGGAGAAATTACAATGTGTCTAGCCATGTTTGCATTCCCTCTTTTAGGCTAGGCTTAGCCTTCTTAATGATGTTGTTGATGTGCTCCTTGAAACATGATATGCAATATGCAATATCTTTGGCCTTGTTATCAAAGATGATAGAATTTCTGTGCTTCCATATGCTCCAACATCCTGCCATAATACATTATTTGAACCCTAGTAGCTTGGTTCTGTTTTTGGCTTCTATCATCATATCATTGATATTGAGATCAGTATTCCATTCTAGATTTAGGTTCATCCAAAAAAATTGGCTGAAGTCACAGCTGAAGAAAAGGTGCTTGAGATATTCAGTAGGTTCCTCATCACATAACACACAGCAGCTTTCTTCAATGAAGAAAGATTTCCTTATCAGCATATCTCTTGTGTTGAGTCTGTCCAGAAGTAAGAGCCAAAAGAAGAACTTTATTGTAATGCCCAGGATGGGACTATACCTCCTACGTGTCGAGGCACGACTTAAAGGTATAAGCCCATTCTGGAATGATCTCAAGTTTGGTATCTTTGCACATCTCATGTAAAAATAGGGATGAAAGCGAAAAGATAGTTGGCTTACACTCGCCACGTCACACAATTCAATACATGTCCAAAATTCATTCAAAACATCACAACCCGACTACGGGTGAAGATCCAAATGAAAGATACCAAACATAACATAAATCCACAGGTCTGCATCGCCCCTAGTAGAAACCTCTACTGATCGTCGGGATAGTGCACATAGTAACGGCTACGGTCCTCGTCGTACTCCCAGTACAGCTTGGTGCCGTCACTTGAATAGATCGCCTGAGTACCTGCATCTGGTGTGGTGTAGAAATCTGTGAGCCACAGAGGACTCAGCAATCCCGTTCCCGGGTAACACAACTATCCAAGCCTTGGGTGTGGAACAAGGCTGAAGAAAGAACAAGAGGTTGCAGCAGCACTAGCACTAACTTACATAAACAAGAGCGAGAAGAGAAGTGCCTCGGACGAAAAGGTGATCACGAAGTGATCCTAACTAAAGCATGTCAAACATAACCCCATCGTGTTCACTTCCTGAACCCTTTCGGAAAATGACCGTCACGGTACTCACGCTGGTAGTGTATTCTGATCATGGTGTCAAGTTTTCTACAACCGGATATTAACAAATTCCCATCTGCCACATAACCGCGGGCACGGCTTTCGAAAGTTCATAACCCTGCAGAGGTGTTCCAACTTGGCCCATGACAAGCCCACGATCCGCGGAGTCGCAACTCCAAGGTGGGAAGGCCCGAGTATCCTCGGAATCCCGTGCTCAAGATACTCCGACTAAGGTAAGGCTAATCCAGCAAATCCTCCCGGCGTGCCGACACCCTGACAGTAGCCGCGCGTATCTAGTCTCAGGCCACGACCGGATGGGTGAAGCTACGGGTTTTTACCAATCCTCGAGTTTCCTCGTGGTGGCCCCGCGGGCTCCCCGATTCGGACCAACACTCATGTGGAGCACTGGCCCGGGGTTGTTGATTAAGAACTCGGGTTTGCAAGACCCTATGCAAGTTTTTAGTTGTTTAGGCAAATAGTACCAATGTTGGGATTTGCTGGAAAAGACTTAGCACTTAGCGGTTTATCGAGGGGGTCCCATAACCCCAACCGTGTGAGGAACGCATAATCAAGGAACATAACACCGGTTTATACGGTTCCTAGGGCGGCATGAGTGGAACAAATCACCAAGCAAAAGGCTTAGCCTTCCACCCATTACCAATATATAGATGATTTCATTAAGAGTTAAATATAGTGTGATATCCCAACAAGCTTCAACAAGAAGCAAGAATCTTCAATCTTCTCCTGCAACTAGCAATGCTATAAGAGGGGCTGAGCAAAGCTTACTTAACCAATCAAAGGTTTGCATAGGTAGGGTGGTTAGACAGATTCATGGTTACAATAGGAGGCTGACATGAAAACATGGGCATCGAGGCAAAAGCTATAGAGCGAGACTTCTAGCAATAGGCAAAAATAGTAATGATATCCGGGTCAGGTCATCTTGCCTGTTGAGTCATCGATGGGATCGTAAGCAGGCTCCTCATTCTCAACCTCGATAGTAACCTCGTTCTCGTACTCGGTCTCGGCTTCTGGCTCTGCTCAACACAAAACACACGGGGCACAAAATCAACAAGATGCAATGCGCAAACCACAGGATGCATGACTGATGCACTAAGGAAGCACTGAAGATGCACTAAGGATGCACAGAAAGACAACATAGGAAACACAGAGATACAGCACAAGGAACATGACCATATGCATCAAGCAAAAATACTTAAAAACATGTTAACAAGAGGATATTATGAATCTACATGCAAAATCACACAAGTTACATATAGGACTTGCTCAAAACGGAGCAACGGGCTAAAAGATACACCCGAAACAATAAACATGCAAAAGCTGAAATTAACAGCCACATAGCAACTTCGGAGCAAGAAATAAATAGTCTACAGCACTCAAACATCATGACAAGGAGCTTGGACATAAAGTAGACATATCCTGCAGCAAACAATTCCATTGGAGCATCTCCAAAGGAGGCATGGATCAATAGCAACAAGCTATGACATTTTGAACATGACAACAAAAACCTGACAGCAGTATTTTATAGCAACTTGGGAGCAAGAATTAAATATGCTACATCCACCCAAATGAGCACGTGAGAGCATGAATGGATAGCCATCAACATATACAATAAGGAATCATCAATAATCACCCCAAAACTATCATGGATTTGCCTAGAACAACACCCAAAACGGACATGCATAGTAAAAGTTATCCTCATCACAAAAATGCATCAGAAACTGAAAAACTGGGGACTTAGGGAAAAACGAAGAGTCAACCTGCTAGCGGGTCGGGTCGAGCAGTCAACGGATCGGTCAAACGGGCAGGCGGGCAGGCGGGCGGCGCCCGCTAGGGTTCGGCCCCAAGCCCGATAGGATCCAGCGGAGCTCCCGAGCGTCTGGATCCTCGATCCCACGAGGGTGGCGGCGGCTTCGATCTCCCGGGGCAGAAGGAACCCGGCGAGGGGCGGCTGGGAGGTGAGGTCCGGCCGGCGGCGGGAGCCCAGCGAGGTGCGGCGGCGGTGGCCCTGGCCCGGCGGCGGGAGCCCGGCGAAGTGCGGCGACGGCGGCCCTGGCCCGGCGGCGGGAGCCCGGCGAGGTGCGGCGGCGGCGGCGCTGGCCCGGCGGCGGCGGCTCCGCGAGCTCGGCGGCGGGGCGGCCTGAGAAGGGGCGGCTCGGGGGCGCGGCGAGCACCGGCGGCGGGGAAGGGGCGGCCGGAGGCGGAGGGTGGCGCGGCGGCCTCGGGCCGGAGGTGAAGAAGACGAGGGGCTCGGGGTCGGCCCAGATCTGCGCGGCGGCGGGCCGTCCTCGGGCCCCCCGGGCCCGCGCGGCGAGGAGGAAGCACTGGCGGCGGGGTCGGAAGCACCGAGCGGCGGCGTCGGAAGCACAGCACGGCGAGGTTGGAAGCACGGCTCGGCAACAGTGGAAGCACGGCGCGGCAGAGGTGGGAACCTAGGGTTTTGGACGCAAAATTGGAGGGGGTGGACATTTATATAGGCACAAGGAGCTAGGGTTGTCCAAATGAGGAGAGGTTTTTGGCCATGAGATCACAAATGAACGGCCTAGATGAAGGGAAGGGTTTGAGTTGGGTTGGTGGGCTGTTGGAGGGGTTTCTTGGGCCTCAAAGAGGGGGTACTTTCAGCCCACGAGGATAACTGTTGGAGCCTCAAACGAACTCCAAACGCGACAAAACTTGACAGGCGGGTTACACGTATCCAAACAACATCGCACGACAAGTCTCACGCCAAACCGGAAACGTTACACGGCCAAACACAAAAGAAGGACTCGGGGATGCCACGGGCACGTGAGAGAGCGTCGGAACTCGAAACGGACAACGGGAAGGAACGAGTGGAACCGGATGCAAACGACAACACAAATGCAATGCAATGCACTTGACCACATGACATGGATGAATGCCACACACGCACACGACAAAACGACGAAAACCCGAAAAGACGAAGAACCCGGAATGGAACTGATGAAGCCAAAGTTATATATTGCCAAAAGGGGAAAGTATTACATCCGGGGCATTACAAACTCTCCTCTACAACGAAAATATCTCGTCCCGAGATCTAGGACTGGAAGAAGGAAGGGTACTCGGAACGAAGGTGATCTTCTCGTTCCCACGTAGCTTCTCGGTCGGTATGGTGTGACCACTTGACTTTCAAGAACTTGATTGACTTGTTGCGGGTCTTGCACTCGGTTTCTTCGAGAATAGCAATGGGATGCTCTCGGTAAGACAAGTCTTGTTGAAGATCAATCTCCTCAAACGGAATGGTGCGTTCAGGTGTCTTGAAGCACTTGCGGAGTTGAGACACATGAAACACATCATGAACATTGGCGAAGTTGGAAGGGAGCTCAAGTTGATAGGCTAGATCGCCTCTTTTGCCAAGGATCTTGAAAGGGCCCACGTATCTAGGATCAAGATTTCCATTGATACCGAATCTTTGGGTGCCTTTCATAGGAGAAACACGGAGATAGACATGATCCCTGATACGTCCCAAACGTATCTATAATTTTTGCTTGCTCCATGCATGTTTTGGGTGATATTGCTATGCTTTTGATACACTTTCATACACTTTTGATCATATTTGGACTAACATATTAACTCAGTGCACCCCAGTGCCAATTTCTATTTTCTGCTGTTTTTGTATTTCAGGTTTTCCCATTACTTAAATTGCCAGAAAATTCCGGGAAAAATATATAAAAAAGCAGCGCTCCAGAAGCTTCCATGTGCCAGAAGTGGGGCCAGAGGGGCCCCAGGCGCCCTGATGGCGCGACCCCACCCCTGGCCGCGCCGGGGGGCCGCCTGGGGGGCTCCCACCTCCTCTGGTGCCCTACTTGGCATCCTATTTATTCTCCCGTCACGAAAACCCTAATTCCAGAACCCTTTTCTCCAGAAGCAATTCCGATCTCCGCCGCCATCGCCACCAAGTTTCGGGGGACGAGAATTCCTGTGCCGGCATCCTGCCGGGACGGGGAAGTGCCCCTGGATTCATCTCCATCGACGTTGCTTCCTCCCTCCATGATGCGGGAGTAGTTCCTCCTCGGGCCTGAGGTTTCTACCAGTAGCTATGTGGTCAATTCTCTCTCCCATGATGCGATCTTTGTTGTGATCATAGGCTATGTTAATCTAGGGTGATCCCATGATATTTCCCCTTCCTCTATGTATTGGATTGATGTACTCACTTGTCTTTATCTAGTATAATCCCCGAGACCAAGGTGACAGCGGTCTATTGAACATGGATTAGAAGAATATTTTCATGAGTGATTTCCTCTTTTGTGTGTTGATTGAAGATTGAGAGTCTCTTGGTGCTTGTCTTTGACTATCCTTGAGATATGTTGTGGTGATTGTGGTACTCTCTTTGGATGGCCGTGGTGACATTGGGAAATCCATAGATTGAGAACTACGAACTTTGAGGTGTGCTTTTGTAGCCCTACATAATTCTCGTCCTCTCTTGACCACAAAGGAATGACCTCCGAGTGCGTCTCCATTGCATGTTTTATGGGAAATATCAAGTGATTAGACTATGTTAATGTTGTTGGGAGTTGCCACTAGTGAAATTATGAAGCCTATGCCTTGTTTCCACCATTGCAATACCATTTGTGCTCACGTTTACCACTTGTTTGCTTGCTGCACTTTTTATTACAGATTTATATTACTTTGCTTTGCCACTCCTATCATCCATATTTTACCATCTCTTCGCCGAACTAGTGCACCTATACAACTCCTAGTTGTATTAGGTGTGTTGGGGACACAAGAGACTTGTTGTATCTTAGTTGCAGGGTTGCTTGAGAGAGACCATCTTCAACCTCTACTTCCCTGAGTTCGATAAACCTTAGGTCATCCACTTGAGGGAAATTGCTGCTGTCCAACAAACCTCTGCGCTTGGAGGGCCAACATAGTCTATAAGAAATAGAATCGTGTGTAGACATCAAGCTATTTCTGGCGCCGTTGCCGGGGAAGTAAGTGTTTGATGGTATATCTTTAGATCTTGCAATTAAATCTTTTCGTTTCTTGTTTTTAGTTTCACTAGTTATGTTTATGGAAAACCGCACTCTTAGTTCGCTGCTGGGGAAGGCCGCTTTACCACACCCGTGGTAGAGAAGTCTCCTCCACCTACTGAATGTATCCCGTTCCAAATACCACTTGGGATAATTGAAATAATTAGGAATGATTGTTATGATGGGACAGTCAATCCTAGTATTCATTTGTTGAAACTTACAGAACTTTGTGAGTTGTTTAAGATTTCAGGTTTGACAAGAGATGGAGTCATGAGGAAATTATTGGCCTTGTCACTGAAAGGAAAAGCATTGGAATGGTATAGGCTACTAGATGACTCTCACCTGCTGGATTGGGAAGAGATCCAGTCTCTCTTTTACTCCAAGTTTTATCCTCTTCAAGAAGTCCATGAGAATAGGAATTATGTTTATAATTTCTATCCTCATGACGGAGAGAGCGTAGCTCAAGCTTGGGGGAGACTGAAAACGTTAATGCTAAAATGTCCTAACCATGGGCTCCCCAAAGATATGATTATTACTAATTTCTATGTGAGGCTCTCTCGACAGGATAAAGATTTGCTCGATGCTTCCTCTATGGGTTCTTTCACAAACGAAAAGATTGATGCTAAATGGGAACTCCTTGAAAGAATTCAACGCAACACTGAAGATTGGGAGATCGACAAAGGTAAAGAGTCAGGTATAATTTATGAGTATGATTGCATTCAGTCCTTTGTTGAAACTACAAGTTTTAATAAGTTTAGTGCTAAGTTTGGGCTTGATTCTCAACTCCTTGTTGGTTCCTCAAATCTTTTGCTTCACATATTAATATGCCTAAGGAGGATTGGATCAAGCATCATGAACCTTTTAAAGAGATTTGCAAAGAAAATGAAATTGTTCATGATGATTGCAACATGCATGATCCAATTCCTAAAAATGAAGTTTTATATAAGCATGCTAATTTTTGTGGAGTGGATATACCTTGTGAAAGGCCTATGATTGAAGAAGAGAAGTATTGTAAGCAACATAAGCATGAAAGAACAATCACTTGGGTCAAAGATTTAAATGAAATTGCTAGAGAATTGTGTGACCTTTATCCTTTTACTTGTGAACTTTGCTGTATAGAGGGTCACTTTAATTTTCAATGCATGCACTTTCAAAACATAACTGTTAACCAGTTGTGTGAAAACATGATCACCCCTGATCTTTATGATGAGCTTATGTTATTTTTGATGTGTGAAGAGTTATCAGAAAAGACTTCTTGGCTAGATGTTAATGCCATAGGAATAAAAAACACTTTGCAAAATTGCCATCTCTATTGTGTTGTTAATTGCCATAAAAATGATTACATAAGTAAGATTAGAAAGGAGGGAACTTTACCAAAGTATAAAAATGTCTCTTATATTTCTGCTAATAAAAAGGAGAGTTTCTCCCAAGTTTCCCCTATTGTTTCTAATGATAAACCAGGATATGTGGAGAAGCTTCATCTCCAACCACTCCCTCCTAAGGTGAAGAAGAAGAAAAAGAAGAGGAGGAGGAAGAGGAGCAAGAAGGAAGAAGAATGGGTATCAACCTGGCCTTAGCATATTCCTCCCATCAACTTTTATCCTAATGGTTGTAAGTTTAAAGAAGAAGGTGAAGTTTATTGCCTTAATTATCATCTTGATGATACGTCCGTAGGTACTATTGAAGATGATTTTGATTATGATATGCATGTTACTTATTGTGCTTGGGAAAATGATGACAATGCTACTTATGATCTTGAAAATCTTTTTGGTACCAACTCTGGAAGTGATGATATGGAAAGCTCTAAGCTTGGGGATGATAGGATTGCAAATCCTTTACCCACTAGTGATGTGATAATTGATAATTCTTTTGCTAGTAAGAATAAAGACAACATGTTTACAAATATAGTTGCTAGCAATGATAATGCTCTTCTCTACTATGATGATGTTATAACTCCAATCTATAGTGATTATAAAGGTACCTATGACATAAGGAGAAATTATCCTTATGAAACTTGTCATAATCATGGAGGGAATTACTCCCTTGTTGAACACCATCTTCCTAATACACAATCAATCTATAGTGTTCAAGTTGTTTATGATAGTCCTACTCCCACTATTACCAATGAGAAAGATTATGCTTATGTGGAGAGTAAGAGTACCTTTTTGCATGTGGATCTTGGTAGCAATGCTTTATGTGATCCTTATATTGTTGAGTTTATTCGTGATCCCACTGAAAATTATTATGAGAAGGGAACATATGCTTATAGATATTTCAATAATATCATGTTCCCTCTCTTTATGTTGAAGGTTTTGAAGCTGCACTTGTTTTGTCTTCCTATGCTTATTGCTTTGTGCTTCAATGAATTATTCTATTGCAATATTCCTATGCATAGGAAGCATGTTAGGCTTAAATGTGTTTGGTATTTGCTTCTTGATGCTCTCTTTTGTTCTTCAACTCTTATTCCTACGAGAGCATCATTAAAGTCTTAAGCCTATCTTTATGGCTATAAAGAAAGAGCTCTAGGGAGACAACCCTTGTTATCTTTGCTTTCAGTTTGTTCTTTCAGTTTTTAGTGGTCTTGATGTTTGTTACTACTGTAGCAACATCATTGTATCTTTATTTTTCAGCTTTGTGCCAATTTTAGCCTCTGAATGCAAGAAAGTTCAAAAGTTGTGACATGCTGTCCAGAAAACAGATTTTGTCCTTGGAAAGAAAATTTCGAATAAAATCACCAGATCATCTTTTTGATCTGATTTTTTTTTGACAGCATGCTCTATACAATTGGCTTTCGAGCGTCCGTTCTGAGTTTTTTTTTATTTGAGTTGCAGAAGTACCCCAAAAAAATTATTTACTACCTACTGGTCTGTTTTTCATAGATTCTGCCCTGTTTTGCCTTTTCTTCGTTTTGCAGACCTTAAGCTTGCTTTTTCTTTGCAAAAACTTGTTGGCGATCTTGAGAAACAGTAGACCTTCAAGAATATCTTTGTTTCCAGTAGAGAAAAATTATTTTATTGTGGGTACTAACCTCTCTAATCCGATTATGATGAGTTATGTATGAAGGGAGTTTTCAAGTGTGCGAGGGAAGATGATAAAAGAAGATTCAGGAGTGTCAAACGCTCAAGCTTGGGGATGCCCCCATGCACCCCCAAGAAATATCCAAGGAGACTCAAGCATCTAAGCTTGGGGATGCCCCCGTGCATCCCCTTCTCCATCAACAATTATCAGTTCGTCCTTCGTTCCACTATATTTTTATCACTTCATGCGTTATGTGCTATGCTTGGAGCGTCTTGCTCTTTTCTTTTTAGTTTATTTGGTTTTACTTGCTGTTTTTAACAAGTTGGATCCTAGACTTCATTGTTTGGGAGAGAAACACGCTCCACTCCACTGTAGAACACAACATAGGCTTGCATGCGTATCTTCTTGTGTGTGTTCTTTATCTTTTCATAGCTGTTGTCATGCTTAGCTCTTAGTTTTCATGCTTATCTTTTTAAGAGCTTTTGTTTAGGTTGTTGCTTCTGGTACTCTCTTGAGTTATCATGCTAATCTTGTTAAGAGAGTTGGCTTCTGTGGCACTGGTTGATATGTCTATGATAAAAATGCTATGTGCATAATGGTGCTTAGTAGTTCATGTTTTCTTATGGTTAGTCTCAAATAGCTGGGGGTTCTTAATGTGTTATTGAAGTACCAGCATGATTTGTTTGCCTATGATGTGGTATGGTTTAGTGATATCTTCCTCCAAGAATTTATTTTGATTGACTTGGCATATGCTCACGCATATTTAAGACTGTAAAGAAAGTCTATCAAGCCTTGATGATCTTTAATTTCTGAGTAGTGATATAACTTCCATGCTCGATTCAATGTTGCTTTGTCGCTCTGCATGATTATGGCCGTCATTGCTCTCTTAGTTGGCCGCTCCCAGTCTTTTGCTAGCCTTCACCTGTACTAAGCGGTCTGACTGCTTGTGCATCCAAAATACTTGAAACCAGTTATGCCATATGAGTCCACCATACCTTCCTATATATGGTATTTACTTGCCATTCCTAACGAAGACTTTCTTGTACCATCTCAAAATTATTCAAAAGCATTTCTCTTTTGTGCCTCTGTTTTAGCTCATGAGGAAGTAGTAGGTAATTCATGATCTTCTTATGTTGGACAAATTTTACCCCGGGATTCCATGTCTAATCTGCAAACCCCTAATACGAGGAGGGACTGGCATGAGTGCGCCCAGCTCACAAAAGATAATAGCAACAAACAAACCCTCCTTCACGCTTTGTTCATGAGAAATTAGGAAACTCTGGCACTGATAAACAAAGGAGATTAAGGGGATGTGATCGTCCCCGCGTGGGAGCCGTTCCTCGAAACTTGTCCAGCATAAGAAGTAATTGGGTTATCTACTAGCATTCGTTGACGAATTATGCACCTCCCAAAAGCTTTTTATCTCTGTTTTTAAAACCATGAGCTCTGGTACTTGTTTAGTCTTTGTTTCCAGCCACGGGTTTTCAACCTTGCCATCAAAATCCACAGTTCGAGAGTCTCCACCTTCTTTCTTCAAAGCACCAACTATCGAGAGCATGATTGTCATTCTGAGTGTAATATGCATTGTCCCAAAGTACCATTGTCTTCTGCATGATTGTGATATCGCTTATTCTGAAATCATTGTATCTAGTCGTCACTAAAACTTCGGAGGTGCTCCTGCATTTATGTTTTGCTTCACTAAAGGGGGCAAGCGAGGTATCACTTTGTCATGTTTGCACACCATGCTCACTACAAATCTATTGGGTGTTTCAGTATCATGTTGTAAACTTTCAGTTCTTTGTGATATTCTCATGAGGTAATTTAATTACTAAAGATTCATTATCTCAATAAGCATTTGTCATGTGATTGTGAAAGACTCTTTGGTAGCATGTCACCACAGAAATTGTGCTTGTTATCATTTACCTACTCGAGGACGAGCAGGAATTAAGCTTGGGGATGTTGATACGTCCCAAACGTATCTATAATTTCTGCTTGCTCCATGCATGTTTTGGGTGATATTGCTATACTTTTGATACACTTTCATACACTTTTGATCATATTTGGACTAACCTATTAACTCAGTGCACCCCAGTGCCAGTTTCTGTTTTCTGCTGTTTTTGTATTTCAGGTTTTCCCATTACTTAAACTGCCAGAAAAATTCCGGGAAAAATATATAAAAAATCAGCGCTCCAGAAGCTTCCATGTGCCAGAAGTGGGGCCAGAGGGGGGCCAGAGGGGCCCCAGGCGCCCTGATGGCGCGGCCCCACCCCTGGCCGCGCCGGGGGGGCGCCTAGGGGGCTCCCACCTCCTCTGGTGCCCTACTTGGCCTCCTATTTATTCTCCCGTCGCGAAAACCCTGATTCCAGAACCCTTTTCTCCAGAAGCAATTCCGATCTCCGCCGCCATCGCCACCAAGTTTCAGGGGACCAGAATTCCTGTGCCGGCATCCTGCCGGGATGGGGAAGTTCCCCCGGATTCATCTCCGTCGACGTTGCTTCCTCCCTCCATGATGCGGGAGTAGTTCCTCCTCGGGGCTGAGGTTTCTACCAGTAGCTATGTGGTCAATTCTCTCTCCCATGATGCGATCTTCGTTGTGATCATAGGCTATGTTAATCTAGGGTGATCCCATGATATTTCCCCTTCCTCTATGTATTGGATTGATGTACTCACTTGTCTTTATCTAGTATAATCCCCGAGACCAAGGTGACAGCGGTCTATTGGACATGGATTAGAAGAATATTTTCATGAGTGATTTCCTCTTTTGTGTGTTGATTGAAGATTGAGAGTCTCTTGGTGCTTGTCTTTGACTATCCTTGAGATATGTTGCGGTGATTGTGGTACTCTCTTTGGATGGTCGCGGTGACATTGGGAAATCCATAGATTGAGAACTACGAACTTTGAGGTGTGCTTTTGTAGCCCTACATAATTCTCATCCTCTCTTGACCACAAAGGAATGACCTCCGAGTGCGTCTCCATTGCATGTTTTATGGGAAATATCATGTGATTAGACTATGTTAATGTTGTTGGGAGTTGCCACTAGTGAAAGTATGAAGCCTAGGCCTTGTTTCCACCATTGCAATACCATTTGTGCTCACGTTTACCACTTGTTTGCTTGCTGCACTTTTTATTACAGATTTATATTTCTTTGCTTTGCCACTCCTATCATCCATATTTTACCATCTCTTCGCCGAACTAGTGCACCTATACAACACCTAGTTGTATTAGGTGTGTTGGGGACACAAGAGATTTCTTGTATCTTAGTAGCAGGGTTGCTTGAGAGAGACCATCTTCAACCTCTACTTCCCTGAGTTCGATAAACCTTAGGTCATCCACTTGAGGGAAATTGCTGCTGTCCTACAAACCTCTGCGCTTGGAGGCCCAACATAGTCTACAAGAAATAGAAGCGTGTGTAGACATCAATCCCCAATGTTGAAAGCCAAATCACGATGCTTGCCGTCATAGTAGCTCTTCTGACGCGACTGAGCGGCCTTGAGATTCTCACGTATGACTTTGCACATTTCTTCGGTTCTGAGATCGAGTCATTGCCAAGAAGTTGACGTTCACCAGTCTCGGACCAGTTGAGAGGGGTACGGCACTTTCTGCCATAGAGGATTTCAAACGGAGCTTTGCCGGCACTTGCTTGGAAGCTGTTGTTGTAAGAGAACTCGGCAAACGGAAGGCAATCTTCCCATTTCATGCCAAAAGATATGACACAGGCTCTGAGCATGTCTTCTAGAATCTGAATCACTCTCTCGACTTGACCACTAGTCTGAGGGTGAAATGCAGTGCTGAAACGGATCTTAGTGCCCATGGCAGACTGAAAGGAGTCCCAGAACTTGGAAGTGAACAAACTTCCACGGTCTGAGGAGATAACTTGAGGAATGCCATGTAAGGACACAATTCTGGAAGTGTACAATTCTGCCAGTTGAGCTGCATTGATGGATTCTTTGACTGGAAGGAAGTGAGCGACTTTGGTAAGCTTGTCAATCACCACAAAGATAGAATCATTCCCTCTCTTGGACTTAGGAAAGCCAGTGACGAAATCCATTTCAATGTGGTCGAATTTCCACTCGGGAATAGGAAGAGGTTGGAGAAGACCGGCTGGACGTTGATGCTCTGCCTTCACTCTTCTGCAGACATCACATTCATTCATGAATTGGGCAATCTCACTTTTCATGCGAGTCCACCAGTAAGATTGCTTGAGGTCTTGGTACATCTTGGAACTTCCAGGATGAATCGAAAGGAGGGAATCATGTGCTTCATTCATTATGAGCTTCCTGAGATCACCTTTGGGAACCACAAGTCTGTCCGCAAAGAACAAGGTATCTCTCTCATCAACGCGATAGCACTTGTATTTAGGAGTACCCTTTGCAATACCATGTTTCACTTTATGCACCATAGCATCACTGAGTTGGGCCTCACGGATCTGATCTTCCAAGGTAGGAGCAACTTGAAGATTTGCAAGAAAGCCTTGCGGAACAACTTGGAGGTTGAGCTTCCTGAAAGGCTTGATAAGGAGACTGTTGCAATATGCCTTTCTGCTCAAAGCATCTGCAATGACATTTGCCTTGCCAGGTGTGTATTCGATGCTTGGATCATACTCTTGGATCATCTCGACCCAACGAGTCTGGCGGAGGTTCAGGTTCGGCTGTGTGAAGATGTACTTCAAGCTCTTGTGATCGGTGAAGATGTCGACTTTTCTGCCCAACAGAAGGTGTCTCCACGTAATCAAAGCATGTACCACAGCTGCTAGTTCGAGATCAAGTGTGGGGTAGTTCTTCTCACTTGGATTCAGTTGACGAGAAGTGTATGCCACAATTTTCTTATCCTGCATTAGCACACCACCAAGTCCTTTAAGAGAAGCATCACAGAATACTTCGTAGGGCTTGGACTCATCTAGAGGAGTAAGAACTGGAGCAGAGATGAGCTTTTCTTTGAGAGTTTTGAATGCCACATCACAGTCTGGAGACCAGTTGTACTTGACATTCTTCTGCAGCAAGTTGGAAAGAGGCTTGGCAATCTGGGAGAAGTTCTCAACGAACCTTCTGCAATAGCTAGCAAGACCAAGGAAGCTTCGGAGTTGCTTGACGTTCTGAGGAGGTTCCCAGTTGACAATCGCTTCAACTTTCTCGGGGTTCACAGCAATACCGTCAGCGGAGATGATATGGCCCAGATACAAGACCTTATCGAGCCAGAACTCGCACTTTGAGAACTTGGCATAGAACTTATGTTCACGGAGTCTGTCGAGAACCAGACGGAGGTGCTTTTCGTGATCCTCTTCATTCTTGGAGAATACCAAGATGTCATCCAGATACACAAGCACAAACTCGTTGGTGTAGGGGTTGAAAATGTAGTGCATCATTCTCGAGAAGGTAGGTGGAGCATTAGCGAGGCCAAAAGACATGACTGTATACTCATAGGAGCCATAGCTCGTTCTGAAGGCAGTCTTGGGGATATCCTCTTCACGAATGCGAATTTGGTGATAACCCATTCGGAGATCGAGCTTTGAGAACACTTTAGCTCCTTTGAGCTGCTCGAACAATTCATTGATGTTGGGGAGCGGATACTTGTTCTTTATTGTCTTCTTGTTCAATGGTCGGTAATCGATGCAAAGGCGCTCCATGCCATCCTTCTTCTTGACAAATAAGACACCACAGACCCAAGGAGACGTACTAGGCCTGACCAGACCCATACGCTCTTCTACATCAAGCTGTTTCTTCAACTCCTTCAACTCTTCAGGAGAGAGCTTGTACGGACGCCGGCATGCTGGCTCAGTACCAGGCTCGAGTTCAATGACAAATTCAACTTGACGATGTGGAAGCATGCCTGGAAGTTCTTCAGGTAAGACGTCTTCGTATTCGTTAACCACCGGAATTTGAGAGATGGCATTAATCTCGCCCTTGTCATTGAGAGAGAAAAGCCTGATTGTGTTATCCCGAGAGGCGAAGATAATCACGTCTTCATTAGGATGAGTAATCTTGACTTCCTTATTTGCACAATCAATGTGAGCATCATGCTGAGAAAGCCAATCCATCCCGAGGATGAGGTTAATGTCGGAGTTGTCGAGAACAACCGGTTTAGCCAGAAAGCGGTAATCACACATGCGAATAGATACATCCGGAGCAAATATATTAGAAGTTATACGTCTCCCTGGAGAAATAACTTGCAACTTCTGAGGCAGACTTTGGACATCAATATTATGCTTGGATGCAAATGGTTGAGACATGAAAGAACATGATGCACCCGAATCAAACAACACTTTTGCAGGAATAGAGTTAACTGGAAGGTTACCAAGTATCACATCTGAAGAATTCTCTGCTTGGGCTACATTCATCAGATTCACTCTTGCTTGCTTGGGATTGTGCTTGACAATAGCAGTGCTGACAGGTGGAGGAGGCGGAAGGCGCCTTGGGTTGGTGCACTTGTTGGAATAATGACCCTTCTGGCCACACTTGTAGCAAGTGACCTCAGAAAGTGGACGAGCAGGAGGAACACTTGACTTGGAAGCTTGGAACTGCGACTTGGACTGATTGCCTTGGTTGGGTGGGTGGGAGAAACCACGGCCACCAGCATTCTTGTTGTTGTTGTAGGGAGCTCGGATCACTGGAGGAGGTGGAAGCCAAAACTTCTATTGCTTCGCGACCACTTGAGAAGATGAGGAGGAGTGAACAGCGTCTCTGATCCTCTTTTTGGAAGCTTCCATCTTGAGCTGGGCTGCCTCTTGCTTAAGTGCCATGTTATAGAATTTGCCAAACTCATCAGGCTCGAACAAGGTGAGAGCAAGTTGAAGTTCATCCTTCAGACCACCACGGAACTGATAGATCTTGCTCTTGGCATCTGGAATGTCTTGCTTGGCATAGCGGGCAAGGTTCTGGAACTTGACATTATATTGGTAGACAGACATAGAGCCTTGCTTCAGGTTGCGGAATTGCTCACGCATACCCTCGATGACACTTGTTGGAATGTGGTGAGAGCGAAAGTCCTTGCAGAAGTCATCCCAGGAGATTTCACGCCCTGCTCTGGAGTCTTTGTACTACTGCCACCAATCAGCTGCTTGGTCCTTGAGTTGGAAGGCTGCAAACTTCACATAGTCCTCGGGCCTTACGTTGCTGCACTCAAAATGCTTCTTGATATCCGTTATCCAGTTTTCTACAACCGGATATTAACAAATTCCCATCTGCCACATAACCGCGGGCACGGCTTTCGAAAGTTCAAAACCCTGCAGGGGTGTTCCAACTTGGCCCATGACAAGCCCACGATCCGCGGAGTCGCAAATCCAAGGTGGGAAGGCCCGAGTATCCTCGGAATCCCGTGCTCAAGATACTCTGACTAAGGTAAGGCTAATCCAGCAAATCCTCTCGGCGTGTCGACACCCTGACAGTAGCCGCGCGTATCTAGTCTCAGGCCACGACCGGATGGGTGAAGCTACGGGTTTTTACCAATCCTCGAGTTTCCTCGTGGTGGCCCCGCAGGCTCCCCGATTCGGACCAACACTCATGTGGAGCACTGGCCCGGGGTTGTTGATTAAGAACTCGGGTTTGCAAGACCCTATGCAAGTTTTTAGTTGTTTAGGCAAATAGTACCAATGTTGGGACTTGCTGGAAAAGACTTAGCACTTAGCGGTTTATCGAGGGGGTCCCATAACCCCAACCGTGTGAGGAACGCATAATCAAGGAACATAACACCGGTTTATACGGTTCCTAGGGCGGCATGAGTGGAACAAATCACCAAGCAAAAGGATTAGCCTTCCACCCATTACCAATATATAGATGATTTCATTAAGAGTTAAATATAGTGTGATATCCCAACAAGCTTCAACAAGAAGCAAGAATCTTCAATTTTCTCCTGCAACTAGCAATGCTATAAGAGGGGCCATAGGTAGGGTGGTTAGACAGATTCATGGTTACAATAGGAGGCTGACAGGAAAACATGGGCATCGAGGCAAAAGCTATAGAGCGAGACTTCTAGCAATAGGCAAAGATAGTAATGATATCCGGGTCAGGTCATCTTGCCTGTTGAGTCGTCGATGGGATCGTAAGCGGGCTCCTCGTTCTCAACCTCGGTAGTAACCTCGTTCTCGTACTCGGTCTCGGCTTCCGGCTCTACTCAACACAAAACACACGGGGCACGAAATCAACAAGATGCAATGTGCAAACCACAGGATGCATGACTGATGCACTAAGGAAGCACTGAAGATGCACTAAGGATGCACAGAAAGACAACATAGGAAACACAGAGATACAGCACAAGGAACATGACCATATGCATCAAGCAAAAATACTTCAAAACATGTTAACAAGAGGATATTATGAATCTACATGCAAAATCACACAAGTTACATATAGGACTTGCTCAAAACGGAGCAACGGGCTAAAAGATACACCCGAAACAATAAACATGCAAAAGCTGAAATTAACAGCCACATAGCAACTTCGGAGCAAGAAATAAATAGTCTACAGCACTCAAACATCATGACAAGGAGCATGGACATAAAGTAGACATATCCTACAGCAAACAATTCCGTTGGAGCATCTCCAAAGGAGGCATGGATCAATAGCAACAAGCTATGACATTTTGAACATGACAACAAAAACCTGACAGCAGTATTTTATAGCAACTTGGGAGCAAGAATTAAATATGCTACAGCCACCCAAATGAGCATGTAAGAGCATGAATGGATAGCCAACAACATATACAACAAGGAATCATCAATATTCACCCCAAAACTATCATGGATTTGCCTAGAACAACAAGCAAACATGGCATCTGGATATTACAGATTCCAGACTTAGTGAAATTTCACTAAGTGTTAAAACAGCAGTAATATCATGGCATGTTTGTGAGCAAGTTTAAGTCACCTCAAAGCATAACATGGCAAGTGGTTTGCACCACAGCAAAGTACACATGATGGGGAATCCAAAACATATAAGCATGCATCAAGGGAACAACCACATCAATAGCAACGAGATCATCAACTAGGCATCTCGTAACAAGTTTAACAACATAACAGCCACAAGCACTTTTGCAAAGGAGATAAACATGGCAAGATGAAATCTATCATGCAAGCTAAAGCAACCAACATGTAGAGCATCTCATGATGAACATGTGGACATATCATTTGCTCCATTTGGATAAACATGCAACAAGTTATCACATTGCAAACATGGCATGAAAACAACTAATAGCAGCAGTTTATAACAAGTAGCACTCTTCCCATGAAGATTAAGACATCTAGATGACCTCAAACATGCATGGCACAATGGAACAAAACATAGTACGTGTCACCACGATCATTTTGACATATCATACACCCAAAACGGACATGCACAGTAAAAGTTATCCTCATCACAAAAATTCATCAGAAACTGAAAAACTGGGGACTTAGGGAAAAAACGAAGAGTCAACCTGCTAGCGGGTCGGGTCGGGCAGTCAACGGATCGGTCAAACGGGCAGGCGGACGGCGCCCGCTAGGGTTCGGCCCCAGGCCCGATCGGATCCAGCGGAGCTCCCGAGCGGCTGGCTCCTCGATCCCACGAGGGTGGCGGCGGCTTCGATCTCCCGGGGCGGAGGGAACCCGGCGAGGGGCGGCTGGGAGGTGAGGTCCGGCCGGCGGCGGGAGCCCGGCGAGGTGCGGCGGCGGCGGGGCGGCCTGACAAGGGGCGGCTCGGGGGCGCGGCGAGCACCGGCGGCGGGGAAGGCGCGGCCGGCGGCAGAGGGTGGCGCGGCGGCCTCGGGCCGGAGGCGAAGAAGACGAGGGGCTCGGGGTCGGCCCAGATCTGCGCGGCGGCGGGCCGTCCTTGGGCCCCGCGGGCCCGCGCGGCAAGGAGGAAGCACTGGCGGCGGGGTCGGAAGCACCGAGCGGCGGCGTCGGAAGCACAGCACGGCGAGGTTGGAAGCACGGCTCGGCAACGGTGGAAGCACGGCACAGCAATGGTGGAAGCACGGCGCGGCAGAGGTGGAAACCTAGGGTTTTGGACGCAAAATTGGAGGGGGTGGACTTTTATATAGGCACAAGGAGCTAGGGTTGTCCAAATGAGGAGAGGTTTTCGGCCACGAGATCACAAATGAATGGCCTAGATGAAGGGAAGGGTTTGAGTTGGGTTGGTGGGCTGTTGGAGGGGTTTCTTGGGCCTCAAAGAGGGGGTACTTTCAGCCCACGAGGATAACTGTTGGAGCCTCAAACGAACTCCAAACGCGACAAAACTTGACAGGCGGGTTACACGTATCCAAACAACATCGCACGACAAGTCTCATGCCAACCCGGAAACGTTACACGGCCAAACACAAAAGAAGGACTCGGGGATGCCACGGGCACGTGAGAGAGCGTCGGAACTCGAAACGGACAACGGGAAGGAACGAGTGGAACCGGATGCAAACGACAACACAAATGCAATGCACATGACCACATGACATGGATGAATGCCACACACGCAAAAGACAAAACGACGAAAGCCCGAAAAGACGAAGAACCCGGAATGGAACTGATGAAGCCAAAGTTATATATTGCCAAAAGGGGAAAGTATTTCATCCGGGGCATTACATTTATCTTTGCCAAACAACATGATTTCCAGATCCATTGGAAAGGTTTTGCAGCTTCAGGTGGGTTTCCAATGAGATGTAGATTTTTTTTTTGTTGGAGTAGTGCTTAGATTGCCACTTAAACTGCCATATATCTTTATTACCTCTGTTGATATCATTCCTCAATATGTTGTATAAAGATTGACTCTGTTGCACTGCAATCGATGACATTGGTAAGTGGAACATGCTGTAAAAATCATTCTCAGTAAGATCCATTGCATTGGCAATGGTGATGTTATCATTTGTTGCAAATGAATGAAGCTGAGGTAGCATGTTGGATAAACTGTCTTGCTTCCATATATCTTTCCATAGCAGAACTGAATCGCCATTTGCAGGTTTACATATTGCCATTTCTTTGAAGTCATCTAGGATGGCACAGCAATCTCTCCACCAGAAAGATCCTACTCTTGTAGGGAATGTAGGTACAGTACCATCAGAGTAATATGTGTCCCAAATCATTTCCACCCATGGAATATCTTGTTTATTGAAAATTTTGTATAGGAATTTGACTAGCAGAGTTCTGTTTTGTTTTCTGAGGTCAAGTACTCCAAGTCCACCTGATTTTTTTGGGAGACAGACTGTATCCCAATTAACTAAACATTTGCCCTGTTTGTTAATCTCATTTCCATACCACAGAAAACTTCTCCCTGATTTTTCAAAATGATCAAGAATAGTGAAAGGAACTCTGATGGAACACATAGCAAATATAGGAAGTGCAGCAACTATTGCTTTCAAATGCACCAATCTCCCAGCATAAGTCATCATACCTGCTATGCCAGATAATCTTTTATCAAGTCTTGACACCATAGGCATGAGATCATCAATTTTAGGTCTAGTAGAACCCATTGGAAGGCCTAGATAAGTAAAAGGCATATTTTCTTTCTTGCATCCTATGACATTTGCCAATTCATGTGGTGTGGAATCATTGATGTTAATTGGGACAGTTGAAGATTTACTATAGTTTACTTTAAGGCCAGTGAAAGATGAGAAAATCTCCAGAATCTCCTTTATTTTGAGCAGTTGGGCTGCATCTGCAGGCATGATAATCAAAGTATCATCTGCATATTGGATAATAGGGTATCTTTTTGTCCCAGGATATTCCACAGGTAGTTTGATGTCTCCATGCTGCCATGCTTTGTTGATAAGAATTTGAAGTAATTTTGCAACCATCACATATAGTAGAGGGGAGTATGGATCACCTTGTCTAACACCTCTTTTGCATTTTATGACTTTACCTGGTACTCCATTTAGTATAACAGATGAGGAGGCAGTGCTGAGCAACATATTGGTCCATCTAATCCATTTATCACAGAAACCAAGATGTTTCATCATAAAGCTGATTGCTTTGTGATCAACTTTGTCAAATGCTTTTTCAAAATCAATCTTAAAAATAACAGCTTTATTTTTGGATTTATGGCACATATGAATATACTCAAAACTCCATGCTAAACAATCTTGGATACTTCTTCCTTTAATAAAACCATACTGATTCTTACTGATGACAGATAGGATGATCTGTTGAGCTCTGTTGGCAAGGAGTTTATTAATGATTTTTGCAGACATGCTCACTAAAGAGATTGGTCTGAAATCACTAGGAGTTTCAGGATTGTCCTTTTTAGGAATGATGGATATGAAGGCACTATTGATAGGTTCAAGATTGATTTTCTCATTTTGGAAATCTTTAATCAAGTCATAGAAACTATGTTTAATAATATGCCAGCATTTTTTCATAAAGAGTCCATTAAACCCGTCAGGTCCTAGAGATTTATCATTAGGCATGCATCTAATGACATTATCAATTTCCTCAGTTGAGAAAGGTCTTGCTATATCATCATCAATTTCTTGGAGTGCCAAGTTCTGAATATCAAAGAGTTGAATAGTATCCTCGGTAATACCTATTCTTTCTTTGAATGAATTCCATAGTATAGCAGCTTTCTCTTCATGATCATAGATATCAATATTGTTAGGGGATTTGATATAGGATATGTAGTTATGCCTAAATATCTGTGTTGCAATGGCATGGAAAAATTTTGTATTCTCATCTCCAAGATTTGCCCATCTAATATTGGCTCTGATTCTCCAATATTTTCTTTTTTGCTTCCAATAGTTTATTTGTGTGTTTGATCAGAGTTCTCCTGAAATTTTTCTCAATTATGGTGAGATATCTTTGATCTTCCACACCATCCAGCAATTTAACATAAAAACAACAATATTCAATTGTTTTGCTAAGCTGGGAGATTTTATTGCTCCAAACTTTGAGACCTTTTCTGATAGATTTGAATTTTGCCACAATATTCTTAGCAGAGTCTAAGTAGAAAGTGTTGTTCTTTCAATAGTTTTCAATAGTTTCTATAAATCCTTCAAATTATGTCCAATATTCTTCAAATCTGAAAATCTGACTTCTAGGGATCTTGCTATCAATTTGTACCTTGATTGGGACATGATCAGATGAAATTTTTGCAAGAGGAAATGCCATAGTATTTGGGTGATCAGTAGTCCATTCAGAGTTGGTGAAGATCCAATCCAGCTTTTCTAGTAGGGGAGTATCCTGCATGTTACTCCATGTGAATGATCTCCCTTTCAATGGAATCTCCACAAGATCCAGGTTGATAATAATATTATTGAATATCATCATATTATTATGGTCACCACCAGCTTTGTTTCTGTTCTCAGGTCCTCTAATGAAGTTGAAATCTCCAAGTAACATCCAATGTTTAGTGGAGCAGATATTCAGGTCTGTAAGCCACTGAATGAATTCATTTTTGCCCTCAGTAGTGTTAGGTCCATAGATGTTAGATAATTGCCATGTGGTATTATCCATGGTGGATGTAAATTCCACAGTAATCTGGAAGTAATTCTGGGATATTAGTTTACCTGTGAAGTGTTTGCCATTCCATATAGTTAATATGCCTCCAGAGTTGCCAAGGAGCATACAGAAATTTGTTAAATCTTCTAGGACAAATTTTTTTTATATATGCTATATCAAATTCCTGTCTTTTGGTTTCCTGTAATGCAATAATGTTGCACGCACTTTCTTCAATTTTCATTCTGATGTCATCCCATCTTTCTTGAGAGTTAATTCCTCTCACATTCCAGCATAATATGTTCCAGCTTTTATTCCTAGTATGATATCTGAGAAATTCTGGTCTCATATTTGTAGTAGTATAATATGAGACAAGGGAAATAAGAGGACATCATGAGAGCATCAATTGCTAGATCTTGCCTAGGATCATACTGCATGTGTGCTTCAATATTGAAATACTGCATAGACATACTGAACTGAAAGATAATTGGACCATAGTAATGATCTGAAGTTTCAGATTCATCATTATTACAAACCAAGGAGTTCCAAAGTGCACGCAGGCACAAATACCAAAATAAGGAGCACATGTTAGAGTGCATTATGCCATGTTTATCTCTGTTGCAAAAAGTGCATGTTGCTGTTAAGTGATGAAACTTGATATAACTTGTTGATTTGTCTTTTTCTTATCTTTTCGTGTGATTTTTGTTTGAGCATCATGTCAACATGTGTTAGGAGCACAATCATGTCCTCTTTGCTGTGATGCAATCCACTTTTCATGATATTCCTTGTGGTGAGTGAAACAAGCTTGTAAAGTGGCCTACTTGTTGTTTGCTGATTTCTGAGACTTGTTGAAAATTGCTAAGTCCGAAACTGTTATATTGTGATGCCATGTTTTCTTGATGCTAAAATCATATCCATGCACATTTGGAGATTCCCAATGATCATGTCTTGAAGCCCATGTTATGCTCTATCCATACATGTCCTTGTTTGCAATTATAGGTTGTTGTAGCTTGTCTCTTTCCTGCTCTCAAATTGCTATAAAATGTTTTTGTCAGCCTATTATCAGTAAGTTCAGTTTTGCCATGTGAATAGCTAGTGTTCTATGCATCCTATGATCATGTTCTTGCCATGTGAATAGCTAGTGTTCTATGCATCCTATGACCATGTTCTTGCCATGAGTAGCTTCGTAAACATGTCTTATTGCTGTTGATTATATTCACATGACATGATATGCTTTGAGATGAGATACACAAGCTTGCAAACATGCCTACTTGTCGTTGTTGCTGCCATGTTAGTTTATTTCACTAAGTCTATGAAACTGTTATTATTTGCAATCTTGCCATGATGTTTTGAGCATGTTCTAGTGGTATTTGGCAGTAGCTCAATGATCATGTTTGTAGTGCTTGACATGTAAATGCTTGCCATTCCCTTTGATGCCATGAAATCTTCCTCTAGCATGTTGTTTTGATGATTGCAAAGTGCCTAGTTGCTGTTTTTGGACAGTTTGTTGGTATATCTTGTTTCATGTGTATGTGTTGAACCGTTGCTCCGTTTTGAGCGTGTCCTATATGAAACTTGCATGTTTTGCATGTAGATGCATAATATCATGTTGTATACATGTTTGGAGTGTGTTTGCTTGTTGTTTGAATGCATGTTGCATCTTTGCCATTCTTGACTTGTTTTGCTCATATCTTCTAAGCCGTAGCTCCAAATTAAATGAACTTTATATGCAACTTGACTATAATTTCGTGTAGATCATCATGGTGCATGTTAAATTGCTGTTTAACAACTTTAACATAAGGTTTGTTCAGATCTAGATCAATTTTGAAATTTGCATATGAGGACTTACCGCAATTGTTATATGTTGTCTCCGGCCTCATTTAAACTTGCTTTGTGTGATGTTCTTGTATGATTCATATCTTGCCATGATTTGCATCATGTAGCCTTGTCATGCATCATACTTGGTTGAGCAGCATATCTTGTTATGTGTTGGGTGTTCACCGTGTTGCTTGCTTCTTCTCGTTAGTGCTTGTTTTGTTGCGATCGTGAGGATCCGTTCGACTACGCTTGTTCGTCTTCGTAGCTTCATCTTCTTCATGGATTCGTTCTTATTCCTTGCGGGGTCTTAGGCAAGATGACCGTCACCTTGGATCTCACTACTATCATTGCTACGCTAGTTGTCTCGATGCTATTGCTATATGTCACGCTACCTGTCTATTTGTTGTCAGCCCCTCCTTGATGCCATGAAACCTCTAACCATTGACACCATCCCAGCAAACCATTGTTTGGCTATGTTACCGCTTGCTCAGCCCCTCTTATAGCGTTATTAGTTGCAGGAGAAGATGAAGATTGCTCCATGTCGGAACTTGGATACTTTGGGAATATCACAATATCTATTACTATAACTAACACACATATATACTTGCCAATGGGTGGAAGGCTTGGCCTTTTGCTTGGTGTTTTGTTCCACTCATGCCACCTTAAGAACCGATAAACCGGTGTAATGTTCCTTGAGTTTGCGTTCCTAACACAGTTGGGTATATGGGGACCCCTTGACAGTTCGCTTTGAATAAAACTCCTCTAGCAAGGCCCAACTTTGGTTTTAATTTGCCTCATAATAAAAACTTAATTAATTAATTAAATTGCCTAGGGGGTCGCGTCCCCGGGTTCTTAATTCCACATAACAGGGGGGCAGTGCTGGTGGTGTTGGTCCCAAAATAGAGCATTGTGCGGGGCCACCTAGTTACCGGGGCTTCCGGTTCCTGTATGCGTCGCTTATCCGGTCGTGGCCTGAGACGAGATACGCGCGGCTACTATGAGGGTGTCGGCACGTCGGGAGGTCTTGCTAGACTTGTTTTACCATTGTCGAAATGTCTTTTGCACCAGGATTCCGAGTCTGATCGGGTTGCCCCTAAGATAAGGGGGTTTTACCTCTGCTGATCGTGAGAGCTTGTGATGGGCTAAGTTGGGACACCCCTGCAGAGTTATGATCTTTCGAAAGCCATGCACGCGGTTATGTGGCAGATTGGAATTTGTTAATGTCCGGTTGTAGAAAACTTGATAGAGGATTCGAACTAAAATACACAACCGCATGAGTAACCTTGATCGTCTCTTTTCACTTTGAGAAGAGAACACGGTGGGGTTATGTTTGACTCGTAGGTAGTTCAGGATCACTTAGCGATCATTACTAGTTTGCAACCGTTTGCGTAGATGCTCATCTTATCCTTGTACTCGTAAGTTAGCCACCATACATTGCTAAGCCGCTGCTGCAACCTCACCACTTAACCTCTTCCTACCCATTAAGCTTTGCTAGTCTTGATACCCATGGTAATGAGATTGTCGAGTCCTCGTGGCTCACAGATACTACAACAACAGTTGCAGGTGCAGGTTTCCGATGACTTGATGTGAGAGCGATGTTTCCATGTATTGGAGTTCTTTCTTCTTCTTCTTCGTCAGTCTTGGGATAGGTTCTTGGTCGGCAGCCTAGGATAGGAGGATGGATGTCGTTGTGCTTTTAATGTTTTCATCCGTAGTCGGATGTCTTGTGTATGAAGTGTTGTATTCATGTGGAAGTTTTTATGACTTGTATGTATCCCCATCTATTTATGTAATGGTACGATGTAATGATATCCATCTTGCTAAGCGCCCGAAATGCGGTTGTGCCCCAAGCACGAGGTGTTCATGTGATTGGGATAGAATCGCATCTTGGGCGTGACATATTAGGAGTATGTTATATTGTGTAATGTGGTGCTCGGTTAATGTTTGGTTCATTTGTTGTGGTGTTTACTTAACTGCATGGTTCAATTCTGCAATGTGATGTTCAATTGTTGTGGCTGCATTCTGTTATTGTATACCATGTGAGAAATAAATTGAATTTGGCTGTACTAAATACATGAGAAACAAATACAATTGCTATATTTCCAAGTTGTTAAGCATGCTTCGATTGGTTAACTATTTGATCTTCTATTAGGAGTATGTTATATTGTGCAATGTGGTGCTCAGTTAACATTTGGTTCATTTGTTGTGGTGGTTACTTAACTGCATGGTTCAGTTCTGCAATGCGATGTTCAATTGTTGTGGCTGCATTCTGTTATTGTATACTATGTGAGAAATAAATCAAATTTGAATGTACTAAATACATGAGAAACAAATGCAATTGCTATATTTCCAGGTTGTTAAGCAAGCTTGGTTTGGTTAACTGTCTGATCTTCTATTAGGAGTATGTTATATTGTGCAATGTGCTGCTCAGTTAACGTTTGGTTCATTTGTTGTGGTGTTTAGTTAACTGCACGTGCATGGTCCATTGTCTAATAGCACATTATTGTGCAATTGCAGGAACCATTCTAATATTTAGGTTTTTAACAATTTGGTCTTGCACATGTAGGTCCTGCTGTCAGAGGTTTTGACCCACTGTTTGACCCTTTTTGCATATGGGTAAATGAGTTGTCCATTAATATCAATCAAGTCAAGAAACTCGGAAAGATTGTTAGGATAAATAAATTAGCGACAAAAACAACAAGATCTTTGTCTACACAATGAAGAAGACATCAGTTCACAATAAGATGGTACTAACTATTATACCTTGCTTTTTTTATTCCTTTGCCCCATTTCCAATATAGAGAAGATATTTATGCACATCCTTGTTTTCACGCCTTTCCAAAGCAATACACTGATGATTACCTCTCAAACCACATCTATGGTCAGGAGGCGAGGAAGGTTTTCATACAACACTCACGGTTCAATATTGAAGTGTTTCTGAAGAGGACGAAGGACGGACGGTCAATCATCCACAGGCACTGGCCTATAGTTGCAAAGACCTTCAATATGAATGAAGGATCAATGTTCGCCTTCCGCTTCAACAGTTTTCCAGATGAGATGCATCTGTCTATATACAGTCCATGATGCTAATTTCGAAAGGTTCTAAATGTTGCATGTGAAACTTGGTGCTGGTGCAGTTGTGTAATGGGGTAGCTGAGTGCTTAAGCTATATCATGTTGTACTCTAATGTATTTCAATTATGAAATCATGCTTCCTTAATATGGAAATGAAATATATTATGTGCTTAATATGAATGTTAATTAGATTAATAAATGCATTATTAATAATAGGGCAATTAGCCTGCTAATTGGGTTTTGCTATTGCAAACGGTTATTGAGAAAATACCGTGGGCGATGAGCACAGGCAACGCACACAGTTTCTAGGAATAAACCGTGTTGGATCAATGAAAAATTACACGCGACCTTCTCTTGAAAACTGTTTGTGTTAGGTCACCTTGCGCAAACGTTTACCATGTAAAAACTGTGTGTTATGGACAGCCTTTGCCACACAGTTTCTTCTGCGCACTGTGTGTGATGCATTGAATAACGCAAATGATATAATTGTTAATATCGTGTGCAATGGCAACGCTATCACAAATGATTTAACGGGAAAAATTGTGTGTGATGTACCTGTGAACGGAAATGTTTTCCTTGGAGCGACTGTGTGGGATGTACATACGAACGGAAACGTTTAGCGGGGACTGGTTGTGTGGGACGTACTTGCGACCGGAAAAAATTTTGCTTGTATAATTGTATTTTTTTAGCTCTATTGTACGTATTTCCGTATTTGAGCGCTCGTCGGTCGCACACGACCTCATTTTGTCAAGCGTGTGTGCTAGGAGGGCATATCCCCGACAGTTTCTGGGTCGTGTGGGAAGGACCCCCCCTATCGTCGTCACTCACTAGGCGACGGTTCCAAATGTCGTCGTGGAAAGGGGTTAAAAACCATTTGTATAGCACAGACGCGTACTAGTGATGGCCTTGGAACACTGGAGACCGGAAGGTCGAACATGAATCATATAGTAGATATGATCAACATAGAGATGTTCACTATTGAAAACTACTCCATCTCACGTGATGATCAGACATGGTTTAGTTGATTGGATCACGTATCATTTAGATGACTTGAGGGATGTCTATCTAAGTGGGTGTTCTTTAGTAATATGATTAATTGAACTTAATTTATCATGAACTTAGTCATGATAGTTTTTGCATATCTATGTTGTAGATCAATGGCCCGTGCTACCGTTCCCTTGAATTTTAATGCGTTCCTAGAGAAAGCTAAGTTGAAAGATGATGGTAGCAACTACACAGACTGGGTCCGTAACTTGAGGATTATCCTCATTGCTGCACAGAAGAATTATGTCCTTGATGCACCGCTAGGTGAAAGGCCTGCTGCAGGAGCAGATGTTGATGTTTTGAACGTTTGGCAAGCTCGATCTGATGACTACTCTATAGTTTAATGTGCCATGCTTTATGTCTTAGAATTGGTACTTCAAAGATGTTTTGAACGTCATGGAGCATATGAGATGTTCCAAGAGTTGAAAGTTAATGTTTCAAGCAAATGCCCGAGTTGAGATACATGAAGTCTCCAACAAGTTCTATAGCTGCAAGATGGAGGAGTAGTTCTGTCAGTGAACACATACTCAGAATGTCTGGATATCATAATCACTTGACTCGGCTCGGAGTTAATCTTCCAGATGATAGTGTCATTGACAGAGTTCTCCAATCACTGCCACCAAGCTACAAAGGCTTCGTGATGAACTATAATATGCAAGGGATGGAGAAGACAATTCCCGAGCTCTTCGCAATGCTCAAAGCTGCGGAGGTAGAAATCAAAAAGGAGCGTCAAGTGTTGATGGTTAACAAAACCACTAGTTTCAAGAAAAAGGGCAAGGGAAAGAAGGGGAACTTCAAGAAGAATGGCAAGCAAGTTGCTACTCCCGGGAAGAAACCCAAGTCTGGACCCAAGCCTGAAACTGAGTGCTTCTACTACAAAGGGACTGGTCACTGGAAGCGGAATTGCCCCAAGTATTTGGCGGATAAGAAGGATGGCAAAGTGAACAAAGGTATATTTGATATACATGTTATTGATGTGTACCTTACTAATGCTCGTAGTAGCGCCTGAGTATTTGATACTGGTTCGGTTGCTCATATTTGTAACTTGAAACAGGGCTACAGATTAAACGAAGATTGGCTAAGGAGGAGGTGACGATACGCGTGGGAAATTGTTCCAAAGTCGATGTGATCACCGTCGGCATGCTACCTCTACATCTACCTTCAGGATTAGTTTTAGACCTGAATAATTGTTATTTGGTGCCAACGTTGAGCATGAACATTATATTCGGATATTGTTTGATGCGAGACGGTTATTCATTTAAATCAGAGAATAATGGTTATTCTATTTTTATGAGTAATATCTTTATGGTCATGCACCCTTGAAGAGTGGTCTATTTTTGTTGAATCTCGATTTTGGTGATACACATATTCATAATATTGATGCCAAAAGATGCAAAGTTTATAATGATAGTGCAACATATTTGTGGCACTGCCGTTAAGGTCATATTGGTGTAAAACGCATGAAGAAACTCTATACAGATGGGCTTTTGGAATCACTTGATTATGAATCATTTGATACTTGCGAACCATGCCTCATGGGCAAGATGACTAAAACTCTGTTCTTCGGAACAATGGAGCGAGCTAATGACTTATTGGAAATAATACATGTTGATGTATGTGGTCCGATGAGTGTTCAGGCTCGCGGCGGGTATCGTTACTTTCTAACCTTCACTGGTGATTTCAGCAGATATGGATATATCTACTTAATGAAACATAAGTCTGAAACATTTGAAAAGTTCAAAGAATTTCAGAGTGAAGTGGAGAATCATCGTTACAGGAAAATAAAGTTTCTACAATCTGATCGCAGAGGTGAATATTTGAGTTGCGAGTTTGGCCTTCATTTAGAACAATGTGGAATAGTTTCGCAACTCACGCCACCTGGAACACCACAGCATAGGTGTGTCTGAACGTCGTAACCGTACTTTATTAGATATGGTGCGATCTATGATGTCTCTTACCAATTTACCACTATTGTTTTGGGGTTATGCATTAGAGACAGCTGCATTCACGTTACATAGGGCACTGTCTAAATCCGTTGAGACGACACCGTATGAACTATGGTTTGACAAGAAATCTAAGCTGTCGTTTCTTAAAGTTTGGGGTTGCGATGCTTATGTGAAAAAGCTTCAGCCTGATAAGCTCGAACCCAAATCGAAGAAGTGTGTCTTCATAGGATACCCAAAAGAAACTCTTGGGTACACCTTCTACCACAGATCTAAAGGCAAGATCTTTGTTGCTAAGAATGGATCCTTTCTAGAGAAGGAGTTTCTCTCGAAAAAAGTGAGTGGGAGGAAACTAGAACTTGATGAGGTAATTGTACCTTCTCTCGAATTGGAAAGTATCTCATCGCAGAAAACCATTCCCGTGATGCCTACACCAACAAGAGAGGAAGCTAATGATGATGATCATGAAACTTCAGATCAAGTTACTACAGAACCTCCTAGGTCAACCAGAGAATGATCCGCACCAGAGTGGTACGGTAATCCTATTCTGGAATTCATGTTACTAGACCATGACGAACCTACAAACTATGAAGAGGCTATGATGAGCCCAGATTCCGATAGATGGCTTGAGGCCATGAAATCTGAGATAGGATCCATGTATGAGAACAAAGTGTGGACTTTGGTGGACTTCCCGATGATCGGAGAGCCATAGAAAATAAATGGATCTTCAAGAAGAAGACTGACATTGATGGTAATGTTACTGTCTACAAAGCTCGACTTGTCGTGAAAGGTTTTCGAAAAGTTCAACGAGTTGACTACGATGAGACTTTCTCACCCGTAGCGATGCTTAAGTCTATCCTAATCATGTTAGCAATTGCTGCATTTTATGATTATGAAATCTGGCAAATGGATGTCAAAGGTGCATTCCTTAATGGATTTGTTAAAGAAGAGTTGTATATGATGCAACCAGAAGGTTTTTTCGATCCTAAAGGTGCTAACAAAGTGTGCAAGCTCCAGCAATCCATCTATGGACTGGTGCAAGCATCTCAAAGTTAGAATATACGCTTTGATGAGGTGATCAAAGCATATGGTTTTATACAGACTTTTGTAGAAGCTTGTATTTACAAGAAAGTGAGTGGGAGCTCTGTAGCATTTCTGATATTATACGTGGATGACATATTGTTGATTGGAAATGATGTAGAATTATGGATAGCATAAAAGGATACTTGAATAAGAATTTTTCAAAGAAAGACCTCGGTGAAGCTGCTTATATATTAGGCATCAAGATCTGTAGAGATAGATCAATACGCTTGATAGGACTTTCACAAATCACATACCTTGATAAAGTTTTGAAAAAGTTCAAAATGGATTAGTCAAAGAAAGGGTTCTTGCCTGTTTTACAAGGTGTGAAGTTGAGTCAGACTCAATGCCCGACCACTGCGGAAGATAGAGAGAAAATGAAAGTCATTCCCTATGCCTCAACCATAGGTTCTATAATGTATGCAATGTTGTGTACCAGACCTGATGTGTGCCTTGCTATAAGTCTAGCAGGGAGGTACCAAAGTAATCCAGGAGTGGATCACTGGACAGTAGTCAAGAACATCCTGAAGTACCTAAAAATGACCAAGGATATGTTTCTCGTTTATGTAGGTGACAAAGAACTCGTCGTAAATGGTTACGTCAATGCTAGTTAAGACACTGATCCGGATGACTCAAAGTCACAAACTGGATACATATTTTTATTGAATGGCGGAGTTGTCAGTTGGTGCAGTTCCAAGCAAAGCGTCGTGGCGGGATCTACGTGTGAAGGGGAGTACATAGCTGCTTCGGATCTAGGTGTAATACCTAGTGCATCGGGTCCAATGAAAATCTTTTGTGGCAACACTGGAGCAATTGCCTTGGCGAAGGAATCGAGGTTTCACAAAAGAACCAAACAAATCAGGAGACACTTCAACTCCATTCGCGATCAAGTCAAGGAGGGAGACATAGAGATTTGCAAAGTACATAAGGATCTGAATGTAGCAAACCCGTTGACTAAGCCTCTTACACGAGCAAAACATGATCAGCACCAAGACTCCATGGGTGTTAGAATCATTACTGTGTAATCTAGATTATTGACTCTAGTGCAAGTGGGAGACTGAAGGAAATATGCCCTAGAGGCAACAATAAAGTTGTTATTTTATATTTCCTTGTTTCATGATAAATTTTTATTATTCATGCTAGAATTGTATTAACTGGAAACTTGCTACATGTGTGGATACATAGACAAAATACCAAGTCCCTAGTAAGCCTCTACTAGACTAGCTCGTTAATCAAAGATGGTTAAGTTTCCTGACCATAGACATGTGTTGCCTTTGATGAACGGGTTCACATCATTAGGAGAATGATGTGATGGACATGACCCATCCGTTAGCTTAGCATATTGATCGTTCGGTTGTATTGCTATTTCTTTCTTCATGTCAAATACATGTTCCTCCGACTATGAGATTATGCAACTCCTGGATACCGGAGGAATACCTTGTGTGTTATCAAACGTCACAAGGTAACTGGGTGATTATAAAGATGCTCTACAGGTATTTCCGAATGTGTTTGTTGGGTTGGCATAGATCAAGATTAGGATTTGTCACTCCGAGTATCGGAGAGGTATCTCTGGGCCCTCTCGGTAATGCACATCATAAGAAGCCTTGCAAGCAATGTGACTAATGAGTTAACTGCGAGATGATGCATTATGGAACAAGTAAAGAGACTTGATGGTAACGAGATTGAACTAGGTATGAAGATACCAACGATCGAATCTCGCGCAAGTAACATACCGATGACAAAGGGAATAACGTATGTTGTCATTACGGTACGTCCGATAAAGATCTTCGTAGAATATGTAGGGGCTAATATGAGCATACAGGTTCCGCTATTGGTTATTGACCGAAGAGGTGCCTCGGTCATGTCTACATAGTTCTCGAACCCGTAGGGTCCGCACGCTTAACGTTCGATGACGATTTTGTATTATATGAGTTATGTGTTTTGATGACTGAATGTTGTTCGGAGTCCCGATGAGATCACGAACATGACGAGGAGTCTCGAAATGGTTGAGAGGTAAATATTGATATATAGG
Organism: Secale cereale; assembly: GCA_902687465.1. Taxonomy (NCBI): domain Eukaryota; kingdom Viridiplantae; phylum Streptophyta; class Magnoliopsida; order Poales; family Poaceae; genus Secale; species Secale cereale. Next base: position 620,778,722 of record LR738711.1, read on the forward strand.
ACAATGGTATTTGGACACCGGAAGTGTTCCGGGTGATACCGAGTCACCGGAAGGGGTTCCGTGCACCACCCCCCCTGGCAAAGTTATGGGCCTATTGGGCCAAGGGAGGGACAGACCAGCCCACAGGGGGCTGGTGCGCCCCTCCACCTGGCTGGCCGTCCCTAGGGAAGGCAAGGGAGGAAGGCTAGCCCCTCCTTCCTTCCCCTCCTCAAGGGAGAAGGAAAGGGGAGGGCGCCACCTCTCATTCCTTCTCCTAGTGCCATGAAAAGGAAAGGGGGGGCCAAATTGGACTTGCATCCCAAGTAGGATTCGGCCTACTTGGGGGCGCCCCTTGGATGCCTCCTCCCCCCTCCAACCTATATATATGTGGGGAGGGGGCGTCTAGAACACACGAACATCATTGTTAGCTGTGTGCGACGCCCCCTCCACCGTTTACTCCCACGGCCATAATCTCGTAGTGCTTAGGCGAAGCCCTGTGCGGATTACTTCATCATAACCGTTACCACGCTTTCTTGCTGACGGAACTCGTCTACCTTCTCGACACTTTGCTGGATCAAGAGTTCGAGGGATGTCATCGAGCTGAACGTGTGCAGAACTCGGAGGTGTCGTACGTTCGGTGCTTGATCGGTCGGAACGAGAAGAAGTTCGACTACATCACCCGAAGGGGTTCCGGGCACCCCCGGCAAAAGATATGGGCCTTATGGGCCAAGAAGGGAAACACACCAGCCACAAAGGGACTGGTGCGCCCCCCCCCCCCATATGGTCTGGTCAATTTTGAGAAGGAAAGAGAAGGTGGAAAAGGAAAAAGGGAATAGGATTTCCCCTTCCCCCTCTTCCCTTCCTAATCCGAATAGGAATAGGAGAGAGGACCCCAAGTAGGATTCCTCCTACTTGGGGCGCGCCCCTTGGCTGCCACTCCTCCCCTCCAACCTATATCTACTTTGGGAGGGGGTGCCTAGAACACACAACAACTATTGTTAGCTGTGTGCGGAGCCCCCCTCCATAGTTTACACCTCCGGTCATATTCTCGTAGTGCTTAGGCGAAGCCCCGCGCGGATCGTTTCACCATCACCGTCACCACGCCGTCGTGCTGAAGGAACTCGTCTACTTCCTCGACACCTTTGCTGGATCAAGAGGACGAGGGACGTCATCGAGCTGAACGTGTGCAGAACTCGGAGGTGTCATACGTTCGGTGCTTGATCGGTCGGAACAAGAAGAAGTTCGACTACATCAACCGCGTTGTCAAATGTTTCCGCTTTCGGTCTACGAGGGTACGTGGACACACTGATGTAGGGTGGAACCCTAGATGCCCGATCTTTCATGAAATGGAGAGGATCCCACGAAGAACACGATGAACACGGGGAGAAAACACAAGGGAAAACACTCAAGAACAAGTCCAATCACACATCCACTAGACAATCAAACACACAAGATCACAAGGTACATGAACAACAAAGGGAAAGATACAAGGTAAAGTTCATCTCCGTGAGGAGGTCTTGAATCCGCGAAGGATCTTCCCGTTAGGGGTCTTCAACCCAAGGTGGATCTTCTCCGTAGAGGGGTCGCGGTCTCTCTCGTGGAGTAGATACATAATGGATGAGCAAAGCTCTATCTCACCAATGAGCTAAACCAATGCTAACCCTAAAATGGTGGGGTGGAGGAGTATATATAGTCTAGGTGGCAAAAGGGTAAGTGGGAAGGGATAGAAGGCCATAGGCCCGCAGCTGCGCACAGGCAAGGAGCGGACGTCTGGTGGCTCGGGAGGGACCGGACGTCCGGTATCTCACAGACTTCCGCTATTTTCCACCGATTACTTTCTGTTGACGATGTCACAGACGTCCGGTGGCTGCCGGTCGCCTGGGACGCGTCGGACGTCCGGTTTGTAGTGGACATCTGGAACCTGTAGCTTGCAGTAGCTCTGTTTCTTCCGTCTTCTCTTCCACGCTTCCCTCGCTGATGGTGTAGGTGATCCTTGCCGCTTGCACTCCTCCTCGTCATCCATGAAGCTCCGACAATACCTATGCATGCACACGAGTGGAGTGTCAAGTAGTATACCATCCTCAAAGGGGTCAAGTGGACATGTGTAAAGGAGATGATTCACCTTTATGTCTGTGAAGTAGATGTCGCACGTGTCACTTGCCAAATGGACTATTGACATGGTGATGTCCGTAGGATGCTCCGCGTCATCCCCTCCCCCTTGGAAAAGATCCGACCTCGGATCGAGAACCAAATCACCATGGGAAAGAGATGGTGTCACCGCGTAGTAGTGGACGATCACCAAGTACTCATCATCTTGAAGCTCGAAATGGGCACTCTCCAATGTCGCACCGTCTAGTGATTCCTTCGAAAGGAGCAAGGATAACAAACACTTGGAAAAACAAATGTGGTTAGCGTTAGTGCAAAACCAAGCATTCAAGAGGTCAGTCACCCAACAAGTGTTTTCATCAAGCATAACATAGGGTGTGACAAAGGGTTGTGGCATCGCATGTAAGCACATTAATTGAGTAGAAGAAAAGATATCATGGGGCCAAGTATGCAATTGGGAGGTAGTGATGCAAATATGTGTGACAAGAGAATAAGCATCTACCTCATGGTCATAGCAAGCATGCATAAAGCGCTCAATGAAAGGTCTATGTTAGGCATAAGAATCATTCACAACACCAAGTAAAATGAAGTGTCTAAACACATGGGTCAAGTGCAAGACAATCCAAGCATAACGTGCATATGGTGTAGTGAAGGTGGTATGACACTCAACACAATAGAAAGAGCAATTGTTCATCATGTGTGAGGTAATCATGTCAAGCATGTAGCAAACAATGGGACATGGCATATGTGAAGAGATGATATTGTTGCACCCAAGCATATGATAGGGACAAGTAATCCACAAGTCGGATGCAACACACAAGGCATATATATCATGAAGCATGGCAATGTGGCAATGGCAAGTCGAGGAAAGATCTCTAGCATGTGTGCAGAGTGTCATGGTGCAAGCAACACAAGTAGTATGATCCACAATGTTCATGCTCATGGTTTTGGGGTTCTCGAAAGAGAAGGATATCACCTTGAAAATGTGTCCTTGTGCGTCCTTCACAATGCCGAAGCACAAGCAAGTGCGATGTAGAAGCGTCGTGAACAAAGGCGGTTCGCCCTCAAGAGCTCGAATGGTCAACTCACGTGAAGTGTAAGTTGACACGAAGTCCAAGTATCCTACACATGCACACAGCAAAACAAAGAACGTATGCGCATGGTAGATAAACACATCATCCATCATGATGGTTCTCTTCTCTTGCAAATAACCATTAGAAGCAAAAGTGCATGAATAATATGATGCTACAATGGTTATATTCATGGCACTAGGCATATGGTGCAAAGAGGTAACACAAGCATGCTTCACAAGAATTATGTCAAAATTTCCAAATATATGTGAGAATGCTATGGGGGCAATCTCTTTTGCAAGATGAAAGGCATTGTTGCACTCAATACATGGCAAATCATTTAGCATGCGAGAGGCAACATATGGAGACATATGACAACATGGACTAGCAATCATGTGCAAAGCATGGCAATAGTGGCTATCAACTGCATGAAATGAGCATGTATGAATCATGGGTGATGCACTACACAAAGCAACCATGGTAATCAAGTCATGCAAACTAGTGTAGCAAAGATGCAACACACTAGAAGAACTCATGGCAATCATGTCATGTGAGCAAATAGTGGATATAGGCAATGCACATGACATATCTCAAGCACGATCACAAATCAGGATCAAAGCATCATAATAGGCATGGTGTGCAAAGGAATCATGGCAATAACAAGTGATATCTCCACCAAGCTTGCTAATACACATACAAGTATGAGAATCAATCATCATGTGTAATGCAAAGCAAGGGTCACAAATACGTGGCAAAGGCAAAGGGATTGGCATATCATGCAATGTGAACATGGCAATATGGGCAAATGATACATAACGAACAATAAGCCATAACCATGTGAGGGCCATGTAGAAGAAATGCGTGAAATCTTTCCGCGAAGGGAGCGGTGGGAAATATAATCCACAGAATCCCAAGTCATCATTCCTCTCTAGAGCTTGTTTCGTCAACTCGTGCTCTTGCGAGGTTGACGAGTAAGTATGGGGACCTACACAAAAGAGACACAAACCAAAGAAATCGTGTGTGTGGTAAATATACACATCATCCATCATGATGTGTATGTGCACGTGTGAGTTCGCACAAGATAAGCATTGCTCAAAGAAATTTGATGCATGGTATAAGAACATGTCATCCATCATGAAAGAATAGTTGTCATGTATAGTACAACGAGGACACAAATTAGAGCAAGTATGTGGCACAACAATAGCATTTTCATTCATGGGGAGTATATTGTGCATACAAGTATGGGGATCATGCAATGGATGGGGTGGATCAAAATCTCCTAAAATATGTATGAGGAAACTATGGGGTTCTCCTCATGAGCAAAATCGGAAGCATAATGTGGAGAAGTGGAACAACATCCAAAACAATGCATGTCCGAAGCTAGGTAATCATGGCATGGCATATGATGGATATGATGCAAAGGAAGCATGTCAATATCATCACAAGAAAAACAAATGCCAATAACCATGGGCTTGTCATCTATGCCATATGTGCAAATTGGGTTTATTTTAATGGCATATGCATAGTTACTACGATGAGATTGAAAATATGACATATGATTGATCTCATGCATAGCATATGACAAGTCAAGCGGGATGTCAAACATGATGTGACCGAGAGGATTATCACAAGAAATCCTACGCAACATGGCTTCACAACTAATAGACTCCACATGGCAATCATCAAACTCATCATAAATGGGTAAATCATCGCATGGTGAAATCATACTAGAATGAAGCATGGCAATAGGTGGATCAACATCATGCAAGCAAGCAATGTCAACATAGTCCACTAGTGGGACGAGATCATCACCTTCACATTTGTTACCTTTCTCATTCCACTCATGTGGTGTAGGTGAGGTGGGAAAGACCAAATGGTGGTCATCATCTTCATCTTGATGGAACCATGTGGGGGGTGCATCATATTCCACCATGGCCATCGTCTTGTCCAATGGTAGGACGAAGTCGTTGAGGATCGGCGCGTCATCATAAATGGGGCCTAGCACCAAATTAGAGGACACAATAGAGGTAGAGGTCAAGTCATTAGCGTTGAAAGTGGCCTCACGTGACCTATCAACTATCTCACTCTCTCTATCTGGTGGCTCACTCACTCCCTCAAGGTAGGTGCACTCAATGTCGCATATGGTGGAGTCACTCATCTCACTCAGGTGGTGGGGGTTGTGGCTCTCCTCACATGGGAATTGGGGCAACTCGTCATATATGGGGCTAGTGGTGAACTCGCTCTCACTCTCAATATGGTGGCACAAGTCCCTCAAGTCATCATACGCCGCTGCGGTCGAAGGGAAAATCCCATGCTCAACCATCTCGTCACCGTCGCCGTGGATGAAGGCCGAAGATGGCACATCATCACTCTCACCTCCAAAGATGGAAGCATCATCCTTGCTCGTCACCGTGTCGTTCGCCTCCAAAGCTTGGTCCTCGAATGGCTCTGTAGTCGTAGTCGTCGCCGCACCGTCTTGAAAAGGAGTTGAAGTAGACTCGGCATCATCAATGCCACAAAGAGGGATGGCGGTGGAGTCGAACTTTGGAACGTCGTCTTGGATCTCGTTGGGCTTGGACATCATGGTGGTACTAGCCTCATGCTTGTCGTCTTGGAGCTTGGTCTTCGAGAAGTGTGCTTGCGGTGGAGAAGCCTTGGCCTTCATGAGGTCTTATTCCGCCTTGAGAGCACCGATGTAGTTGTCGTCAAGGGACTTGTAGTTCTCGAGGAAGATAGTCTTGGAGATGTCGTTGTTCAATCCCATCATGAAGTGGAACTTCATCAAAATGGGGTCGTCCACGCCGGCTCGTCGCAAGGCAATCTTCATCTCCTTGAAGTACATGTCGATGGACTTGGATCCTTGGGTGGTGTTCTCCAATTGGCGTAGAAGTTGTTCCATGTAGGTGGGAGGCACGAACTCTCGCCGCAAAGCTTTCTTCATCTGGGGCCAAATCATCTCATACTTCGCCGGAGGTGTCTGAAACCACCATGTCGATGCGAAGTCGTGGAAGTTTCTTGTGGCACACTTCACTTGATCTTGGGGGGGAACTTGAAGTAGCGTGAGGTAGTCATCCATCAATTGTTCCCACTCGAGATACTCCTCGGGTTCTTGAGTCCCATAGAAAGGATCTCGTGGTCGTTGTCGAGGTTGAAGTAGCTCATGGAAGTCGCGGACTTGAGCTTGGGCAGCTTCACTTGAGCATAAGCTTGGGGTGCTTGTTGGCGAAGATGCCATATGTCCAAAGGCGAAGATGCCTTAAAGTTCCTTGGCGAAGATGCCAAGGTACTAGGTGAAGTCGTTGAGTGGTTGTTGGTGTTGAGCTCATGACCTTCACGTTCTTGTCGTTGATGTTGTCGATGCCGATGTGATCTCGCCGAAGATGGTAGCTCGGAAGGATGTGCACTAGAGCGTATTCTCGAAGATGAGGGAGACCTCTTGCGGTTTTTGAGTAGGGCTTTGAGCTCCTTTATTTGAGCATCCATGTTGGCACACAAGTTATAAACAATACCAAGTTACCTTTTCGCGATGTTGAGGATGTATCCCGTTTCACTCAATGTAAAATGAAAGAATAGTGGAATTGGTATCGGACTTGTTCACTCACACCTATCAAGTAAAGCTTTACAAGTGGCTCGGTGAGGATAGTGGCACAAAAATTTGATGCAAAATGTTGAAAGAGTCAATAATGTTGAAAGAGATTCACAAATTTGCAAATGTAACAAGTAGACCAATAGCAAAGAATGGAACACGGAAACACACACACGGATAGAAAAATGGGGTCGTGCAACCAAGGAATGAGCAAAAAATGTGGAATCCACGAAAAACGCTCGTGTTGCACAACTCAAGAGACACGCTAGCACGATTGCTCAATAGGCGGATACGACACTTGTGCACAACCTGTAAGATGCAAAATGTATCAACTTTCTATCCCAAGTATGCTATGTATGTATGGTTCCCGTTGTTGATCCAAGATGATCGGATATGATATCATATGATGCGATGCTATGGCTCTTGCTTACAAGCTTCTTTGCTTTTCTCTTTTTTCTTAAAAGCTTTTTTATGGCCACGATGCACAAACCAAGATAGCAATTGTGTATATGCGGGAACAATCTTGTGACACAAGGGATGATATGGTATATATGCAATGGAAGAGCGGATCGATGGTCACTAATGTGCACAAGTAACGTTGCCGGCAAAGGCTAGTCTCGATAGGAAAGTGACGCAAAATGGGCTAGGGGTTAACAATGCAAAGGCAAGGGGAATATACAATGATGTCGTCGAAGTTACTGTCCGATGATGATGATGATGAGATGTGGTGCTCTTGATGTAGAACCGTTCCTAATTAGCCGAAACACCTTAGGAAAGGGAAAAACTACAACTCAAAATCTCAAGGATAAATGTCAAATGGTGGTAGCGGACAAGTGGTGGTGGTTGCGAAAATGTTGGTGGAAACCCGGTCAAATGGGTTATGGTGGTGGAAGTGTATGATGGGCTATACACGTTGTCGGGGTTGAAGGCACAGTCCCTAAGTAGCCGAAACACCTTAGGAGACACAAGTCACAACTCAAACAAGCTCAACAAAATTGGGTTAGGTTGGGTTGGCGGAAATGTATAGTGGGCAATGTTGGGGAACGTTGCATGGGAAACAAAAAATTTTCCTACGCTCACCAAGATCAATCTAGGAGATGCATCTACGAGGGGAGAGTTGGATCCACATACCCTTGTAGATCGCTAAGCGGAAGCGTTCAAGAACGCGGTTGATGGAGTCATACTCGCCGCGATTCAGATCGCTGAAGATCCTAGCACCGAACGGACGGTGCCTCCGCGTTCTTCACACGTACAGCTCGGGGACGTCTCCTCCTTCTTGATCCAGCAAGGGGGAAGGAGAGGTTGATGGAGAAACCAGCAGCACGACGGCGTGGTGGAGATGGTGGAGGAGGAATTCCAGCAGGGCTTCGCCAAGCACTGCGGAATAGACGAAGATCTCTACGGTGGAGGGAGGGCAGCGCCGAGGCACGAACGTGTGTGGCTGCCCTCCCTCTGCCTCTCTTTATATAGGGGGAAGAGAGGGGAGGGGGTGCCCTAGGGTTTACCCCTAGGGGCGGCGGCCAAGGGGAGATGGGAGGGGGCGGCGGCCCAGGGGGTAGGGTTTCCCCCCCCCCCAAGTGCCTTGCCCCCCACTCCAAAGGGTGCGGCTGCCCTAAGGGGGGCCACCCCCCATGCGCAGGTGGAGAGGGCCCAAGGGGGGCGCACAGCCCCATGAGGGCTGTTGCGTCTCCCACTTGTGGCCCATAGGGCCCATAACAATTACCGGGACCCCCCGAAACCCCTTTCGGTCATCCGACGACTCCCCGGTGCTTCCCGGAACACTTCCGGACTCCGATCACTCTCAACCTATATATCAATCTTCGTCCCCGGACCATTCCGGAGACCCTCGTCACGTCCGGGATCTCATCCGGGACTCCGAACAACCTTCGGTTACCATACACTGTTCTCACTAACAACCCTAGCGTCACCGAACCTTAAGTGTGTAGACCCTGCGGGTTCGGAAACTATGCAGACATGACCGAGACACTCCCAGGTCAATAACCAATAGCGGGATCTGGATACCCATATTGGTTCCCACACGTTCCTCGATGATCTCATCGGATGAACCACGATGTCAAGGATTCAGGCAATCCCGTATACAGTTCCCTTTGTCTCGTCGGTATGTTACTTGCCCGAGATTCGATCGTCGGTATCTCTATACCTAGTTCAATCTCGTTACCGGCAAGTCTCTTTACTCGTTCCGTAATACATAATCCCGTGACTAACTACTTAGTCACTTTGAGCTCATTGAGATGACGTATTACCGAGTGGGCCCGGAGATACCTTTTCGTCACACGGAGTGACAAATCCCATTCTCGATCCATGTCAACTCAACAGACACCTTCGGAGATACCTGTAGAGTACCTTTATAGTCACCCAGTTACGTTGCGACGTTTGGCACACACAAGGCACTCCTACGGTGTCAGTGAGTTACATGATCTCATGGTCATAGGAACTTATACTTGACATGCAGAAAACTATAGCGATAACTGATACGATCAAAAGCTATGTTTAACGTTTGGGTCTCGTCCATCACATCATTCTCCTAATGATGTGATCCCGTTATCAAATGACAACTCATGTCTATGACCTGGAAACCGCGGTCATCTTTGATCAACGAGCTAGTCCTGAAGAGGCTTACTAGGGACACAAAGTTTGTCTATTTATCCACACATGTATTTAAGTTTCCAATCAATACAATTATAGCATGGATAATAAACGATTATCATGAACAAGGAAATATAATAATAACTCTTTTATTATTGCCTCTAGGGCATATTTCCAACAGTCTCCCACTTGCACTAGAGTCAATAATCTAGCATTACAAGGTAATGAATCTAACACCCATAGAGTCTTGGTGTTGATCATGCTTAGCCCGTGGAAGAGGCTTAGTCAACGGATCTGCAACATTCAAATCCGTGTGTACTTTTCAAATGCTTATGTCCTCCTCCTTGACTGAATCGCGGATGGAATTGAAGCGTCGCTTTATGTGTCTGGTCCTCTTGTGAAACCTTGGTTCCTTGGCTAGAGCAATGGCACCAGTGTTGTCACAAAACAGAGTCATTGGGTTCAATGCACTAGGCACAACTCCAAGATCTGTCATGAACTCCTTCATCCAGACACCTTCCTTTGCCGCCTCCGAGGCAGCTATGTACTCCGCTTCGCATGTAGAATCGGCTACCACGCTTTGCTTGGAACTGCACCAGCTTACCGCTCCCCCGTTGAGAATATATACGTATCCGGTTTGAGACTTGGAGTCATCCGGATCAGTGTCAAAGCTTGCATCGACGTAACCCTTTACGACGAGCTCTTGATCACCTCCATAAACGAGAAACATCTCCTTAGTCCTTTTCAGGTACTTTAGGATATTCTTGACCGCTGTCCAGTGATCCATACCAGGATTACTTTGAAACCTTCCGGCCATACTTATGGCAAGGCTGACATCTGGTCTTGTGCACAGCATTGCATACATGATAGAGCCTATGGCTGAAGCATAGGGAATGACACTCATCTTTTCTCTATCTTCCGCAGTTACTGGGCATTGAGTCTTACTCAACTTTGTACCTTGCAATACCGGCAAGAACCCCTTCTTGGATTGATCCATTTTGAACTTCTTCAAAACTTTATCAAGGTATGTACTTTGTGAAAGTCCTATCAAGCGTCTCGATCTATCTCTATAGATCTTGATGCCCAATATGAAAGCAGCTTCACCGAGGTCCTTCATCGAAAAACTCTTGTTCAAATACCCCTTCACGCTATCCAAAAATTATATATTGTTTCCAATTAGCAATATGTCATCCACATATAATATTAGAAACGCTATAGAGCTCCCACTCACTTTCTTGTAAATACAAGCTTCTCCGTAAACTTGTACAAACCCAAACGCTTTGATCACCTCATCAAAGCGAAGATTCCAACTCCGAGACGCTTGCACCAGTCCATAAATGGAACGCTGGAGTTTGCAAACTTTGTCAGCATTCTCTGGATCGAGAAAACCTTCCGGTTGTATCATATACAACTCTTCCTTAAGAAAACCGTTAAGGAACGCTGTTTTGACATCCATCTGCCAAATTTCATAATCGAAATACGCAGCTATTGCTAACATGATTCGGACGGATTTAAGCATCGCTACGGGTGAGAAAGTCTCATCGTAGTCAACTCCTTGAACTTGTGAAAAACCCTTTGCCACAAGTCGAGCTTTATACACGGTGACATTGCCGTCAGCGTCCGTCTTCCTCTTAAAAATCCATTTATTCTGAATGGCCTTCCGCCCTTCAGGTAATACTTCCAAAGTCCATACTTTGTTTTCATACATGGATCCCATCTCGGATTTCATGGCCTCTAACCATTTGTCGGAATCCGGGCCCACCATCGCTTCTCCATAGCTCGTAGGTTCACTGTTGTCCAACAACATGACCTCCAAGACAGGGTTACCATACCACTCAGGTGCAGTGCGTACCCTTGTCGACCTACGAGGTTCGGTAGTAACTTGATCAGAAGCTTCTTGATCATTATCATCGGCTTCCTCTTCAACCGCTGCAGGCTCTACAAAAACATCTTTCTGTGCTGCGCTACTCTCTGGTTGAAGCAGAGGTTCAATAACCTCATCAAGTTCTACCTTCCTCCCACTCAATTCTTTCGAGAGAAACTCTTTCTCGAGAAAGGACCCGTTCTTAGCGACAAACACTTTGCCCTCGGATCTGAGATAGAAGGTGTACCCAACCGTCTCTTTTGGGTATCCTATGAAGACACATTTGTCCGCTTTGGGTTCGAGCTTTTCTGGCTGAAGCCTTTTGACATAAGCATCGCAACCCCAAACTTTGAGAAAAGACAACTTAGGTTTCTTACCAAACCATAGTTCATACGGTGTTGTCTCAACGGACTTAGATGGAGCCCTATTTAAAGTGAATGCAGCTGTCTCTAACGCATATCCCCAGAACGATAGTGGCAAATCGGCAAGAGACATCATAGAACGCACCATATCTAATAGGGTTCGATTACGACGTTCGGACACACCATTACGCTGTGGTGTTCCAGGTGGCGTCAACTGTGAAACAATTCCACATTTTCTTAAGTGATCGCCAAACTCATAACTCAGATACTCTCCCCCTCGATCAGATCGTAGGAACTTGATCTTCTTGTTACGATGATTCTCAACTTCACTCTGAAATTGCTTGAACTTTTCAAACGTTTCAGACTTATGCTTCATCAAGTAAATATACCCATATCTACTTAAGTTGTCAGTGAAGGTGAGAAAATAACGATATCCACCGCGCGCCGTGACACTCATCGGGCCACACACATCAGTATGTATGATTTCCAATAAGTCACTTGCCCGTTCCATTGTTCCTGAAAACGGGGTCTTAGTCATCTTGCCCGTGAGGCACGGCTCGCATGTGTCAAGTGATTCAAAATCAAGAGACTCCAAAAGTCCATCAGCATGGAGCTTCCTCATGCGTTTCACGCCGATATGACCCAGACGGCAGTGCCACAAGAAAGTGGTACTATTGTTATCAACTCTACATCTTTTGGCATCAATGTTATGAACATGTGTATCATCACTATCGAGATTCAATAAGAATAAACCCCCTACTTCGGGTGCATGACCATAAAAGATATTACCCATATAAATAGAACAACCTTTATTCTCTGATTTAAATGAGTAACCGTCTCGCATTAAACAAGATCCAGATATAATGTTCATGCTCAACGCAGGCACTAAATAACAATTATTCAGGTTCATAACTAATCCCGATGGTAATCGAAGAGCGAGCGTGCCGACGGCGATCACATCAACCTTGGAACCATTCCCCACGCGCATCGTCACTTCGTCCTTCGCCAGCCTCCGTTTATTCCGTAGTTCCTGTTTAGAGTTGCAAATGTGAGCAACCGAACCGGTATCAAATACCCAGGCACTACAACGAGAGTTGGTAAGGTACACATCAATAACATGTATATCACATATACCTTGCTTGTTGTTGTTTTTGGCCCCCTTCTTGTCTGCCAGATACTTGGGGCAGTTCCGCTTCCAGTGGCCGTTCCCCTTGCAATAGAAACACTCAGTCTCTGGCTTGGGCCCAGCCTTGGGTTTCTTCACTGGATGAGCAACTGCCTTGCCACCCTTCTTTGAGTTACCCTTCTTGCCCTTGCCATTTTTCTTGAAACTGGTAGTTTTATTGACCATCAACACTTGATACTCCTTCTGGATGTCTGCCTCAGCGACTTTCAGCATTGAAAACAGCTCGGCGATGGATTTGTTCATCCCTTGCATGTTATACTGCTGCACGAAGCTCTTGTAGCTAGGTGGGAGTGACTGGAGAATTCTGTCAATGATAGCCTCCTCCGGGAACACAAGTCCCAGATCAGCTATGCGGGTATAGTACCCAGACATCTTCAGCAAGTGCTCACTGACAGATGAATTCTCCTCCATCTTGCAAGCAAAGAATTTATCGGTGGTCTCATACCTCTCGATCTTGGCATTCTTTTCAAAGATGAACTTCAACTCCTGGAACATCTCATATGCTCCATGACGTTCAAAACGCCTTTGAAGTCCTCCTTCCAAGCTATACAACATGGCACACTGCACTACTGAGTAGTCATCCGAACGCGACTGCCAGGCGTTCATAACGTCCACAGACGCCGGAGCGGGGGGTTCACCTAGCGGTGCATTTAGGACATAAACCTTTTGGGCAGCTGTGAGGATGATCCTCAGATTGCGGAGCCAGTCCACAAAGTTGCTCCCATCATCTTTCAGCTTAGTTTTCTCTAGGAACGCATTAAAATTCAGGGGAGCTACTGCGCGAGCCATCTACAACAAAAGATTTGCAAAGACATCTTAGACTATTGTTCATGATAAGTGAGTTTTTAACTAATCAAATTACTTATAACTCCCACTCAAATTGACATCCCTCTGGTCATTCGAGCGTGGCATGATCCAAATCCACCAACCCAAGTCCGATCATCACGTGAGATGAGGTGGTGTCAATGGTGAACATCTTCATGTTGATCATATCTACTATATGACTCATGCTCGACCTTTCGGTCTTCCGTGTTCCGAGGCCATGTCTGTACATGCTAGGCTCGTCAAGTCTAACCCGAGTGTTCTGCATGTCCAAAACTGGCTTGCACCCGTTGTATGCGAACGTAGAGTCTATCACACCCGATCATCACGTGGTGCTTCGAAACGACGAACCTTCGCAACGGCGCACAATCGAGGGGAACACAATTTTATCTTGAAATTTAAGTGAGGGATCATCTTATAATGCTACCGTCGTCCTAAGCAAAATAAGATGCATAAAAGGATTAACATCACATGCAAATCATAAGTGACATGATATGGCCATCAACTCGTGCTTTTGATCTCCATCTCCAAAGCACCGGCATGATCTCCATCGTCACCGGCGTAACACCATGATCTCCATCATCGTGTCGCCATCGGGGTCGTCGCGCGCCCACCATGCTCTTACTACTATTGCTACCGTTTAGCGATAAAGTAAAGCATTACATAGCGCTTAATGATTGACACGCAGGTCATACAAAAATTAAAGACAACCCTATGGCTCCTGCCGGTTGCCGTATGCATCGACATGCAAGTCGATATTAACTATTACAACATGATCATCTCATACATCAAATATATCTCATCATGTCATTGGCCATATCATATCACATACATACCCTGCAAAAACAAGTTAGACGTCCTCTAATTTGTTGTTGCATGTTTTACGTGGCTGCTATGGGTATCTAGCAAGAACGCTTCTTACCTACGCAAAGCCACAACGGTGATATTTAAGTTGCTATTTAACCTTCTACAAGGACCGCCTTTGTCTATTCCGATTCAACTAAGATAGGAGAGACAGACACCCGCCAGCCATCTTATGCAACAAAAGTCGCATGTCTATCGATGGAACCGGTCTCATGTACGTGGACATGTAAAGTTGGTCCGGGCCGCTTCATCCCATAATACCGCTGAATCAAGAAAGACCAAGGAGGGAAGCAATCTAAACATCAACGCCCACAAAACCCCTTTGTGTTCTACTCGTGAAAGCATCTACGCAAGAACCTAGCTCATGATGCCACTGTTGGGGAACGTTGCATGGGAAACAAAAAATTTTCCTACGCTCACCAAGATCAATCTAGGAGATGCATCTACGAGGGGAGAGTTGGATCCACATACCCTTGTAGATCGCTAAGCGGAAGCGTTCAAGAACGCGGTTGATGGAGTCGTACTCGCCGCGATTCAGATCGCTGAAGATCCTAGCACCGAACGGACGGTGCCTCCGCGTTCTTCACACGTACAGCTCGGGGACGTCTCCTCCTTCTTGATCCAGCAAGGGGGGAAGGAGAGGTTGATGGAGAAACCAGCAGCACGACGGCGTGGTGGAGATGGTGGAGGAGGAATTCCAGCAGGGCTTCGCCAAGCACTGCGGAATAGACGAAGATCTCTACGGTGGAGGGAGGGCAGCGCCGAGGCACGAACGTGTGTGGCTGCCCTCCCTCTGCCTCTCTTTATATAGGGGGAAGAGAGGGGAGGGGGCGCCCTAGGGTTTACCCCTAGGGGCGGCGGCCAAGGGGAGATGGGAGGGGGCGGCGGCCCAGGGGGTAGGGTTTCCCCCCCCCCCAAGTGCCTTGCCCCCCACTCCAAAGGGTGCGGCTGCCCTAAGGGGGGCCACCCCCCATGCGCAGGTGGAGAGGGCCCAAGGGGGGGCGCACAGCCCCATGAGGGCTGTTGCGTCTCCCACTTGTGGCCCATAGGGCCCATAACAATTACCGGGACCCCCCGAAACCCCTTTCGGTCATCCGACGACTCCCCGGTGCTTCCCGGAACACTTCCGGACTCCGATCACTCTCAACCTATATATCAATCTTCGTCCCAGGACCATTCCGGAGACCCTCGTCACGTCCGGGATCTCATCCGGGACTCCGAACAACCTTCGGTTACCATACACTGTTCTCACTAACAACCCTAGCGTCACCGAACCTTAAGTGTGTAGACCCTGCGGGTTCGGAAACTATGCAGACATGACCGAGACACTCCCAGGTCAATAACCAATAGCGGGATCTGGATACCCATATTGGTTCCCACACGTTCCTCGATGATCTCATCGGATGAACCACGATGTCAAGGATTCAGGCGATCCCGTATACAGTTCCCTTTGTCTCGTCGGTATGTTACTTGCCCGAGATTCGATCGTCGGTATCTCTATACCTAGTTCAATCTCGTTACCGGCAAGTCTCTTTACTCGTTCCGTAATACATAATCCCGTGACTAACTACTTAGTCACTTTGAGCTCATTGAGATGACGTATTACCGAGTGGGCCCGGAGATACCTTTCCGTCACACGGAGTGACAAATCCCATTCTCGATCCATGTCAACTCAACAGACACCTTCGGAGATACCTGTAGAGTACCTTTATAGTCACCCAGTTACGTTGCGACGTTTGGCACACACAAAGCACTCCTACGGTGTCAGTGAGTTACATGATCTCATGGTCATAGGAACTTATACTTGACATGCAGAAAACTATAGCGATAACTGATACGATCAAAAGCTATGTTTAACGTTTGGGTCTCGTCCATCACATCATTCTCCTAATGATGTGATCCCGTTATCAAATGACAACTCATGTCTATGACCTGGAAACCGCGGTCATCCTTGATCAACGAGCTAGTCCTGAAGAGGCTTACTAGGGACACAAAGTTTGTCTATTTATCCACACATGTATTTAAGTTTCCAATCAATACAATTATAGCATGGATAATAAACGATTATCATGAACAAGGAAATATAATAATAACTCTTTTATTATTGCCTCTAGGGCATATTTCCAACAGGCAATGGGTATGCGGAAGTGGTGGTGGTGGTGGATGAAGAAGCAATCGTCCCTAAGTAGCCCAAACACCTTAGGAGACTCAAATCACTTTTCAAGCAACCACAAATGTGAAGGGGAAGAAAATGGGTTAGGTTGCGGAAGGCTATGGTGGCTATGCGGATTATATGGTGGAAGGCCTAGGCAAACTTGTCAAATTTGACAAAAACTGATGGAGTCAAATGATAATGGTAGTATTTTTCTGGTATGGGGGATGTCAAGAGCTTCTTAACGAGCTAAAGAACATCCAAATCGGAGTTCGGATGAATTAGTTATGGACAAAACAAAAATCAGCCGAATTCAAAATCTACAGGTACCGGACATCCGGAAAGTGACGGATGTCCGGTGACCGGACGTCCGGTCAGGCTCGGAAATCCGGTAATTTCTTCTGTACAGGTAGTTCCGGTCGTCCGGCGGATGACGGACGTCCGATGCTTCGTGAGGGTCCGGACGTCCGGTAAAACGCCGGTCGTCTGGTGGGTCGGGGTCAACGCGAGATTTGAGCTCAGGAACGCGATTTTGGACGGAAATGGATGATTTTGGGGTCAAAATTGATGAGGTTTCGTGGATGAAAGATGGTGAAACTTGGGGAAATGCTAGATCCACTTGAAACCAAGCAAATCCATGGATCAAAATCAACAAAAGATCATCAAACCAACAAATCAAAAAAAATTGGGGCTATTTTTGGTGGGGAATTTTCGAATTTGGGGAAGAACACAACAAAACAAGGCTAGAAAACGGTGGGGGCGTGTAATGCCCAGGATGGAATTATACCTCCTACGTGTCGAGGCACGACTTAAAGGCATAAGTCCATCCTAGAATGATCTCAAGTTTGGTAATCTTTGCACAACTCATGTAAAAGAGGGATAGTAAACTGAAAATAGTTGGCTTACAATCGCCACGTCACAGAATAACAGTACAAGTCTCAAACATCATACAATAAGATCACTACAACCCTCTAAGGGCAAAAGCCAAATGTCAAAGTACCAAACTCAGATAAATAAAACAACCACAGGCGGATCGAATCCTAGTAAGAGACTCCACTACTGATCGTCCGGGTAGCGCACGTAGTAACGACTACGCTCCTCGTCGTACTCCCAATCCAGCTCGGTGCCATCACCTGGATAGCTCACAGCTGGACCTGCATCTGGTGTGTGAAGTAACTGTGAGCCACAGAGGACTCAGCAATCCCGTTCCCGGGTAACAGAACTATTTAAGCCTTTAGGTGAGGGAAAGGCTGAAGAAAGAACAAGTCTGCAGCAGCAACTAGCATCTAGCTTACGCAAGTGAGAGCGAGAAGAGGAGGCATCGGCGAGAAGTGATCATGAAGTGATCCTAGCTACAAGCTCCAAACATAACCCCTCCGTGTTCAACTCCCGAATCCCTATTCGGAAATTGACAGTCACGGAACACACGCTGGTAGTGTATTAGTATCATTGTGTCAAGTTTTCTACAACCGGAATTAACAAGCTCCCATCTGCCACATAACCGCGGGCACGGCTTTCGAAAGTTCAAACCCTGCAGGGGTGTTCCAACTTGACCCATTACAAGCCCACGATCCGCGGAGTCGCAACTCCAAAGTGGGAAGACCCGAGTATCCTCGGAATCCCGTGCTCAAGATATACCGAGCTAAGGTAAGGCTAATCCAGCAAATCCTCCCGGCGTGTCGACACCCTGATAGTAGCCGCGCGTATCTAGGTCTCAGGACACGTCCGGATGGGTGATTCTACGGGTGGATACCAAATACCTCGGGTTGCCCCAAGGCGGCCCCGCAGAACCCCCGTTTCGGACCAACACTCATGTGGAGCACTGGCCCGGGGTTGTTGATTAAGAAAGAGGGTTAATTACTCCCTATGCATGTTTAGTTTGTTATTAGGCAAATAGTACCAATGTTGGGATTTGCTGGAAAAGACTTAGCACTTAGCGGTTTATCGAGGGGGTCCCATACACCCCAACCGTGTTAGGAACGCATAATCAAGGAACATAAAACCGGCTTATACGGATCCTAACGGCATGAGTGGAACAAATCACCAAGCAAAAGGCTTAGCCTTCCACCCTTGCCAATATATAGATGATTTCAATTAAAGCATTTATATAGTGTGATATAACCCAACCAAACTTCAACATGGAGCAAGCATCTTCACTTCACCTGCAACTAGCAACGCTATAAGAAGGGCTGAGCGAAGCGTACTTAGCCAAGCAACGGTTTGCATAGGTAGGGTTGGTTAAACATGGCAATTGGTTACAAGTAGGAGGCTGACAAGAAGAACATGGGCATCGAGGCAAAACTATAGATCGAGAATACTAGCAATAGGCAAAGATAGTAAAGTTATCGGGGTTCGGTCATCTTGCCTGAAGAGAAGACGTTCGGATCGAAAGAAGGGTCCTCGTGCTCAAACTCGTTGGAAACCTCGTGCTCAACCTCGTTGGAAAACTCGTGCTCAACTTCCGGCTCTAAACAAGACAAACACACCAAGCACCAATCAACACGATGCAATGTGCACTCGAAAAACATGAATGCATGAAGGATGCACTAAAGATGCACATGGAGCACGGAAAACATCACTCAAGCAAAAACACCTCAAAACAAGATAACAACCTGATATTATTAATCTACACAGAAAATCACCCAAGTTTGATATAAGATTCGCTGAAATCGGAGTTACGGGCTAAAAGTTATGCCCGAAACAAGATTTGAGCGAAAACTGCAAATTACAGCAACATGGCATCTTTGGAGCTCAAAATAATTAATCTACAGCACCCAAAAGCATGGCAAAGGACTTGAACATAAACTAGATATAAAGTACAGCAACTAGGTCCAAAGTGCACCCCCAACGGAGTCACGGTTCAATAGCAATGATCTTGGACATATTGAACTTTGAAATAAAATTCTGGCAGCAGAATTTTATTGAAAGTTTGGAGCAAAAGATAAACATGCTACAGCCACTCAAATGGACATGTGAGGACATGAATGGAAATACAACAATATATACTTCAAGGAACAATCAAAATCCACCCCAAAACTATCATGCATTTTCCTAGAACATCACACGAACATGGCATCGGAACTTAACAGATTTCAGACTTAGTGAAATTTCACTAAGTCCTAAAACAGCAATATCATCATAGCACACAAAAGAGCATGTTTAAGACACCTCGAAACTAAACATGGCAAAGGGTAAGCACCTCATCAAAATACATATGACGGTGATCCCGAAACACACAAGCATGCATCAATGTGGTGAACACACCGATTGCAACGAGCTCAACAAGATGGCATTACATAACAAGTAAAAACACAACATGTGAACATGGCATCTTGCAACGATGATAACAAGGAAACAATAAATCTACCATGCAACCTATCACACACAACACGTAGTTCGTGATAAGACGAACACGTGGACATGTCATTTGCATCGTTTGGACAAACGAGCTAAAAGATATCACATGTCAAAGGTGGCACAAAAATAACACATAACAGCAGTTTATATCATGATGCACTCTTGCAACAGCAAAACAAGTGTCAAGATGACATCTAACATGCATGACAACAACAGGTAAAACGTAGAGGACAACTCCACGAACATCTGGACATGCTACACGCGCAAAACGGATCTACAGACAAAAAGTTATGCACGTTGGAAGATAGCATCACAGATTAGGAAACTGGTACTTAGAAGGAGAAAAGAGTCAACCTAGGATCAGATCTGGAACAGTAGATGGGCTGGATGAACAGTACGGCCCGCGCGGGGAACTGGGCCGGCGCGGAGGAACTGTGCGCGGCGGCCCGCGGTCCGGCGCTGGAGCGCGGAGGCCCGTGGAGGAGGAGTGGGGCGGCGGCCCACTGGCTGACGCGGCGCGGAGGCCTGGCGAACGGGCCGGCGGGAGGGAGCCCGTGGGGCGGTGCGGCGGCGGCCCGCTCGGGCGGAGCCCACGCGGCGCTGGCGACTCGGTGGAGCTGGGATCCGCGGAGTGGAGCAGTACGGGCGGCGGCGGCCCACGCGACCAGACGCGGGGCGGAGAGCGGGCGAGTGGGCCGACGCGGCGCGCTGGCCCGATGCGGTCGGCTGGGGAACGGCTGGCGTCTGGCGATCTGGTCCCCCACCCGGGGCCTGTCGAGTGGCCACTGGCCCGATGCGGTCGGTTCGAGCGGCGAAGGAAACTGGCCCGGACCGGATCGAGCGTTGACCTCGAACGCTGCGGCGGCGGCGAGCCAGCCGGAAACCGCGGCGGCGATCTCTTCGAAGGGAAAAACTGGATCCCCTCGGGATCTGGTGGAGAAGAGGATTGGATCTGATAAAAAGAAAAAAAAAGGAAAGTGGAGAAGGGGAAGAAGAAGAGGATCCCCAAATAGACCTAGGGGTCTATATATAGCAGGTTTAGACTAGGGTTTGGAGACTAGGGTGTTTAGGAGCCCTACGATCGTGATCCAACGGATCCGATCGCGGGAATAGAATAAAAGGCCTAGACGGAGATAAAAGAAAGCAACAGGGGTATTTCCGGGACACGAAGCGAAGGCACTTCGGGCCCACACGAGCAACGGAGGGAAAAGTCAACGGAGTCCAAACGAGACGAGATTTGAGAGGCGGGTTGCACACAACAAAACAACAACACACAACACAACCTCGCGGCACACCGGTAACGAAAAACGCCCGAACAACAAAGTAGGCCTACGGGACGTCACGGACACGTGAGGGAGCTCCGGAACACGAAACGGACAACGGGAAGAAACGCCACGAACCGGATGCAACCCACAACACAAATGCAATGCAATGCACATGTCTACATGATATGAATGAATGCCACACACTCACACAACAAAACGACGAAAGCCCGAAAGACAAAGGACCCGAAAAGGAAATAGATGAAGCCGGAGATTTATTATAAGCCCAAAAGGGAAAGTATTACATCCGGGGCATTACAAACTCTCCTCTACTACAAAAAGATCTCGTCCCGAGATCTAGGACTGGAAAAAGGAAGGGTACTCGGAACGAAGATGATCTTCTCGTTCCCAGGTAGCTTCTCGGTCTGTGTGATGTGACCACTTGACTTTCAGAAACTTGATGGACTTGTTGCGAGTCTTGCGTTCGGTTTCTTCGAGAATTGCAACTGGATGCTCTCGGTAGGAAAGGTCTTGTTGAAGATCAATCTCCTCAAACGGAATCATGCGCTCAGGTGCCTTGAAGCATTTGCGAAGCTGAGACACATGGAAGACATCATGAACATTTGCAAAGTTGGAAGGGAGCTCGAGCTGGTAGGCTAGATCGCCTCTTTTGCCAAGAATTTTGAAAGGCCCGACGTATCTAGGAGCAAGTTTTCCTTTGATACCGAACCTCTGGGTTCCTTTCATCGGAGAAACTCGGAGATAGACATGATCACCGATGTCGAAAACCAAATCACGATGCTTTCCGTCATAGTAACTCTTCTGACGCGACTGAGCGGCCTTGAGGTTCTCACGTATGACTTTGCACATTTCTTCGGCTTCAGAGATCAGATCATTGCCAAGAAGTTGGCGTTCGCCTGTTTCAGACCAGTTGAGAGGGGTACGGCACTTTCTGCCATAGAGAATTTCAAACGGTGCTTTGCCTGCACTTGCTTGAAAGCTGTTGTTGTAAGAGAATTCTGCAAATGGAAGACAGTCTTCCCATTTCATGCCGAAGGAGATGACACAGGCTCTTAGCATATCTTCAAGGATCTGATTCACACGCTCGACTTGACCACTAGTCTGAGGGTGAAAGGCAGTGCTGAACCTGATCTTCGTGCCCATGGCGGACTGAAAGGAGTCCCAGAACTTTGATGTGAACAAGCTGCCACGGTCTGAGGATATCACTTGAGGAATGCCATGAAGGGACACAATTCTGGAAGTATACAGCTCTGCAAGTTGAGCTGCATTGATTGATTCTTTGACTGGAAGAAAGTGAGCGACTTTGGTAAGCTTGTCAATCACCACAAAGATAGCATCATTGCCTCGCTTGGATTTAGGAAAGCCAGTGACGAAGTCCATTTCAATGTGGTCGAACTTCCACTCAGGAATAGGAAGAGGTTGGAGAAGACCGGCTGGACGTTGATGTTCTGCTTTCACTCTTCTGCATACATCACATTCGTTCACGAATTGGGCAATTTCCCTTTTCATGCGTGTCCACCAGTAAGATTGCTTGAGGTCTTGGTACATCTTGGAACTGCCAGGATGAATGGAAAGGAGAGAGTCATGAGCTTCTTCCATTATGAGCTTCCTGAGATCACCTTTGGGAACAACGAGTCTGTCCTCGAAGAACAAGGTATCTCTCTCATCAACACGGAAGCACTTGTATTTTGGAGTGCCCTTTGCAATCCCATGTTTCACCTTCTTCACCATGGTATCACTGAGCTGGGCCTCACGGACTTGATCTTCCAAGGTAGGAGCAATTTGGAGATTAGCAAGAAAACCCTGCGGAACAACTTGAAGGTTGAGCTTCCTGAATGCTTCACAAAGCTCAGGCTGGTGTGGCTTGATAAGAAGGCTGTTGCAATATGCCTTTCTGCTCAAAGCATCTGCAATCACATTCGCCTTGCCTGGAGTGTACTCAATGCTGGGGTTGTACTCTTGGATCATCTCGACCCAACGAGTCTGGCGGAGGTTCAGATGCGGCTGTGTGAAGATGTACTTCAAGCTCTTGTGATCAGTGAAGATGTCGACCTTTCTGCCCAACAACAGATGTCTCCACGTAATCAGAGCATGTACCACAGCTGCTAGCTCGAGATCATGTGTGGGATAGTTCTTCTCAGCTGGCTTTAGCTGACGTGAAGTGTATGCCACAATTCTCTTCTCTTGCATAAGCACACCACCAAGGCCTTGAAGAGAAGCGTCACAGAACACTTCATAGGGCTTGGATTCATCTGGAGGAATCAGAACTGGAGCGGAAACAAGCTTCTCTTTGAGGGTTTTGAAAGCCACTTCACACTCGGGAGACCAAAAGTATTTGACATTCTTCTGAAGGAGGTTGGAAAGAGGCTTGGCAATCTTGGAGAAATTCTCCACAAACCTTCTGCAATAGCTGGCAAGACCCAGAAAACTGCGAAGCTGCTTGACGTTCTGAGGAGCTTCCCAGTTGACAATTGCTTCAACTTTCTCGGGATTAACCGCAATACCGTCAGCTGAGATAATGTGGCCCAGGTACAAAACCTTATCGAGCCAAAACTCGCACTTTGAGAACTTGGCATAGAATTTATGCTCTCGGAGTCGATCAAGAACCAGACGCAAGTGCTTTTCGTGATCTTCTTCATTCTTGGAAAACACCAGAATATCATCCAGATACACAAGCACAAACTCGCCAGTATAGGGGTTGAAGATGTAATGCATCATCCTTGAAAAGGTAGGAGGAGCATTGGCGAGACCGAAGGACATGACGGTATACTCATATGAACCGTAGCTCGTTCTGAAGGCCGTCTTGGGAATGTCTTCCTCGCGAATGCGAATTTGATGATAGCCCATTCGGAAGTCAAGCTTAGAGAACACTTTAGCTCCTTTAAGCTGCTCAAAGAGTTCGTTGATGTTGGGGAGCGGATACTTGTTCTTAATCGTCTTCTTGTTCAATGGTCGGTAGTCAACACAGAGACGCTCCGTGCCATCTTTCTTCTTGACAAATAAGACACCACAGCCCCACGGAGATGTACTCGGTCTGATGAGACCCATACGCTCCTGTTCATCCAACTGTTTCTTCAATTCCTTCAATTCATCTGAAGAGAGCTTGTATGGACGCCGGCAAACAGGTTCGGTGCCCGGCTCGAGTTCAATGACAAACTCCACCTGACAGTGTGGAGGCATGCCTGGAAGTTCTTCTGGAAAGACGTCTTGATATTCATTCACCACTGGAATTTGCTCTATGGCATTAATTTCACCCTTATCATTAAGAGAGAAAAGCCGAATAGTATTATCCCTGGAGGCGAAGATAATCACATCTTCATCAGAATGAGTCAACTTGACTTCCTTTTGAGCGCAATCAATGTGAGCATCGTGCTGAGAAAGCCAATCCATTCCGAGGATGAGGTCGATATCAGAATGACCAAGAATCACCGGAGAAGCCAAAAATCGATAATCACCCATGCGAATGGAAACATCCGGAGCATATAAACTGGAATGCATCTGCTTTCCCGGAGAAGAAACTGCCAACTGCCTCGGTAAAGCTGCTGTGACCACACTATGCTTGGATGCAAACGGGCATGACATGAAAGAATGTGAAGCACCCGAATCAAATAACACTTTAGCTGGAAAAGAGTTCACTGGAAGGTTACCCAGAATGACATCAGAAGAAGCCTCCGCTTGTGCTGCATTCATCAGATTAACCCTTGCTGCCTTTGGATCATGCCTGACAATAGCTGAACTCACAGGTGGAGGAGGAGGAAGACGCTTCGGATTCGGACATCTGTTGGCATAATGACCCTTCTGGCCACACTTGTTGCACACCACTTCAGAGAGAGGACGGAAATGAGAGCCACTGGACTTTGAGCCTTGAGACTGAAACTGCTTCTTCGACTGGTTGCTTGGGTTGGGTGGGTGGGAGAAACCACGACCACTAGAGTTCTTGTTGTTGGAGTTGTTGAAGTTGCTGGAGTTGTTGTATGGAGCTCGAATCATTGGAGGAGGAGGAAGCCAGAATTTCTGTTGTTTCGCAGCCAACTGAGACGATGAGGTAGAGTGAACAGCATCTCGAATTCTCTTCTTAGAAGCCTCCATCTTAAGCTGAGCTGCTTCTTGTTTCAAAGCCATGTTATAGAACTTATCGAATTCGTCTGGCTCGAACAAAGTGAGAGCAAGCTGAAGTTCATCTTTGAGACCTCCACGGAACTGATAGATTTTGCTCTTTGCATCAGGAATGTCTTGCTTTGCATAGCGAGCGAGGTTTTGGAACTTGACATTATACTGATAGACTGACATGGAGCCCTGCTTGAGGTTGCGGAATTGCTCACGCATACCCTCGATAACACTTGTAGGAATGTGATGCGAGCGGAAATCCTTGCAGAAGTTCTCCCACGAGATCACTTGACCCGGCCTTGAGTCTTTGTACTGCTGCCACCAATCAGCTGCTTGATCTTTCAGTTGGAAGGCTGCAAACTTCACATAGTCATCTTCTTTCACGTTACTGCACTCAAAATGCTTCTTTATGTCGGTCAACCAATCCTCAGCATCAAGAGGGTCGACACAGTAACTGAAAGCTTTAGGATTGTTAGCCAGGAACTGGTTGAGGGTAGCATGGTGCTGCTGGAAGAAGTTGCCTTGGTTCATTGGAACGCCCTGATTAGCTTGATTAGCTTGATTAGCTTGCATCATCTGCATCATCTGCATCATCAACTGAGTGTTCTGAGCAGTAGTCTGCATAATTGCTCTCCAAGCCTCAGGCGGAGGAGGAGGTGAAGGAGGATGCTCTGGAACCTCTTCTACCTCTGGGTTGGCATTCGGAACCTTTTTCGGAGCCATCCTGTAAGAGATGACCACGAATCAGCAATTGATCGACAAAAGGAATAAGCTGAATCAATGGAATGAATTGCAACAAGTCTTCACAATAATCATTCGAACAATAAGAACGAATGAAATCATCCGAACAAGAGGAACGAATGAATTTCTTAGTTAAATGATAACATCAGTCTTCACGAGAAGCCACATAGGGATCAAAAGGATAAATAATAAAACAACAAGGTACGGAAAGGAACAAACACAAGAGAGGAGTTTCGTTCTAACATCTTTGTGCTGAAAGCATATGAACGCGTTACGAAAAGGTTTTGCAATCCCCGGATCAGCATAGCCAAGGACCCTTTAAGATGCAACTCCTGATAGTAACCTCGGTCATATAACTCCTTCACTCAATGTCGAACCCCGAACTCACTAACCTGCATTCGTTGGAAGAATGCCTACGATCTACTGGATAAAACCCACCTATAGCTTTCCGAAAGATTCCAGTTATGCAATCAGGTGTTGGTGATACACGGGAAGCACCGCGCAATCAACTCTAACCTACATCCAGGTGTATCCATCCTTCAACACATAACCAGTCTTTCTCGGAAACTGTGTACCTCGGACCTTCGAAAAGCATCCACTATAACAAGCTATGGCAATACTCCCGAACTACCTCCCCAGTACTGGGTGATGTCGGGGTTATCTTGCCACTGGCCGTATAGGGGAGATTTTCGATGTCGGCCGTCTTAAGTATTTAGTACTGCCGCGATATGCTTGTTACAATGATACCCCGAAGCTCAACTCCTCGGTAACAGGAGGCATCGAGAACAATATCCTTGTCACAAGAACATCGAAACAATCCCAGAATACTCGCGGGATTCCTAAAAAAAAAATTGTGCAAATTTTGAAGATAGGAGAGACAAGAGTAGACGTCAGGAGTCCTCACCAGAGAGAAAAGGGATGAGAAGCAAAGAAATCCTACTCTCCGATATAATATAGGACTCAAAAAAGTTTTCAGTGTGTGCCTAGACTCAACCGTCAACGGTTCGATCAAACAGTGGGGGCTCCTAGGTCGGAGAAGGCTCTGAATACCAACTTGTAATGCCCAGGATGGAATTATACCTCCTACGTGTCGAGGCACGACTTAAAGGCATAAGTCCATCCTAGAATGATCTCAAGTTTGGTAATCTTTGCACAACTCATGTAAAAGAGGGATAGTAAACTGAAAATAGTTGGCTTACAATCGCCACGTCACAGAATAACAGTACAAGTCTCAAACATCATACAATAAGATCACTACAACCCTCTAAGGGCAAAAGCCAAATGTCAAAGTACCAAACTCAGATAAATAAAACAACCACAGGCGGATCGAATCCTAGTAAGAGACTCCACTACTGATCGTCCGGGTAGCGCACGTAGTAACGACTACGCTCCTCGTCGTACTCCCAATCCAGCTCGGTGCCATCACCTGGTTAGCTCACAGCTGGACCTGCATCTGGTGTGTGAAGTAACTGTGAGCCACAGAGGACTCAGCAATCCCGTTCCCGGGTAACAGAACTATTTAAGCCTTTAGGTGAGGGAAAGGCTGAAGAAAGAACAAGTCTGCAGCAGCAACTAGCATCTAGCTTACGCAAGTGAGAGCGAGAAGAGGAGGCATCGGCGAGAAGTGATCACGAAGTGATCCTAGCTACAAGCTCCAAACATAACCCCTCCGTGTTCAACTCCCGAATCCCTATTCGGAAATTGACAGTCACGGAACACACGCTGGTAGTGTATTAGTATCATTGTGTCAAGTTTTCTACAACCGGAATTAACAAGCTCCCATCTGCCACATAACCGCGGGCACGGCTTTCGAAAGTTCAAACCCTGCAGGGGTGTTCCAACTTGACCCATTACAAGCCCACGATCCGCGGAGTCGCAACTCCAAAGTGGGAAGACCCGAGTATCCTCGGAATCCCGTGCTCAAGATATACCGAGCTAAGGTAAGGCTAATCCAGCAAATCCTCCCGGCGTGTCGACACCCTGATAGTAGCCGCGCGTATCTAGGTCTCAGGACACGTCCGGATGGGTGATTCTACGGGTGGATACCAAATACCTCGGGTTGCCCCAAGGCGGCCCCGCAGAACCCCCGTTTCGGACCAACACTCATGTGGAGCACTGGCCCGGGGTTGTTGATTAAGAAAGAGGGTTAATTACTCCCTATGCATGTTTAGTTTGTTATTAGGCAAATAGTACCAATGTTGGGATTTGCTGGAAAAGACTTAGCACTTAGCGGTTTATCGAGGGGGTCCCATACACCCCAACCGTGTTAGGAACGCATAATCAAGGAACATAAAACCGGCTTATACGGATCCTAACGGCATGAGTGGAACAAATCACCAAGCAAAAGGCTTAGCCTTCCACCCTTGCCAATATATAGATGATTTCAATTAAAGCATTTATATAGTGTGATATAACCCAACCAAACTTCAACATGGAGCAAGCATCTTCACTTCACCTGCAACTAGCAACGCTATAAGAAGGGCTGAGCGAAGCGTACTTAGCCAAGCAACGGTTTGCATAGGTAGGGTTGGTTAAACATGGCAATTGGTTACAAGTAGGAGGCTGACAAGAAGAACATGGGCATCGAGGCAAAACTATAGATCGAGAATACTAGCAATAGGCAAAGATAGTAAAGTTATCGGGGTTCGGTCATCTTGCCTGAAGAGAAGACGTTCGGATCGAAAGAAGGGTCCTCGTGCTCAAACTCGTTGGAAACCTCGTGCTCAACCTCGTTGGAAAACTCGTGCTCAACTTCCGGCTCTAAACAAGACAAACACACCAAGCACCAATCAACACGATGCAATGCGCACTCGAAAAACATGAATGCATGAAGGATGCACTAAAGATGCACATGGAGCACGGAAAACATCACTCAAGCAAAAACACCTCAAAACAAGATAACAACCTGATATTATTAATCTACACAGAAAATCACCCAAGTTTGATATAAGATTCGCTGAAATCGGAGTTACGGGCTAAAAGTTATGCCCGAAACAAGATTTGAGCGAAAACTGCAAATTACAGCAACATGGCATCTTTGGAGCTCAAAATAATTAATCTACAGCACCCAAAAGCATGGCAAAGGACTTGAACATAAACTAGATATAAAGTACAGCAACTAGGTCCAAAGTGCACCCCCAACGGAGTCACGGTTCAATAGCAATGATCTTGGACATATTGAACTTTGAAATAAAATTCTGGCAGCAGAATTTTATTGAAAGTTTGGAGCAAAAGATAAACATGCTACAGCCACTCAAATGGACATGTGAGGACATGAATGGAAATACAACAATATATACTTCAAGGAACAATCAAAATCCACCCCAAAACTATCATGCATTTTCCTAGAACATCACACGAACATGGCATCGGAACTTAACAGATTTCAGACTTAGTGAAATTTCACTAAGTCCTAAAACAGCAATATCATCATAGCACACAAAAGAGCATGTTTAAGACACCTCGAAACTAAACATGGCAAAGGGTAAGCACCTCATCAAAATACATATGACGGTGATCCCGAAACACACAAGCATGCATCAATGTGGTGAACACACCGATTGCAACGAGCTCAACAAGATGGCATTACATAACAAGTAAAAACACAACATGTGAACATGGCATCTTGCAACGATGATAACAAGGAAACAATAAATCTACCATGCAACCTATCACACACAACACGTAGTTCGTGACAAGACGAACACGTGGACATGTCATTTGCATCGTTTGGACAAACGAGCTAAAAGATATCACATGTCAAAGGTGGCACAAAAATAACACATAACAGCAGTTTATATCATGATGCACTCTTGCAACAGCAAAACAAGTGTCAAGATGACATCTAACATGCATGACAACAACAGGTAAAACGTAGAGGACAACTCCACGAACATCTGGACATGCTACACGCGCAAAACGGATCTACAGACAAAAAGTTATGCACGTTGGAAGATAGCATCACAGATTAGGAAACTGGTACTTAGAAGGAGAAAAGAGTCAACCTAGGATCAGATCTGGAACAGTAGATGGGCTGGATGAACAGTACGGCCCGCGCGGGGAACTGGGCCGGCGCGGAGGAACTGTGCGCGGCGGCCCGCGGTCCGGCGCTGGAGCGCGGAGGCCCGTGGAGGAGGAGTGGGGCGGCGGCCCACTGGCTGACGCGGCGCGGAGGCCTGGCGAACGGGCCGGCGGGAGGGAGCCCGTGGGGCGGTGCGGCGGCGGCCCGCTCGGGCGGAGCCCACGCGGCGCTGGCGACTCGGTGGAGCTGGGATCCGCGGAGTGGAGCAGTACGGGCGGCGGCGGCCCACGCGACCAGACGCGGGGCGGAGAGCGGGCGAGTGGGCCGACGCGGCGCGCTGGCCCGATGCGGTCGGCTGGGGAACGGCTGGCGTCTGGCGATCTGGTCCCCCACCCGGGGCCTGTCGAGCGGCCACTGGCCCGATGCGGTCGGTTCGAGCGGCGAAGGAAACTGGCCCGGACCGGATCGAGCGTTGACCTCGAACGCTGCGGCGGCAGCGAGCCAGCCGGAAACCGCGGCGGCGATCTCTTCGAAGGGAAAAACTGGATCCCCTCGGGATCTGGTGGAGAAGAGGATTGGATCTGATAAAAAGAAAAAAAAAGGAAAGTGGAGAAGGGGAAGAAGAAGAGGATCCCCAAATAGACCTAGGGGTCTATATATAGCAGGTTTAGACTAGGGTTTGGAGACTAGGGTGTTTAGGAGCCCTACGATCGTGATCCAACGGATCCGATCGCGGGAATAGAATAAAAGGCCTAGACGGAGATAAAAGAAAGCAACAGGGGTATTTCCGGGACACGAAGCGAAGGCACTTCGGGCCCACACGAGCAACGGAGGGAAAAGTCAACGGAGTCCAAACGAGACGAGATTTGAGAGGCGGGTTGCACACAACAAAACAACAACACACAACACAACCTCGCGGCACACCGGTAACGAAAAACGCCCGAACAACAAAGTAGGCCTACGGGACGTCACGGACACGTGAGGGAGCTCCGGAACACGAAACGGACAACGGGAAGAAACGCCACGAACCGGATGCAACCCACAACACAAATGCAATGCAATGCACATGTCTACATGATATGAATGAATGCCACACACTCACACAACAAAACGACGAAAGCCCGAAAGACAAAGGACCCGAAAAGGAAATAGATGAAGCCGGAGATTTATTATAAGCCCAAAAGGGAAAGTATTACATCCGGGGCATTACAGGGCGACTCCAAATTCGTGAGAAACCTTGCTCCTTATACCATAATGATGTAGGGTGGAACCCTAGATGGACGATTTTTCACGAAATGGAGAGGATCCCACGAAGAACACGATGAACACGGGGAGAAAACACAAGGGAAAACACTCAAGAACAAGTCCAATCATATATCCACTAGACAATCAAACACACAAGATCACAAGGTACATGAACAACAAAGGGAAAGCTACAAGGTAAAGTTCATCTTCGTGAGGTCTTGAATCCGCGAAGGATCTTCCCGTTAGGGGTCTTGAATCCAAGGTGGATCTTCTCCGTAGAGGGGCCGCGGTCTCTCTCGTGGAGTAGATCCGTAATGGATGAGCAAAGCTCTATCTCACCTATGAGCTAAATCAATGTAACCCTAAAATGATGGGGGTGGATGAAGGAAATATGCCCTAGAGGCAATAATAAAGATGTTATTTGTATTTCCTTATATCATGATAAATGTCTTTTATTCATGCTAGAATTGTATTAACCGGAAACTTGGTACATGTGTGAATACATAGACAAAACAGAGTGTCCCTAGTATGCCTCTACTAGACTAGCTCATTGATCAAAGATGGTTATGTTTCCTAACCATAGACATGAGTTGTCATTTGATCAACGGGATCACATCATTAGGAGAATGATGTGATGGACAAGACCCATCCGTTAGCATAGCACTATGATCGTTTAGTTTTTTCTGCTATTGCTTTCTTCATGACTTATACATGTTCCTATGACTATGAGATTATGCAACTCCCGAATACCGTAGGAACACCTTGTGTGCTATCAAACGTCACAACGTAACTGGGTGATCATAAAGATGCTCTACAGGTGTCTCCGAAAGTATTCGTGGTGTTGGAATAGATCAAGATTAGGATTTGTCACTCCGAGTGTCGGGGAGGTATCTCTGGGCCCTCTCGGTAACACACATCATAATAAGCCTTGCAAGCAAAAGACTAATGAGTTAGTCACGAGATGATGTGTTACGGAACGAGTAAAGAGACTTGCCGGTAACGAGATTGAACTAGGTATAGAGATACCGACGATCGAATCTCGGGCAAGTAACATACCGATGACAAAAGGAACAACGTATGTTGTTATGCGGTTTGACCGATAAAGATCTTCGTAGAATATGTAGGAACCAATATGAGCATCCAGGTTTTGCTATTGGTTATTGATCGGAGATGAGTCTCGGTCATGTCTACATAGTTCTCGAACCCGTAGGGTCCGCACGCTTAACGTTTGATGACGATCGGTATTATGAGTTTATGAGTTTTGATGTACCGAAGGTAGTTCGGAGTCCCGGATGAGATCACGGACATGACGAGGAGTCTCGGAATGTCTGAGACATAAAGATTGATATATTGGACGACTATATTCGGACACCGGAAGTGTTCCGGAAAAGTTTCGGATTTAACTGGATTGCCGGAGGGGGTTACCGGAACCCCCTACGAGGGGGGATGGTCCATAGTGGGCATTGAGGAAAGGAGAGAGGCAGCTCATAGAGGCTGGCCGACGCCCCACCTAGGGATCCTAGTTGGACTAGGATTGGGGGGGCGCCACCTCTCCCTCTTTTCCTTTCCCTCTCTTCCTTCTTGGTGGACTCCTACTAGGAATAGGATTGCAATCCTATTCCTAGTAGGATTGCCCTAGCCGCACCATAGTAGGACGGCCGGCCCTCCCCTCTTGCTCCTTTATATATGGGGGCAGGGGGGCACCCAAAGACACACAAGTTGAATTGTTCCAGCCGTGTGCGGTGCCCCCCTCCACAGAAACACACCTCGGTCATACCGTCGCGGTGCTTAGGCGAAGCCCTGTGCCGGTGAATACATCATATCCGTCACCACGCCGTCGTGCTGACGAAACTCTCTCGTGAAGCTCAACTGGATCAAGAGCTCGTGGGATGTCATTAAGCTGAACGTGTGCTGAACGCGGAGGTGCCGTACGTTCGGTGCTTGATCGATTGAATCGCGAAGAAGTTCGACTACATCAACCGCGTCACTTGACGCTTCCGCTTCCGGTCTACGAGGGTACGTAGACATACTCTTCCCTCTCGTTGCTATGCATCTGGTAGATAGATCTTGCGTGATCGTAGGAAAATTTTAAAATACTACGTTCTCCAACAGTGGCATCATGAGCCAGGTCTATGCGTAGATGATATGCACGAGTAGAACACAATGAGTTGTGGGCGATACTAGTCATACTGCTTACCAGCATGTCATACTTTGCTTCGGCGGTATTGTGAGATGAAGCGGCCCGGACCGACATTACGCGTACGCTTACGCGAGACTGGTTTCACCGTTACGAGCACTCGTTGCTTAAAGGTGACTGGCGGGTGTCTGTCTCTCTCACTTTAGCTGAATCAAGTGTGGCTACGCCCGGTCCTTGTGAAGGTTAAAACAGCACATACTTGACGAAACATCGTTGTGGTTTTATATGCGTAGGTAAGAACGGTTCTTGCTAAGCCCGTAGCAGCCACATAAAACTTGCAACAACAAAGTAGAGGACGTCTAACTTGTTTTTGCAGGGCATGTTGTGATGTGATATGGTCAAGACATGATGAGTTATACAGTTTTGTATGAGATGATCATGTTTTGTAATGTTATCGGCAACTGACAGGAGCCATATGGTTGTCGCTTTATTGTATGAAATGCAATCGCCATGTAATTGCTTTACTTTATCACTAAGCGGTAGCGATAGTCGTAGAAGCAATAGTTGGCGAGACGACAACGATGCTACGATGGAGATCAAGGTGTCGCGCCAGTGACGAAGGTGATCATGACGGTGCTTTGGAGATAGAGATCAAAAGCACAAGATGATGATGGCCATATCATGTCACATATTTTTGATTGCATGTGATGTTTATCTTATTATGCTTCTTATTTTGCTTAGAACGACGGTAGCATTATAAGATGATCCCTCACTAAATTTCAAGGTATAAGTGTTCTCCCTGAGTATGCACCATTGCGAAAGTTCGTCGTGCCGAGACACCATGTGATGATCGGGTGTGATAAGCTCTACGTTCAAATACAACGGGTGTAAACCAGTTTTGCACACGCGGAATACTCGGGTTAAACTTGACGAGCCTAGAATATGCAGATATGGCCTCGGAACACTGGAGACCGAAAGGTCGAGCGTGAATCATATAGTAGATATGATCAACATAAGATGTTCACCATTGAAACTACTCCATCTCACGTGATGATCGGACATGGTTTAGTTGATTTGGATCACATGATCATTTAGATGACTAGAGGGATGTCTATCTAAGTGGGAGTTCTTAAGTAATATGATTAAATTGAACTTTAATTTATCATGAACTTAGTCCTCGTAGTATTAGCATATCTATGTTGTAGATCAATAGCTCACGATGTTGCTCCCCGTTTATTTTTTTTATATATGTTCCTAGAGAAAACTAAGTTGAAAGATGTTAGTAGCAATGATGCGGAATTGTTCCGTGATCTGAGGATTATCCTCATTGCTGCACAGAAGAATAATGTCCTTGATGCACCGCTAGGTGACAGACCTATTGCAGGAGCAGATACAGACGTTATGAACGTTTTGACAAAAGCTCGGTATGATGACTACTTGATAGTTTAAGTGCACCATGCTTTACGGCTTAGAATCGGGACTTCAAAAACGTTTGAACGCCACGGAGCATATGAGATGTTCCAAGAGTTGAAATTAGTATTTCATACTCATGCCCGTGTCGAGAGGTATAAGACTTCTGACAGTACTTTGCCTACAAGATGGAGGAGAATAGCTCAACCAGTGAGCATGTGCTCAGATTGTCTGGGTACTACAATTACTTGAATCAAGTGGGAGTTAATCTTCCAGATAAGATAGTAATTGACAAAATTCTCTAGTCACTATCACCAAGTTAGTAGAACTTCGTGATGAACTATAATATGCAAGGGATGACGAAGGTAATTCCCGAGCTCTTCGCAATGCTGAAATCGGCGAAGGTAGAAATCAAGAAAGAACATCAAGTGTTGATGGTTAATAAGACCACTTGTTTCAAGTAAAGGGCAAAGGGATAGAAGGGGAACTTCAAGAAGAATGACAAGCAAGTTGTCACTCCCATGAAGAAACCCAAAGCTAAACTCAAGCCTGAAACTAAGTGCTTCTACTGCAAAGGAAATGGTCACCGGAAGTGGAACTGCCCTAGATACTTGGCGGATAAGAAGGATGGCAAAGTGAACAAAGGTATATTTGATATACAGATTATTGATGTGTATTTTACTAGTGTTCATAGCAACCCCTCGGTATTTGATACTGGTTCAATTGCTAAAGAGTAGTAACTCGAAATGGGAGTTGCATAATGAACAGAAACTAGTTAAAGGATGAAGTGACGATGTGTATTGGAAGCAGTTCCAAGATTGATATGATCATCATCGCACACTCCCTATACTTTCGGGATTAGTGTTGAACCTAAATAAGTGTTATTTGGTGTTTGTGTTGAGCATGAATATGATTTGATCATGTTTATTGCAATACGGTTATTCATGTAAGTTAGAGAATAATTGTTGTTCTGTTTACATGAATAAAACCTTCTATGGTCATACACCCAATGAAAATAGTTTGTTGGATCTCGATCGTGTGATACACATATTCATAATATTGAAGCCAAAAGATGCAAGGTTAATAATGATAGTGCAACTTATTTGTGGCGCTGCCGTTTAGGTCATATTGGTGTAAAGCGCATGAAGAAACTCCATAGTGATGGACTTTTTGAAATCACTTGATTATGAATCACTTGGTGCTTGCGAACCATGCCTCACGGGCAAGATGACTAAAACTCCGTTCTCCGGAACTGTGGAGCGAGCAACAGAGTTGTTGGAAATCATGCATACTGATGTATGCAGACCAATGAATGTTGAAGCTCACGGCGGGAATCGTTATTTTCTGACCTTCACTGATGATTTGAGCAGATATGGGTATATCTACTTAATGAAGCACAAGTCTGAAACATTTAAAAAGTTCAAAGAATTTCAGAGTGAAGTGGAGAATCATCGTAACAAGAAAATAAGAGTTTCTACGATATGATCGTAGAGGTAAAATATTTGAGTTAGCGAGTTTGGCCTTCAGTAAAAACAATGTGAAATAGTTTCACTACTCACGCCACGTGGAACACCACAGTGTAATGGTGTGTCCGAACGTCATAACCGTACTTTATTAGATATGGTGCGATCGATGATGTCTCTTACCGATCTACCAATATTGCTTTTGGGGTTATGCATTAGAGACAGCTACATTCACGTTAAATAGGGCACCATCTAAATCCGTGGAGATGACACCGTATGAACTGTGGTTTGACGAGAAACCTAAGCTGTCATTTCTTTAAGTTTGGGACTGCGATGCTTATGTGAAAAAGTTTCAACATGATAAGCTCGAACCCAAATCGGAGAAGTAAATCTTCATAGGATACCCAAAAAGAAATTGTTGGGTACACCTTCTATCAAAGATCCTAAGGCAAGGTCTTTGTTGCAAAGAGTGGATCCTTTCTAGAGAAGGAGTTTCTCTCGAAAGAAGTGAGTGGGAGGAAAGTAGAACTTGATGAGGTAATTGTACCTTCTCCCGAATTGGAAAGTGGAACATCACAGAAACTAGTTCCAGTGATTCCTACACCAATTAGTGAGGAAGCTAATGATGATGATCATGAAACTTCAGATCAAGTTTCTGCTGAACGTCGTAGATCAACCAGAGTACGTTCCGCATCAGAGTGGTACGGCAACCCAGTTCTGGAAGTCATGTTACTAGACCATAATGAACCTGCGTACTATGAGGAAGCGATGATGAGCCCAGATTCCGCAAAATGGCTTGAGGCCATGAAATCTGAGATGGGATCTGTGACGCCCGAGACCGACGTTCCAGAAGCTTCCAGAAGATTCCAGATGTTCCGGGTTGGCCGTGTGGTTCTTTTGTGCTTGTGTTATTTATTTTTGCATTGCATCATGTCATCATGCCATCATGTCATTTATTTTTGCATCTCAACTTAAATAATTCGTGTGGACCTTCGGTCCATTTAAATCGAGGGAAGGTGACTTCTCTTTATAACATATAAATGTCTCTCAATATTTAGGGAGCTATATTTATTAAATATTCCATTGCTTCGGAATCACCGTAACACACTTGCATAAATTCCCCATTGTTTATTTCACTTCAAGTTTCACCTCCAAAATCTTGCCAATAATTCTTTTCCGTTGTTTCGAGGTTCCTCCAAAAATTCGAACATTTTTGGACACTTCATTAATCAAGTCTTAGTTCGAACTATTTGAAATAAAATTCAAATATGTTTGAATTATTCTTCCGTTCATGCCTTTCTTATTTTTCTCGGTCCTTGCTCATTTTATGATGCCCGAGAAAAATGCTCCCGTGTGCTATCTTTTTCCTCTTCCCTCCTCTTTTCTTTCTTCTCTTTTATTTTTCTGCTAAAGAAAATAAAAAGAAGAATAAGAGCAGCCTAGTTCCCCCAGGCCGCAGCCCATCTGGCCTCCTCCTTCCCTCCCTGGCCCAAACCTCCCTCTTGGCCTGCTAGGCCCGCAACCTCCCTAACCCTAGTCGCACCCAGCCGATTCCCAGCGCTCCTCTCATCGATCCTCTCCCTCCCTCTGCGCCGCCACCACTTGTCTTGCTCCCTCGCTCGACCGATGGCCCCGACCCCCTCGTTCCTCTTCGACCGCACTCACCCAGCGCCCGATTTTTCCCTCGACCCTCTCCTTCCCCTCGGTCGCCTCGCCAGACCCGCCGCGACAGAGGAGCTCCCTCCGTCCTCCCTGAGCAGCAGCGGCCCCGAGCGCCCGGCCAGGACTCACAGCGCCTGGAGCCCCGAGCCGCGCCCTCCTCTGGACGCGTCCGCCAGCGCCGTCGCGCCTTGGCTCCTGCGACCGGCCGCCTCGGCCCCGCTTCCGCCCTCCGTCGCCTGGCCCAAGGCCTCGTCCAGCCGGCCGCCCCGAGCTGTTCCTCGGCCCCGTCCTCCCCGTCTCCAGAGGCCAGAGCTCCTGCAGCCCGCAAGGTGGCCCGCGCCGACGTCCTCCCTCCGCCTCCCCGTTCTGCTCCAGCGCCAAGAGGAGCGCCTCCCCGTCCGCCGGCCAGGCCCTTGTTTCCGGT
>LR738711.1:620824676-620910270 GCA_902687465.1 Secale cereale
CAAGTTGGAACACCCCTGCAGGGTTTGAACTTTCGAAAGCCGTGCCCGCGGTTATGTGGCAGATGGGAGCTTGTTAATTCCGGTTGTAGATAACTTGACACAATGTTTCAATACACTACCAGCGTGTGTACCGTGACTGTCAATTTCCGAATAGGGATTCGGGAGTTGAACACGGTGGGGTTATGTTTGACCGGCTTTAGTTAGGATCACTTCGTGATCATCTTTCGACCGATGCTCTTCTCTTCTCGCTCTCTATTGCGTAAGTTAGTGCTAGTTGCTGCTGCAGATTTCTTGTTTTGTTTCCTTCACCTCTCGTTCTTTCTTCAGCCTTATCCTCACCCAAGGCTTAAATAGTCTTGTTACCCGGGAACGGGATTGCTGAGTCCTTTGTGGCTCACAGTTACTTCACCACACCAGATGCAGGTTCAGCCGAGTTTGATGCAGGAGCTGGTCCAGTTCTTCACTGGGAGCTCGATGAAGCTTGTGGCCGTTTGCTTGTGACGTTTCGATGTTCAGTAGTGGCTTCTACTAGGATTCGATCCTGCCCTGTGGTTTTATGTTGTTTTGGTATCTTTCTTTTGGTTCTTACCCGTAGTCGGGCTGTGATGTTCTGTATGATGATTGCTTATGTAATGTATTGTGTGAAGTGGCGAGTGTAAGCCAACTATCTCCTTTTGCATTTTAATCCCTCTTTTACATGAGTCGTGCAAAGATACCAAACTTGAGATCATTCTAGGATGGAATTATGCTTTTAAGTCGTGCCTCGACACGTAGGAGGTATAACTCCATCCTGGGCATTACAAGTTGGTATTCAGAGCCTTCTCCGACCTAGAAGCCCCCACTGATTGATCGAATCGTTGACGGTTGAGTCTAGGCACACACTGAAAACTTTTGAGTCCTATATTTATATCGGAGAGTAGGATTTCTTTGCTTCTCATCTCTTTCTCTCTGGTAAGGACTCCTGACGATTACTCTTATCTCTTCTACTTTCAAAAATTGCACCAAATTTTTTTTTAGGATCCCGCGAGTATTCTGGGATTGTTTCGATGTTCTTGTGACAAGGATATTGTTCTCGATGCCTCCTGTTACCGAGGAGTTGAGCTTCGGGGTATCGTTGTAACAAGCATATCGCGGCAGTACTAAATACTTAAGACGGCCGACATCGAAAATCTCTCCTATACGGCCAGTGGCAAGATAACCCCGACATCACCCAGTACTGGGGAGGTAGTTCGAGAGTATTGCCATAGCTTGTTATAGTGGATGCTTTTCGAAGGTCCGAGGTAAACAGTTTCCGAGAAAGACTGGTTATGTGTTGAAGGATGGATACACCTGGATGTAGGTTTAGAGTTGATTGCGCGGTGCTTCCCGTGTATCCCCAACACCTGATTGCATAACTGGGAACTTTCGGAAATCTATAGGTGGGTTCATCTAGTAGTTCTAGGCATTCTTCCAACGGATGCTCGATATGAAGTTTGGGGTTCTACATTGAGTGAAGTGGTTTTATGGACTTGTTATGATCGGGAGTTGCATCTTAAAGGGTCCTTGGCTATGCTGATCCGGGGATTGCAAAACCCTTTTGTAACACGTTCCATGAGCTTTCAGCACGAAGATGTCGAACGAAGCTTCTATCTTGTATTTGTTCCATCTGATCCTTGTTCCTTTTATTTACTTTTGTTCTTCTAGTGGCTTCAAGTCAAGTTGATGTACCGGCGGAATTCATTCGTTCAATTCTCTGTTCGGATGATGTTGTGAAGATCATGCAACACATCTACCCTTTGTTTCGTTTTGATTCTGGTATTCGAGTTGCTTCGATGTCAAATGTTGATTCCATACCTTTCCTAATCGGTGTTCTCATATTTCTATGGGAGTCCTAATTCTTCTTGACCATCAAGATCTTCATGTTAATTCTTTTTCAACCGGTGTCCACTTTGTTCGTCTCAAGTTGTCTTTGTTTTCCCCACCCTCCCACCCTTCTTCTTCTCGGAGCAAGAAATTCTCAGATGAAATATCCATTTTATTCATGTGATATTTCTTCATTCTTTTCCTTCAATGTTCTTATCCGGTGATTTATCGTGAAGATGCTCAAGAGCTTCAAGTTCATCATTCTTTTGTTCTCATATTCTTCCGGTGGATGCAATTCAAGATTTCGGTGTTGATCTTATCCTTTTCCTCCTTTCACAATGCTTTCTTATTCCGGTGCACCAATTAATCATTCTTCTCTTGCTATTCATATCCGGAGTGTTGAAGATATATCAGAAGATTCATAACTCCATTCTTAATCCGTTCAAGCTATTTTGAGATTGTCATCTTATTCAAGCCATTTAATTCAACCGGTGCAATATCTCTTAAGCAATCTTTTCAACGGTGATTTCTTTGAGTGGGCCCTAACCCACAGGTCTTTTCCCAGGATCTTACCTGACTCTTCTATTTTCCGGAGTTGTTTTAAAATTCTTTCAAAGTGTGACGTAAGAATGATTTCCATCAGTCACATGCCTTCTCCAAGATCGTTTTCAAATTCTTTTCTTCGTTGGTTCAACCTTTTAATTCTTTATTCCGGAGTGCTCAACAATTCTTCATGGCATTTCTCGTCTTCATTCTCAACATTTGGAGACCGGAGAGGTGTTTCTCTTAAATCTTGGCCCGTTCTCTTGAAGATTCGTGTTTCTAGCTTCATGCCATCCTCATAATTGTTTTCGATTGTGGAAATTGTTTTCATGCCCCTTCAGAGCAATTCTTGAATTCTTTTCCTTTGTGTTCCTCCGAAGGCCATCATTTCAGAAGATTTCTTCGTTCTCAGTTTTCAACTTCGTCCTCCAAATATTCTTCATTGATGTCTCTTCGTTCGTCTCCATATTCTTACGGTGGTTCATTCAAGATTACCCTTCCGTTGTTATCGTTTTAATTCACTTGTTCTTTTCACAATCCTACCGGTGGTTCGTTGAATACTTATCCGAGCTTGTGCTAGATCTCTCTTTAATTCTTTGCAACGAGAATAAGTAGTATGCCAAATCCTTGGTTGTCATCATTTAAATTGGTGAAGGAGATGCATGACATAATTCTTATTCTTATTCCTTCAAGGTGTTTTAATCCCTTCCTTCAGAGCTTGTTCATCATATCTTATTCTCGGTTCTAAATTCTTCATCTTGTTTGCCGGAGTTCCATGTTATTTCAATTATATCTTTTCAAGCTCAATCTAATTCATCGTTGGCCTTGAGTCTTATTATTTTCATCTTTCACTTCTCATGCTTTCATTACCGGAGTTCTCTTGGTGGTTCATCATGTTTTAATTCATCCTTGAAGTCTTCATCAAGATTCTTGTTGGAGCTCAAGCATTCTTCTTCATGCTTTCCAAGTGCTATTCTTTCTCCCTTATCTTTTGAGATGGTGGTATGCCATTTTTGACAATTCCTTCATGTTTCATGATTCACGAGTTATCAAGAATGAGACATTTAAACCCATCATTTTCTTTGTTCAGGAGATCTTTCCAACCATTCAATTTATCCCTTGGAATTATCTTGGGTTGTATTTCACCTAAAAGCTTTCCCTAAGGATTGTTACTAATTATGGTGCTTATAAATGACCCAAGTTCTTCACTTATCATTCCGGTGAATTAAGTTCTTCGTCTCCTTGTTGATCTCAATCCAATCAATTGTTTTCATTAGTGGCTGGTTGTCACCTCTTAATTTTGAGATGTTTCCATAAGCCCACATCAAGCTTATTCTTCTCGTTGTTGAAATTCCAACAACTCTGTTCAACCCTTCTTCGTAAGATGCTCTTTCAAATTAAATTTTGAGAGAGGTTGTCATATTTCTTCTCCATTCATTTCTTTCGTCGATCTTGCTTCTATTCTTTCGTTCCGGAGGCTTGGTGATATTGCTCTCTTTAACCATCATCTCGGTTTTACCAAGATCATATTCTCTCTTGCTTGTCTTTTTAACCGGAGTGCTGTCTGAGTCTTTCTTACCCCTTGTGCCATTCTTTTAATTGTTTCGGAGACAATATGTTGTTGTTTTCATCAAGTATCACTCCATCTCCTTAAGTTTTTGTTCTTTTCCTTCCATTTTCAGACGGAGTGCTGTCCAAATTTTGTCATTCTTATTCCTTGGCCATACCATTGCAGTTTCATATTCTTTCCGTCCGTGAGCTCTTGTTTCATGTCTTTCAACCTGCAAGGTTCTCGTGGTGCTCCTTGTTCATCTTTTCCAACGGAGTGTTTCATCTTCGTTCATCTCCGTTGTATTCTTCTTTCATCTTGTTCAACCTCTCAAGGTTCTTTGGTTTCACTCGTCTGTCAAAGAAGCAACTTTGTTTTACCTCTTCCTCTTTCGTTTTTACCCGGTGATATCTCTAGGATCTCGGGTCGAGATCCTCTGTTAGTGTGGGAGAGTTGTGACGCCCGAGACCGACGTTCCAGAAGCTTCCAGAAGATTCCAGATGTTCCGGGTTGGCCGTGTGGTTCTTTTGTGCTTGTGTTATTTATTTTTGCATTGCATCATGTCATCATGCCATCATGTCATTTATTTTTGCATCTCAACTTAAATAATTCGTGTGGACCTTCGGTCCATTTAAATCGAGGGAAGGTGACTTCTCTTTATAACATATAAATGTCTCTCAATATTTAGGGAGCTATATTTATTAAATATTCCATTGCTTCGGAATCACCGTAACACACTTGCATAAATTCCCCATTGTTTATTTCACTTCAAGTTTCACCTCCAAAATCTTGCCAATAATTCTTTTCCGTTGTTTCGAGGTTCCTCCAAAAATTCGAACATTTTTGGACACTTCATTAATCAAGTCTTAGTTCGAACTATTTGAAATAAAATTCAAATATGTTTGAATTATTCTTCCGTTCATGCCTTTCTTATTTTTCTCGGTCCTTGCTCATTTTATGATGCCCGAGAAAAATGCTCCCGTGTGCTATCTTTTTCCTCTTCCCTCCTCTTTTCTTTCTTCTCTTTTATTTTTCTGCTAAAGAAAATAAAAAGAAGAATAAGAGCAGCCTAGTTCCCCCAGGCCGCAGCCCATCTGGCCTCCTCCTTCCCTCCCTGGCCCAAACCTCCCTCTTGGCCTGCTAGGCCCGCAACCTCCCTAACCCTAGTCGCACCCAGCCGATTCCCAGCGCTCCTCTCATCGATCCTCTCCCTCCCTCTGCGCCGCCACCACTTGTCTTGCTCCCTCGCTCGACCGATGGCCCCGACCCCCTCGTTCCTCTTCGACCGCACTCACCCAGCGCCCGATTTTTCCCTCGACCCTCTCCTTCCCCTCGGTCGCCTCGCCAGACCCGCCGCGACAGAGGAGCTCCCTCCGTCCTCCCTGAGCAGCAGCGGCCCCGAGCGCCCGGCCAGGACTCACAGCGCCTGGAGCCCCGAGCCGCGCCCTCCTCTGGACGCGTCCGCCAGCGCCGTCGCGCCTTGGCTCCTGCGACCGGCCGCCTCGGCCCCGCTTCCGCCCTCCGTCGCCTGGCCCAAGGCCTCGTCCAGCCGGCCGCCCCGAGCTGTTCCTCGGCCCCGTCCTCCCCGTCTCCAGAGGCCAGAGCTCCTGCAGCCCGCAAGGTGGCCCGCGCCGACGTCCTCCCTCCGCCTCCCCGTTCTGCTCCAGCGCCAAGAGGAGCGCCTCCCCGTCCGCCGGCCAGGCCCTTGTTTCCGGTCGGCCAGTGCGCCCCGACGCGCCCTGCAGCAGCGCCGCAGGTCGCCGGCCTCGTCCTCCAGGAGTCCAGCGCCGAGGCCCCTGCCTCTGTTTCCGGCGCCGCCTAGCCCGTGCTGTCCTTTTTGTTCTGATGCGTGTCATGTTTGTGCACTGTTGTTGTTTTTGTCAAGTGCACCGCAGGCAGACCCGATCTCCGAATACGCCAAGTTCCTCTACGGTTTTGTGTACATCTACGGGAATGAGTACGTCTACGAACAAGATCCGTGAACATCTACAAAACGCTCCGTGTACGCCTACACGACACAAGACGATGCGACAAGTACCCCTTCGATGCGCCGAGACCAAGTTCCACTACGTCCACAACGACCCGAACGACTACCGATGAACGTGAACAACTACCGCCGTCGTGGAACCGCCAAGACGAACGGAACAACTACTTCCACTACACGTGTACCCCGACGTCGCCGTGTACCACTACCGACGCCCCGTGTACCACGACTCGTGTACTACTACTACCACTACTTCCTCTACCGTCGCCCGAGTACAACTACCGCCTACGGAACGACTACTTCCTCTACTTCCACTACGAGCTCGAACCGCCTCGAAACGCACGCTTCGAAGGTATAACCCCGAGACGTGACCCGTGTGATGCATGCTTGTTGTGTTGTATGAATGCTCCTCGTGTGTGCTTCGTGCCCGTTCCACCTTTTGTCATGTTCCTCGGT
This sequence comes from Secale cereale, assembly GCA_902687465.1. Lineage (NCBI taxonomy): Eukaryota > Viridiplantae > Streptophyta > Magnoliopsida > Poales > Poaceae > Secale > Secale cereale. The sequence continues at coordinate 620,831,051 of LR738711.1, forward strand.
TGCCTCGCCACCGACTCATGGGAACCCGGCAACGGGATCACCCCATCATCTTGTTCAACTCGTTCACTCCACCTTTTGTTTTGCACCGGTCTCTCAACGAGATACCGGAACCGATATGATGCGTTGCATCAATTTCGGATCGTTGCCGTGGCCCCCTTTCATTCCACCACGGTGACAAATGCTTCATATCTCCTTTAAGTCAACCTTTTAATAAAACTTGCATAAACTTGATCATGTCATCCGCATCATGATAACAACATGAGAATGTTTAATTGTTGTTTGCTTATAATTATTAAACATGCTCATGGGGATTTTTCCGGATATGTTGTTGTTATTCTCCGGCCTCATTTAAAATGCCTAAATAGTGTAGTTTCTTTATGCTTCACCTCTTGCCATGCTAAAACAATTAAACTTGTCTTGTTAATAACGAGAGTCAACTAAATAATTATTATGTGGTGTTTCGTCAATATGCAACTCGTTGCATATTGATCTCCACTTAACTTGTAGTATTTGTTTGTGCACCTTGCCATGCCTTGCATATTTAAACCGGACATGCATCATACTTGGATGTGCATCGTATGCCATGTTTATTCTTGTGTGTTTACCGTGTTGTTTGCTTCTTTCCGGTTGCTTCTTTTGTTAGCTTCGGTTTCGTTCCGGAGTTGTGAGGTTCCGCTCGACTGTTGCTCCGTCTTCTTCTTGGATCCGTTCTTCTCCCTTGTGGAATTCCAGGCAAGATGACCGAACCCGGATACCATTACTATTTTTGCCTCTTGCTAGAGTATCGCTCTATAGTTTTGCCTCGATGCCCATGTCTTCTTGTCAGCCTCCTACTTGTAACCAATTGCCATGTTTAACCACCCTACCTATGCAAACCGTTGCTTGGCTAAGTACGCTTCGCTCAGCCCCTCTTATAGCATTGTTAGTTGCAGGTGAAGATTGAAGATGCTTGCTTCATGTTGAAGTTTGGTTGGGTTATATCACACTATATAAATGCTTAAAATGAAATCATCTATATACTGGCAGGGTGGAAGGCTAAGCCTTTTGCTTGGTGTTTTGTTCCACTCATGCCGTTAGGAACCGTATAAACCGGTGTTATGTTCCTTGATTATGCGTTCCTAACACGGTTGGGGTGTATGGGACCCCCTTGATAAACCGCTAAGTGCTAAGTCTTTTCCAGCAAGTCCCAACATTTGGTACTATTTGCCTCATAATAACAACTTAATTAAATAATTAAATTTGCATAGGGGGTCGCGTCCCCGAGGATTCTTAATTCTACATAGCAGGGGGGCCAGTGCTGATGGCGTTGGTCCCAAACGGGGAGCCTGCGGGGCCGCCTTGGGGCAACCCGAGGTATCTGGTATACCCGTAGCTTCGCCCATCCGGTCGTGTCCTGAGACTTAGATACGCGCGGCTACTATCAGGGTGTCGACACGCCGGGAGGATTTGCTGGATTAGCCTTACCTTAGTTCGGTTTAACTTGAGCACGGGATTCCGAGAATACTCGGGTCTTCCCAACTATGGAGTTGCGACTCCGCGGATCGTGGGCTTGTAATGGGTCAAGTTGGAACACCCCTGCAGGGTTTGAACTTTCGAAAGCCGTGCCCGCGGTTATGTGGCAGATGGGAGCTTGTTAATTCCGGTTGTAGATAACTTGACACAATGTTTCAATACACTACCAGCGTGTGTACCGTGACTGTCAATTTCCGAATAGGGATTCGGGAGTTGAACACGGTGGGGTTATGTTTGACCGGCTTTAGTTAGGATCACTTCGTGATCATCTTTCGACCGATGCTCTTCTCTTCTCGCTCTCTATTGCGTAAGTTAGTGCTAGTTGCTGCTGCAGATTTCTTGTTTTGTTTCCTTCACCTCTCGTTCTTTCTTCAGCCTTATCCTCACCCAAGGCTTAAATAGTCTTGTTACCCGGGAACGGGATTGCTGAGTCCTTTGTGGCTCACAGTTACTTCACCACACCAGATGCAGGTTCAGCCGAGTTTGATGCAGGAGCTGGTCCAGTTCTTCACTGGGAGCTCGATGAAGCTTGTGGCCGTTTGCTTGTGACGTTTCGATGTTCAGTAGTGGCTTCTACTAGGATTCGATCCTGCCCTGTGGTTTTATGTTGTTTTGGTATCTTTCTTTTGGTTCTTACCCGTAGTCGGGCTGTGATGTTCTGTATGATGATTGCTTATGTAATGTATTGTGTGAAGTGGCGAGTGTAAGCCAACTATCTCCTTTTGCATTTTAATCCCTCTTTTACATGAGTCGTGCAAAGATACCAAACTTGAGATCATTCTAGGATGGAATTATGCTTTTAAGTCGTGCCTCGACACGTAGGAGGTATAACTCCATCCTGGGCATTACAAGTTGGTATTCGGAGCCTTCTCCGACCTAGAAGCCCCCACTGATTGATCGAATCGTTGACGGTTGAGTCTAGGCACACACTGAAAACTTTTGAGTCCTATATTTATATCGGAGAGTAGGATTTCTTTGCTTCTCATCTCTTTCTCTCTGGTGAGGACTCCTGACGATTACTCTTATCTCTTCTACTTTCAAAAATTGCACCAAATTTTTTTTTAGGATCCCGCGAGTATTCTGGGATTGTTTCGATGTTCTTGTGACAAGGATATTGTTCTCGATGCCTCCTGTTACCGAGGAGTTGAGCTTCGGGGTATCGTTGTAACAAGCATATCGCGGCAGTACTAAATACTTAAGACGGCCGACATCGAAAATCTCTCCTATACGGCCAGTGGCAAGATAACCCCGACATCACCCAGTACTGGGGAGGTAGTTCGAGAGTATTGCCATAGCTTGTTATAGTGGATGCTTTTCGAAGGTCCGAGGTAAACAGTTTCCGAGAAAGACTGGTTATGTGTTGAAGGATGGATACACCTGGATGTAGGTTTAGAGTTGATTGCGCGGTGCTTCCCGTGTATCCCCAACACCTGATTGCATAACTGGGAACTTTCGGAAATCTATAGGTGGGTTCATCTAGTAGTTCTAGGCATTCTTCCAACGGATGCTCGATATGAAGTTTGGGGTTCTACATTGAGTGAAGTGGTTTTATGGACTTGTTCTGATCGGGAGTTGCATCTTAAAGGGTCCTTGGCTATGCTGATCCGGGGATTGCAAAACCCTTTTGTAACACGTTCCATGAGCTTTCAGCACGAAGATGTCGAACGAAGCTTCTATCTTGTATTTGTTCCATCTGATCCTTGTTCCTTTTATTTACTTTTGTTCTTCTAGTGGCTTCAAGTCAAGTTGATGTACCGGCGGAATTCATTCGTTCAATTCTCTGTTCAGATGATGTTGTGAAGATCATGCAACACATCTACCCTTTGTTTCGTTTTGATTCTGGTATTCGAGTTGCTTCGATGTCAAATGTTGATTCCATACCTTTCCTAATCGGTGTTCTCATATTTCTATGGGAGTCCTAATTCTTCTTGACCATCAAGATCTTCATGTTAATTCTTTTTCAACCGGTGTCCACTTTGTTCGTCTCAAGTTGTCTTTGTTTTCCCCACCCTCCCACCCTTCTTCTTCTCGGAGCAAGAAATTCTCAGATGAAATATCCATTTTATTCATGTGATATTTCTTCATTCTTTTCCTTCAATGTTCTTATCCGGTGATTTATCGTGAAGATGCTCAAGAGCTTCAAGTTCATCATTCTTTTGTTCTCATATTCTTCCGATGGATGCAATTCAAGATTTCGGTGTTGATCTTATCCTTTTCCTCCTTTCACAATGCTTTCTTATTCCGGTGCACCAATTAATCATTCTTCTCTTGCTATTCATATCCGGAGTGTTGAAGATATATCAGAAGATTCATAACTCCATTCTTAATCCGTTCAAGCTATTTTGAGATTGTCATCTTATTCAAGCCATTTAATTCAACCGGTGCAATATCTCTTAAGCAATCTTTTCAACGGTGAGAACAAAGTGTGGACTTTGGTTGACTTGCCCGATGATCAGAAAGCCATCGAAAATAAATGGATCTTCAAGAGGAAGACCGACGCTGACGGTAATGTTACTGTTTACAAAGCTCGACTTCTTGCGAAAGGTTTTCGACAAGTTCAAGGAGTTGACTACGATGAGACTTTCTCACACGTAGCGATGCTTAAGTCTGTCCGAATCATGTTAGCAATTGCCGCATTTTATGAAATCTGGCAAATGGATAACAAAACTGCATTCTTTAATGGATTTATTAAAGAAAAATTGTATATGATGCAACCCGAAGGTTTTGTCAATCCTAAAGGTGCTAACAAAATGTGCAAGCTCCAGCGATCCATCTATAGACTGGTGCAAGCATCTCGGAGTTGGAATATACGCTTTGATAAGTTGATCAAAGCATATAGATTTATACAGACTTACGGTGAAGCCTGTATTTACAAGAAGTGAGTGGGAGCACTACAACCTTTCTGATAAGTATATGTGAATGACATATTGTCGATCGGAAATGATGCAGAATTTTCTGGAAAGCATAAAGGAGTGTTTGAAAGGGGTTTTTCAAAGAAAGACCTTGGTGAAGATGCTTACATATTGGGCATCAAGATATATAGAGATAGATCAAGATGCTTGATAAGACTTTCGATGAGTACATACCTTGATAAGATTTTGAAGTAGTTCAAAATGGATCAGTCAAAGAAGGAGTTCTTGCCTGACTTGTAAGGTGTGAAGTTGAGTAAGACTCAAAGCCAGACCACGGCAGAAAAATATAGAGAGAATGAAAGTCATTCCCTATGCCTCAGCCATAGGTTCTATAAAGTATGCCATGCTGTGTACAAAACACGTTGTGTACCTTGCCATGAGTTTGACAGGGAGGTACAATAGTGATCCAGGAGTAGATCACTGTACAGCGGTCAAAATTATCCTTAGTAATTGGATGACTAAAGGAAATATTTCTCGATTATGGAGGTGATAAAGAGTTCGTCGTAAAGGGTTACGCCGATGCAAGCTTTGACACTAAATCCAGATGACTCTAAGTATCAATCTGGATGCGTATTGAAAGTGGGAGCAATTAGCTAGAGTAGCTCTATGCAGAGCATTGTAGACATAGAAATTTGCAAAATACATACGGATCTGAATGTGACAGACCCGTTGACTAAACTTCTCTCACAAGCAAAACATGATCACACCTTATTACTCTTGGGTATTAATCACATAGCGATGTGAACTAGATTATTGACTCTAGTAACCCTTTGGGTGTTGGTCACATGGCGATGTGAACTATGGGTGTGATTCACATAACGATGTGAACTATCGGTATTAAATCACATGGCGATGTGAGCTAGATTATTGACTCTAGTGCAAGTGGGAGACTGAAGGAAATATGCCCTAGAGGCAATAATAAAGATGTTATTTGTATTTCCTTATATCATGATAAATGTCTTTTATTCATGCTAGAATTGTATTAACCGGAAACTTGGTACATGTGTGAATACATAGACAAAACAGAGTGTCCCTAGTATGCCTCTACTAGACTAGCTCATTGATCAAAGATGGTTATGTTTCCTAACCATAGACATGAGTTGTCATTTGATCAACGGGATCACATCATTAGGAGAATGATGTGATGGACAAGACCCATCCGTTAGCATAGCACTATGATCGTTTAGTTTTTTCTGCTATTGCTTTCTTCATGACTTATACATGTTCCTATGACTATGAGATTATGCAACTCCCGAATACCGTAGGAAGACCTTGTGTGCTATCAAACGTCACAACGTAACTGGGTGATCATAAAGATGCTCTACAGGTGTCTCCGAAAGTATTCGTGGTGTTGGCATAGATCAAGATTAGGATTTGTCACTCCGAGTGTCGGGGAGGTATCTCTGGGCCCTCTCGGTAACACACATCATAATAAGCCTTGCAAGCAAAAGACTAATGAGTTAGTCACGAGATGATGTGTTACAGAACGAGTAAAGAGACTTGCCGGTAACGAGATTGAACTAGGTATAGAGATACCGACGATCGAATCTCGGGCAAGTAACATACCGATGACAAAAGGAACAACGTATGTTGTTATGCGGTTTGACCGATAAAGATCTTCGTAGAATATGTAGGAACCAATATGAGCATCCAGGTTTCGCTATTGGTTATTGATCGGAGATGAGTCTCGGTCATGTCTACATAGTTCTCGAACCCGTAGGGTCCGCACGCTTAACGTTTGATGACGGTCGGTATTATGAGTTTATGAGTTTTGATGTACCGAAGGTAGTTCGGAGTTCCGGATGAGATCACGGACATGACGAGGAGTCTCGGAATGTCTGAGACATAAAGATTGATATATTGGACGACTATATTCGGACACCGGAAGTGTTCCGGAAAAGTTTCGGATTTAACTGGATTGCCGGAGGGGGTTACCGGAACCCCCTACGAGGGGGGATGGTCCATAGTGGGCCTTGAGGAAAGGAGAGAGGCAGCCCATAGAGGCTGGCCGGCGCCCCACCTAGGGATCCTAGTTGGACTAGGATTGGGGGGGCACCACCTCTCCCTCTTTTCCTTTCCCTCTCTTCCTTCTTGGTGGACTCCTACTAGGAATAGGATTGCAATCCTATTCCTAGTAGGATTGCCCTAGCCGCACCATAGTAGGTCGGCCGGCCCTCCCCTCTTGCTCCTTTATATACGGGGGCAGGGGGCACCCAAAGACACACAAGTTGAATTGTTCCAGCCGTGTGCGGTGCCCCCCTCCACAGAAACACACCTCGGTCATACCGTCGCGGTGCTTAGGCGAAGCCCTGCGCCGGTGAATACATCATATCCGTCACCACGCCATCGTGCTGACGAAACTCTCCCGTGAAGCTCAACTGGATCAAGAGCTCATGGGATGTCATTAAGTTGAACGTGTGATGAACGCGGAGGTGCCGTACGTTCGGTGCTTGATCGATTGAATCGCGAAGAAGTTCGACTACATCAACCGCGTCACTTGACGCTTCCGCTTCCGGTCTACGAGGGTACGTAGACATACTCTTCCCTCTCGTTGCTATGCATCTGGTAGATAGATCTTGCGTGATCGTAGGAAAATTTTAAAATACTACGTTCTCCAACAGTGGAGGAGTACATATAGTCTAGGTGGGCGAAAGGGTAAGTGGGAAGGGATACAAGGCCACAGGCCCGCAGCCGCGCACAGGTAGGGAGCGGACGTCCGCTGGGCACCGGACGTCCGGTGGCTCGGGAGGGACCGGACGTCCGGAATCTCACGGACTTCCGCTATTTTTCACCGATTACGTTCTGTTGAAGATGTCACGGGTGTCTGGTGGCTGTCGATCGTCCGGTCGCCTGGGACGCGTCGGACGTCCGGTGTGTAGCGGACGTCCGGAGCCTGTAGCTTGCAGTAGCTCCGTTTCTTCCGTCTTCTCTTCCACGCTTCCATCGCTGATGGTGTAGGTGATCCTTGCCGCTTGCACTCCTCCTCGTCATCCGTAAAGCTCTGACAATACCTATGCATGCACACGAGTGGAGTGTCAAGTAGTATACCATCCTTCAAAGAGTCAAGTGGACACGTGTAAAGGAGATGATTCACCTTTATGTATGTGAAGTAGATGTCGCACGTGTCACTTGCCAAATGGACTCTTTACATGATGATGTCCGTAGGATGCTCCACATCACACACTCTCCCCCTCTCATTGTTATGCATCTCCTAGATAGATCTTGCGTGAGCATAGATTTTTTTTTGAAATTACATGCTACATTTCCCAACAAATAGGGCGTCTTTGGTTGCGTGCATCTAGCCCAACAACTCTGATGGGATAAGTCTGATTTGTTTGGGCTCCCAAGAAAAATAGGCTCGCATGAAACTTAAAACACCCCTCAGTCAGGGAAAACCCCATTCGCCGCTCGCTGCGGCAAAGTGTCGGTCAACCACACAGAGCAGCCGAGCGAGCGATAAAATGGGCCGGCCCACTTCCAGATATACACACTCCATCCAAACGGTTTTGGGAACCTTTTGAATCGTTTTCTTTTTTCATGTTTTGTTTCTTTTTTGTTTCTTTGGCTTATTTTTTTTCTTTTACGTTTTTTGTTTTTTGTTGTTTCTCTTTCTTTTTTCAAAAAGTGTCCAGAAATCCAAAAAGTTGTTAACGTATCAAAATGTCCTCTCTCCAAATTTTGTTAAAAATGTACAGAATTCATAAAAGACTCGAATTTCAAAAACTGTTTGTAATTTCAAAATTCATTGAAAATTTAAAAAAAATCAGAAATTTCAACAAATGTGCTAATTTCTAAGTTCGTGTTTTCAAAAATTGTTTGAAATCTTATTTTCTGTTCTGAAATTTTGTTCGGGACGTTAATTTTTCTTCTCATTCTTTCAAATTTTGTTCATGTTGTTCGTGTTTTCAAAATTTTGGAGTTGAAAAATTGTTTGAAATATTAAAAAAATTTCTCATTGTCTGAAAATTTGTTTAGAACTACAGAATGTCTTCCAATATTTCAAAGATTTAAAAAAAATGTTCACATATTCAAAAGATGCTTGCGTATAAGAAAAATCTTTGCAGATTTGAAAATATGTTCGTGTTTCCAAAATTCGTTTTGAATTTCAAAACTTGTTCTTAAAAACAATGTTCGTGATTTCAAAATTTATTAAAGTTTCAAAAAAATGCGGAATAAAAAAGTTTGAAAGTCAAAAAATTATTTTTGTTTCCAAAACAATATTCGGCATTTATATTTTATATGCAAGATTTTCAAGATACGTTCGATGATGTGTAAAGTACTCCCTCCGTCTCATAATGTAAGATGTTTTTTAACACTAGTTCAGTGTCAGAAAACATCTTATATTATGGAAGGGAGTGAGTATATTTTAAATGTGAGCGGTTAGGCGTTGAAATTACGTTTCCGGTAAAGCAAAAGTAGTCAACGGCTGTAATGGCTAGTGGCATAGGTTCATGACCGGTAAGGGCATGTACAATGGTTCTCTCTTAAGAGTGTTACGTAAGATAAATGATGATGTGGAAGAAAGAGAAATCGTAAAAGAAGGTTTGTCTTCTCTTATTTAAGAGAAGACAAAAAATGATCTCTTAGCATAATTTGTTTCATCATATTTTTATGAACAACTAACTATTGAATATAAGGCTAAGGGATGACCCATTGTAGACATGTTTTTTTGTCATCTTTAATTTATATGTAAAACTTAAGATAAGACTATCTTATCAAACATTATACATGCCCTTGTTCGATTCCTGGCATCGTCTCGTTTTTCTCTATGCGTTGGACGCAAAGAGCATCCAATAAGAACTCCCCTCAGGCGTTGTTTGGATAGGAAGAATGTACAAAACGAGATCTCTATAAACTAGGAAAACGGTTTAACCGTATAAAACCTTGTTTGGCTACTCCACCTAATCCATGGATTTAGGAAACTTAGTTTCCAGAAACCCAGAATTCTGCGTTTCTGGAAAAACGACTATTAGTTGTTTTTGCAAAAACGCGTTTCACAAATACTGATGTAACTACTTTTCTCCGCATCTCTTGTTCGTCGAGAATTCACTGGCTCCAGTTTTGGTTTAGGATACGTACAAGTCCATCTGTCGATCAAGCTCCATGATCAAACATTTTCCTGCTCGGTTGGCGACTGCGAGACGAGCGACCAATTTGCCCTTCAGGTGATAGACTGAGCTCCAGTACCGGCATGGTCGCCGCTGCGTGGCTGACCGCCATGGACGTCGGGGTTGACGGCGGCGAGCACTCTCACGACACGAGCTATGCGATGCGTTGGTATGGCTGCTCCATTCTGTTAGAATTGGGCCCATTATTTAGGGCAGCCCAATAAGCAAATTCTGAAATCTCAAATGGGTCCATATTTGTGGCAGCTCACTTGCTAGTGAAGTGGGGAGTGGGAGCTAAATTTTAGTCCCACCATGGAAGTTGGAGGAGATGTACATCACCTTATAAGGTGGAGTGTTCTACCACTTGTAAGTGAGTGAGAACAGGAGAGCCTCTCGCGCACTCCTCCTCCGACGACGCCGCCGCCGCCGCTCGCACGCCCGCCCGTCTCGTCACGACGCGCCGCGCCGCGGGTTGCGGGTTGCGGTATATAAGTTGTGCACTGCCTGCGACGCAAACCACCGATCATCACCAACGTCGTCATCAACAACATCGCCACAACGGGCACCGCTGCTTCATCTGCAAACGCTCGGTACATGCGCAGTGTCTTTGTTCGTTCTCTAAACATGTTTAGTGTGTACGTGTTTAGCGATCTGTTGCTGCTACTCTGCATGTTGATTAGTACATCTACTGTATTGGAGTTTCACATGTTAGTAGTTGCTGTCGTCATGTTTAATATGCTGGAATTAATCATGAAAAAGATGCCTAATTATCCAACAAATTCGCGTCATAGACGGCCGACCTGGAGGGGCGGCAGACATGCGAGTTGAGCTCGAGCGACATGGCTCCCGAGGCAGAGCCTGCATGGCGGAGGCGAAGACGAGGGCAGTTTGTGTGACGACATCGGCCGCCAAGGTAAGCGCTCGCCGGCGACCGTGTGCACATTATGAAGGTGCGAGAGCAGGCGAGCACCTGCCCAGGCCGGGAGGAGGCAACGACCTCGGTGGCTGGTGAAGCACCGCCGCCGGGCCATCGCGCGCCGAGGCGTGCAGGCCCGACCGGAGGTGAGCAGCAGCCTGGGCGGAGGAAGAACCATAGCTGGAGCTTGGTCACATACTCTCGTCAATGGCCGATAAGGGAAGAAGGAGAAGGTCACGCGGGCTCACGGCTGACGAATGGCACGCACAAGGAAAATACGAGTTGGCTATCCAAACAATGAACTGTACCATCCCGGTTCATTCTTTTCTAACCCAAACAAAGTTTTCTGTAAACTCGTTAACCATAAAAAACATAGCAAAACCAGCTTTACGAAAATTCAGCTAAAAACTCGTATAGTATATACCCATGACTAAAATTCACTATCCAAACAACCACTCAGCGAGACCCGATAGGAGGCCATTTTTCCGGATGCCGGCTTGCGTAAAACTTAAAACACCTCTCGGCCAGATCCGACAAGAGGAGGCCATCCCGGCGGTGGTGAGCGCCGAGAAGGTGCATATTGGGTAAATGAACACAACCAAACGACACTATGAAGAAGGAGGGCATATAGGGTAAATGAACACAACCAAACGACAGAACATAAAAGCTCTACTGGGCACGCTCCCGGTAAACGCAACAGACATGCAATCTACTCCCTCCGTTCCTAAATATTTGTTTTTCTAGACATTTTAGATGAACTGCTACATATGAATGTATATAGACATATTTTAGAATGTAGATTCACTCATTTTGCTTCGTATGTAGACACTTGTTGAAATATCTAGAAAGACAAATATTTAGAAACAGATGGAGTATAAGTTTTTTTAGACATTTCAAATGGACGACAATATATGAATGTATGTAAAAATATTTTAAAATGTAGATTCACTCATTTTGCTCCGTATATAGTCACTTGTTGAAATCTCTAAAAAAACATACTCCCTCCGTCCCAAAATTCTTGTCATAAATTTGTTTAAATACGGATGCATCAAGTCATGTTTTAGTATTAGATACATCCGTATCTAGATAAATTTAAGACAAGAATTTTGGAACGGAGGGAGTATATTTAAAAACGAAGGGAGCACCAAACACGTCCATACTATAGCACTCATTGCGCATTGTCTTGCATCAGGTACAGATATGACACGCATTATTACCTTGACCATCATTTACACCAATTATATATAGCGTGTGTTAATGGAGGCTGAGCTCCATGGAGGCCAAATTTGTAAACTTCAAAATTCAATCTTTTTAGTTCAAATTTTTTTTGAAAAAAATAACACATATTTTTTTCCTAGAGATATAGTGTACATGTGTGTAAATTACGTAAGATGAGAGCTATAAAAAACAAATTTGTGGCTTATACTGATCATCCTCAAAGTCCATGATTTTGGTTTTTTCATGCAGCTCACAATTCAAGGTATTTCATCCTCAAATTTTACTCAGACAGATTACATCCTCCTTGTGTGCATATGTATTTGTTTTCAGAACTTTTTGAAGCTGAAATTTTGAATTTTGAATTATTATTTTTTAAATAAAGGCCTCCATGGATCTGGATCTCTGAAATGCCCTACTTGCCATCGAATTCATATTCAAAAGAAGTTTCCAATGGTATGATTTTTATAACATACATCTACTATCAATTTTATCAATGGTCAACATAAATCTCAAAATATACCTTAGGTACTATTTATGGATAGAGGAAATATACTTAAAATTAAGGGCATATAAATGTAATTATTGGTGCTAATATACTCCCCCGTTTCAAATAAGTGAACGTTTAGCATTTGAAATTGGTCCACACAAAAAGTGTACTAATATCTTACCCAATGCACTTTAGAGTAGAAAAAAAAATCTCCCATCACACAGGAATCAAGCCCAATAACATTCAACACACGATCTCATTTTCTACGTGCGCTTAGCTCATTTGAGGTGGCGAAATTAAAAAGAGAGATAGTGACTTGCACCTTCCCAGTGCATTTTCTACTTCACTCCATAATTTGTCTTGGAATTTCTATACTTATTTGAGGATGGAGGGATTAGCAACGTGAATTATTCCTCCTAATATATATTTTCAATCTTATTGCTATCGCACTAGCTTAATCCCGAAGTACCCAGCAACATCTGTGGCCAAAAAAGGGAGAAACACGGCGAGAATTTAACTGTAAGAAGTACATAGTGAGATATTAAATTCTCTCCATAAGATTATGCATTGTACTCCATCCAGAGTTAAACCGTACAAGTCAGACACTCGTCAATTACATGGCATCTACAATGGCGTCGAAAGCTTAATAAAGACAGGAAGGTGACTAGGCAAGGTGAAACTAACAAATTGCCACAACAACATACCATTATTGGTCCAATGCTGAGATGTTGACAATACTCCAAAGTGTAACACACGTGCAGTACCTCAGTCTCAGTTCTCAAATGGATTTTATTGGACCTCACTTTCAGAAGTACCCAACGCCCTTCACTTCACCTATCTTGGGGCCATTGCCATCGTTACCAAGAAACAGAAACCGACCTGTTCGTAAGAAACAACTTTTATCATATTCTACCAAAACCTAAACACGGTCGCAAAGCTGAACATAGTTCCAAATGCCATGTAACTTAATTTGTATGCTGAAACTGAGCATAAGTCATAAAGCTGAACATAATTCCAAATGTCACGTAACTTTTCGTACGTTGAAACTGAGCATAAAAAAACCTAGCACAGAAAATCAGTTTATCAATGTGACTACAAGGGGCATGAGGACATCATCAATGAGATGATTGGTAGTATAATACATAAACTTTGTCACGAAACAAAACGAGTAAAGTAAGGGGATAACGCTGAAGCCAGCTATGGAATATTTATATGGTTATTAGTTGTTCTTTATCTGAAAGTATTAAATGGTGTTTTGATGATATCAAGAGTTGTTCTGAATAAAATAATTGTGTTGTCGCATGGGTAAATAGTTGGAACCCTGCAGTAGTAACATAGGTTAGAGCCTAGCCCAATAATGTATGGGAAAAATACAAGCAGAGTCTAAGCTTTGGCGTGGAAAATCATAAACAACAGATCAAGAGACAAAACCAATACAGCTCTATTTATTAGCAATGATGTTTTGATTGACAGAAACAAGTTACAATCAGCTACTTTTTTTTATGTCAGAATGCAGAAGAAAATGTGATCTAAAGTGAAAATGTAGAAGATGTAGATTCAAACTCCTACACAATATGCAAGTGCTTATGCAGTTGGTATTTCAGTGTACAATCTAGACTCCTGAACACACAAGTGTTTAGACAACAACGCTTGCATGTGGAGCACAATTCGCAACAGCCTCATAAGTCCGTTTGAAACATTTCGTAGTATGGGTCGAGGAGAAGATGCCCCATGAACTGAAGATGGCTGTTATATAGGTTGGTGGTAGAGCAGCTAGTAGTACTCTGCTTGTGCAGTTGTGAATCAGCCTGAAGATGATACCAAACCCAGATAGTGGGAATGCAGAAAACATTTTGATTACAGGTGATTTCATTCATGGGGCTTCGAAAATGTCTTTGGTATGTTTTTCCTTCACTACAGCACTGTATGTGGTTACATTAACATAGGATGAGATGGCAAATCTTTTTGTTCAGAACAAAAGTGGGGAAAGGAAATGGAAGTCGGCAGCTAGCTGTTATCCTGAATTACTGAACAATGATTATTCGATATGAACCCTTAAAGCAAGTTTGTAGCAAGAAACATTTAGAAAAATAACAAAACTACTAATGGTGGCATTTAGCCTATATTTAACTAGTTTCCCCCAGTAAAATTTAAAACTGAAGATTTTTCCTGTAACATAAAAATTTAAGGTTTTAAGACAAGGCTGAAAACAAATAACAGAGGTATGAACAAAAAAGAAGCGGATTATGTGATATCTAATAAAAAGACATACCATTTCCTCGAACAGCTATTTCTCTTATGCGTCTAACGAGCCCAGTTATAGGATCGGAGAACACCTTTGTCTCAATATTTCCTTCTAAATAAAGAACAGATCTGAAATGTTGCAAGTCAATCAATTAAAGGAAGCAGAAACACAAAGGGGACAGCATAAAGCTCAAACTACACTGACGATGTTGCCACTTGACCGATATGCAAATTCAAATCCACAACAAACAGGCGCATATTCAGTTTCCAACTACAACTAAGATAACCAATCCACCGGAACTGAATAACAGTGTTCTCTAACTTCCACTCACTGGAACCTAGTAAAAGGTAAATGGTCCATACTCAATTATTCACCAAGAGAATCAAGTACTCAGATTTCGCAATCTAGATGAATGAGTGGCTGGAAGGATGAACAAATGAATAGGCTAGAAAACGACATCATAGGACTTAAGAATGCCTGTTTATATAATATACTCATCTGTTCACAAATAGAAGATGTTTTTGATATTTCAATATGGACTACATACTACGGAATGAAATGAGTGAACAAACACACTAAAATGTGTCTATATACATCCATTCACAAAAAAGTTAAAAAGTCCTATATTTATGAATGGGGCGAGTATTTCACAAAGCTGAATTAGCAAGCGGTTTGGACGGCATGATCCGAGTTAGCAAAGCTGAGACTGACGCGCTCAAACATCTCGCTACCTCTAAACTGATGCAGGTCGAAATTGCATCCAACAGAAGGAAAATCTAAACAACGCAAGCTCGGGGCAAGGCAAAGGCGCTGACCCGGTCTTGACATGCTTCAGCGCGAGGCTACCCAGCCTGTCCGGGTAGATGCATACGCGGTGCCACTGCACGGAGCTGCGTTCTGCGTACTGGTGCGGCTCCTCGTTGTCCAACGGGCGGCGGTTGTTGCGGATGCCGCCGGTGCCCAGCGAGAACAGCACGACGGTCTTCCCACTCCGCAGCCGCTTCTGCACAGGCTCTTGACCCACCTTTCCCACCATTATAGCCTTCGCGAATCCACCAAACAAAAAGCGCACATCACATTTCGGCTCTCACCAAACAAGCCCAAACGGAGAAGAGAACCAAGGGTTTCCATAAAACCTTGTAGATGCCGTGGTCGAGGCCATTCTCGAGGGGGCGGGTCGTGTTGGGAGGCCTCGGCTGGCTCCGGTACTGATTACCCTGATCAGCGGGTGGCTCAGGGTCGGGCTCGGCATCGGCATCGGATCCCGCGGCCGAGTGTGGGGACGGGGGCGCGATGGTGGACAAGGGGCGGAGAGGAGAAGAGACGAAGCGGCGGGAGAGGAGGAGGAAGCGGCGGCCGAGGAGGGAGGTGGAGGTGGCGGCCGCCATGGATGCGCGTCGCGGGGAGAGATCACCGCTAAGCCCTGTGCAAAGCCCTAGTTTTAGTGGGTTGCGTCCGGGGCCTGCGGTGGGCCGCTGGCTAGGTGGATGACTGAGGGCATGTACAATGGTTGCTAAGATAGTCTTATCTTAAGTTTTGCATGTAAATTAGAGATGACAAAAAAACAAGTCTACAATGGGTCATTTCTTAGCCTTATCTTCAATAATTAGTTATTCCTAAAAACATGGTGAGACAAATTGTGCTAAGCTATCATCTCTTGTCTTTGCTTAAATAAGCTAAGACAAGCCTTCTCTTATGATTTCTCTCTCCTTCACCTCATCATTTATCTTACGTGGCATCCTTAAGCTAGAACCATTGTACATGCCCTGATGGATTCGAAAACAAAACGGATTTGCTATTTCACATCAATTCGCCTCAATTCCTTCCGTTCCTAAATATAAGTCTTTTTAGACATTTTTAATAGACTACAGCATATGCATGTATGTGAACATATTTTAGAGCGTAGATTCACTTATTTTGCTCCGTATATAGTCACTCGTTGAAATCTCTAGAAAGATTTATATTTAGGAACGGAGTAAGTACATGTGAAATAGTTACTTCACATCTAAGTCTAAAATCGTTGGATTTATTTGTCTTTAAAATTCGCACACAGGTGATCCCGCGCTTGACTGATTTCTACTCCCTCCGTCCGGAAATACTCGTCATCAAAATGAATAAAAGGGGATGTATCTAGATGTATTTTAGTTCTAGATACACCCCCTTTTGTCCATTTTGATGACAAGTATTTTCGGACGGAGGGAGTATTTGGCATTGTCGACGCCTGTTATAGTTAAATTTATAAACGGGTGCGCTCAAGGTTGGGTCGGCTCGCAAAAAACAAGTGTTCGCTGAGAATCAAGCCGACGACCTCCCTCGTCGAGGTTCATTCTTCTAACCACTGCGCCACGAAGCGGATCTGTTAAGCTTCAACTGTTTCTTTCTCTTATTCCTCCCCTCTCTTTTTATTTTTTTCTTTTTCTTTTTTCCTTTTTCATTCTACCCATTTTTTTCCTCATCGATGTTTGTTTTCTTATTTTCTTAAATGTGTAAAGTTTTTTCAGATTGATGACGTTTTTTTTAACTTTGATGAACTTTTGTTTTCAAAACCAATGAACTTTTTTTATTTTTTAGTGAACTTTTTTTAACAATTGATGATTTTTTAATTCGATTAACTTTTTTCAATTTCATTTTTTAAAAATTCTATGAACTTTCTTCGGATTTGATGATTTTTAATAAAAATTTGTGAACTTTTTTCGAATTAGATGAACCTATTTTTAAATTTGATGAACTTTTTTCAAATTAAATGTACTCTCTTTCAAATTAGATGAAATTCTTTTAAAATTTGATGAACATTTTTCCCAAATTGTTGAACATTTTTCATAATTGTTGAACTTTTTCAAAATGGTGATTTTTTTTCGAAACTTTGATGAATTTTTTCAACTTTTTGTGAACTTAAAAAATGCTGAGATTTTTCCAAAATCATTGAACTTTTCTTGAATAGGGCAATTTTTTTTCATGTGAATGAACTTTTTTCAAAATCTATGAAGTTTCATTTTTCTTAAATGAAAATAATGTATGAGCGGCTATGATAGTTTTAAAAGTATTAGCGCCGCATTCTGTCACTTGCAACCACATGCCCTATTGGTTAGGCGAAGAACTGTGGATAGTGTAGGGCGAGATTTCGAAACGCCATGGGTGTGTTTTTTTTTATTCTTTTCACGCATTTTAGTACGATTTTGTGGCGGTGCCCCTTCATGGGTCGGCCCGGTTCGCGATGTAGTGAGCGCCGCTTCTCCCAATCAGCGCTAAAGGCGTCGACTAGGAGCTCTGCCATGCTTGTCCCTTGTTGCGTTGTCTCCCCGGTCGACCTTTTTTCTTCTTCGCGGAGATGGTGGGCTTCTGTTTGTTAGGTGGGCTGCCCTATACTATTTCCACCCTCGCTATTCCTTGCAGCTACCAGCGATTCCTTTCACAACAAAGTGGTGGTACTTTGTTGTGGATCCGCATCTAGGCCTACACCACACAATGTTGTGGAGGACGTTATTCTCATTATCTCCCATGTGTTGCGTTAGTGCTAGTATATGGACCTCTATTTCAAAAACTTTATGACTCATTGGGATGAGATTTAGCAATGTCTCATCTAAGTTTTCAAACGTATGATCTTTTATTGCTGAAATTACCGTGTAACGTTTTTATCTACGTCACATTATCGACCCATTTCGTGGCATGCGTCCGATGTGGCCGGTTGTGTGTCGTCACATGCTGGGAGCCGTTTTGCAGCGCGCGTATGTTGTTGGGGTTGTGTCAATATTCACTTTATGTGGGTTGTAGGTTTTTTCACTCTCGGTTATGGGTGCGGTTCAGTTTATGTATAGAGTAACATGACTCATTGCTTTCTCTCTTTCTACCGTTAAGTTGCGGTTCAATTTTTTATTTTCATTTTGTTTTTATTCCCTTTTCCTTTTTTAGTTTTGTGTAGTTATCCTAGTTATAAGTCCATCTTGACTCGCATTTAGACCCATAGTGTGTTTCATCTTCTAGTTGCAACTCACCCTTGACTCGCAACTGGACTTGTGGTTTGTTTTTCATCCTAGTTGCAAGTCAACCCTCGACTCACAACTCATATTGTAGTAACACAATTTTGTGTAGTTCTCCTAGTTGCAAGTACACCCACGACTCACAACTAGGTCCACAGCTTGTTTCATCCCAGTTTCAAGCCAACCCTTAACTCGCAACTCGACACGTGTTTCGTTTTTCATCCTAGTTGCAGGCCCATCCTTGGATCGCAACTACGCCCACTGTTTTTTTCATCCTAGTGGCAAGTCGCCCCTTGACACGCAAGTGGGCTCATAGTTTCATTGTTTTCCTAGACGCAAGTCCACAATCTACTCACAACAAGGCTCGTAGTCATTTTAGTTGCAAGCCCACCCCTTGACTCGCAACTGGTGCTTGCGTTTTTTATCCTGGTTGCAAATCCACCCTTGACTCACAAACATGGCCCATAGTTTATTTCACCCTAGTTGCAAGTCGACACCTGACTTGCAACTGGGCTCGTAGTTTCGTACTTGTCCTAGTTGCAAGTCTACCTTTGATTCGGAACTAGGCATGCATTTTATTCTTCGTCCCAGTTGCAAGTTTGCACTCGACTCGCAAATGTATCGTAGTTTTGTGTAGTTGTCCTAGTTGTAAGTTCGCCCTTGACTTGCAACCGGGCCCTTAGTTTGTTTCATGTCAGTTGCAAGTCTACCTTGGACTCGCAACTGTTCTTATAGTTTCATAGTTATCCTAGTTGCAAGTTCACTCTCGGCTCGCAACTCAACCCATAGTTTTGTTGTTGTCTCAGTTGCAGGTCCACCCTCCGACTCGCAATTGGGCTCATAGTTTGTTTTTGTCCCAGATGCAAGTCCACCATCGGCTCATAACTATTATCGTAGTTTTGTGTAGTTGTCTCAGTTGCAAGTCCATGCTCGAGTCGCATCTAAGTGCATAGTTTTTTCATCTCGGCTGAAAGTCCACCCTCGACTCGTGATACATCTCCAACGTATCTATATTTTTTTATTGTTCCATATTGTTATATTATCAATCTTGGATGTTTTACAATCATTTTATAGCAACTTTATATCATTTTTTGGGACTAACCTATTGACATAGTGCCTAGTGTCAGTTGCTATTTTTTGCTTGTGTTTTACTTTGCGGAATATCAATACCAAACAGAATCCAAATGCAGCGAAACTTTTTGGAGATTTTTTTCTGCCCCGAAGAGACCTAGAGAGCCCAGGAGGTGCACCAAAGGGGCCCCATGGGGCCCACAAGACACTAGGGCGCACCGGGAAGGGACTCCTCTGGGCCCCACAAGGCATCATGGCGCCAGGAGGCCCAGGCACGCCCTGATGCCTTGTGGGGCCCACGGGAGTCCCCTCCACCAACTTCCAGCTCTATAAATACCCAAATATTCTAGAAACCCTAGGGGAGTCGACGAAAAAAATTCAACCGCCGCAAGTTCCAGAACCACGAGATCCAATCTAGAGCCCTTTTTCGGCACTCTATCGGAGGGGGACACACTCCGACGGAGGGGAACACGATCACAGAGGGGTTCATCATCCTCATTGGTGCTCCTCCGGTGATGCGTGAGTAGTTTACCATAGACCCTACGAGTCCATAATTAGTAGCTAGATGACTTATTCTCTCTTTTTGATCTTCAATACAATGTTCTCTTCGGAGGTCTATTCGATGTAATTCTTTTTGCAGTGTGTTTGTTGGGATACGATGAATTGTGAGTTTATGATCAGATATATGCATATTCATACATGATTATTAAAGCCTCGTGTTTCTTCTTCGATATTTCAGTTTTGTCTGGCCAACTTGATTGATTTATCTTGCAATGGGAAGAGGTGCTTTGTAATGGGTTCGATCTGACGGTGCTCAATCCCAGTACATAAGGAGAAGTGACACGCATGTATCGTTACTATTAAGGATAAAACGATGGGGTTTATTCCTACATGAATAGATCTTGCCTACATCATGTCATTGTTCTTAAGGCATTACTCCATTTGTCCATGAACTTAATACACTAGATGCATGCTGGATAGTGGTCGATGTGTGGAGTAATAGTAGTATATGCAGGCAGGAGTCGGTCTACTAATCTTGGACGTGATGCATATATACATGATCACTGTCTTGGATATCATCATAATTATTGGATTTTCTATCAATTGCCCAACAATAATTTGTTTACCCACCGCTTGTTATTTCTCGAGAGAAGCCACTAGTGAAATCTACGGCCCCGTGGTCTATTTCTTATCATATATTTACAGATATGATTTACCAAAAACCTGATGTCATTAGTGATACTTCAGTTAACATGTTCATTAGTTTGTCAAGTCACTCCTGCTTGACATGCCAATTGACAAAGAAATAAAAATTCTGATGAGTTATGAGTTTTGCCTATTAACTTCAAATTAATGCCGACAAGTTTCTTGCTTTCCACCATGGTAACTGATGAGTCCGTTGTATTGATACTACAAGGAAATATTAGTTTGCTCCTTATTCATTCATACCTTATTACTGAATGGATTACCAGTGTATTAGAGATTCAAGTTTCATCTTTGGCAGTGTAGTATGGACTGTTTGAAATTGACAAATAAACTCATATCAGCTACTCCAAGGTTTTCTGAAACATTACGGACATTTGCTAACAGGAACTTAAGTTGGCAACTTATTAGCATAGTTTCTTAGTTACCAACTTTCTCTACAGAGGGGAGACGACTCTCATGGATTAGCATGTTGCACATCAGGTGAACCAGTTGATGGGCCATTCCGCGCATTGGTCTTGTTGATTTGTTCGTTGACATATCCCAGTACCGTATGTAATCAGTCCTCTAAACTATAACATTAATGCTTTTCGTCCATATAAGACTCTTAATATCTGAGATGTCACTGTTTTTCCTTCTAAGGCTGATCCATTCTCCGAATGAGTTGTGTAGCTCTGTCTTATTGTTCCAGTCACCAACTTGCACCTACCCATATTTCAATATTGATGTACTTTGAGTCTAATACAATAACACCAGATAGTACAAAATATGTGAATGAAAGGGGTGCATCCCACCTGGTACCGCCCCTTCCCCTCAGGCGGCATCACTGGGTGGCGCCCCAACCATTGGTGTCCTATTGCACACGTATGCAGGCGACCCATCTTGTGCTTTGCAGTTCTAGGGCCAGTTCTTTTCGCCTCATAATTCTCCAGAATTTGATTTTGTGAAACTGCCCACATAATCGTTTGCCCACATAATCATTTGTCCGGTTCTTTTTTGTGATTCTAGCATGTGATTTTGTACGAGTTGTCCATTGAAATGTCTGTAATGCCCCTAGATTGAAGTGAGTGATGAATTGATAACACTTGGTTATTTATGACAGTTTCATGTCTAATATGAACACGAAAATGAGTTGCAAATCTCATAAGGTATACAATACTACAGTATAAAAGTGAGTTACAAATATCATAAAGTGCTTAATATTACAATTTAGAACCAGAGTTGGAAATATCATATAGTGCTTAATATTACAAGTTAAAAGCGAGCCGCAAACTACAAACAGATGGATGATCTCAAGGTACAAGACTGACAACTGACAACAATAGCCTCATGTGTAGCGGCCACGATACCATCATTTCTGGTGGTAAAGCGTTGGCACCTGTAAACGGCTTTGGAGGTTGAATGTACGCATCATTGTCAAACTTGTAAAAATGCTCATCATATAACTTGCTATCACGGATGTAGTTGTGAAGCCACATGCATGCAGTGATGATCATCTTTTGGGTATCTGGTTTGTACCGTGGTATGCCTTGGAGAATACGACATTTCATCTTGGGAACACCAAACGATTTTTCAACAACATTTCGCAAACAAGAACGACGATGGTTGAATGTCTTATACCTCCCCATGGGAGGGTGTTGTTGGAAATCAGGTTTATGGTACCATTGCCCTTTGTATGGTGATAGATATCCAACTCTGTTGGGATATCCAGAGTCGACAAGGTAGTTTTTATCTACAATAAGGCATCATGTATATAAGAATATGCATGCATACACATACATAATAATATGCGCACATATAAGAGATTACCTGTAGGTGGTTGTGGAAAATGCTCATAATAAACTATAACATCGCTCCATACACGTGTGTCATGAACAGATCCGTGCCATCCAGGTGAAGGAAATATGCCCTGGAGGCAATAATAAAGATGTTATTTGTATTTCCTTATATCATGATAAATGTCTTTTATTCATGCTAGAATTGTATTAACCGGAAACTTAGTACATGCGTGAATACATAGACAAAATAGTATGTCCCTAGTATGCCTCTACTAGACTAGCTCATTGATCAAAGATGGCTATGTTTCCTAGCCATAGACATGAGTTGTCATTTGATCAACAAGATCACATCATTAGGAGAATGATGTGATGGACTAGACCCATCCGTTAGCTTAGCACTATGATCGTTTAGTTTTACTGATATTGCTTTCTTCATGACTTATACATGTTCCTATGACTATGAGATTATGCAACTCCCGAATACCGTAGGAACACCTTGTGTGCTATCAAACGTCACAACATAACTGGGTGATCATAAAGATGCTCTACAGGTGTCTCCGAAAGTGTTCGTGGTGTTGGCATAGATCAAGACTAGGATTTGTCACTCCGAGTGTCGGAGAGGTATCTCTGGGCCCTCTCGGTAATGCAAATCATAATAAGCCTTGCAAGAAAATGACTAATGAGTTAGTCACGATATGATGTATTACGGAACGAGTAAAGAGACTTGCCGGTAACGAGATTGAACTAGGTATAGAGATACCGACGATCGAATCTCGGGCAAGTAACATACCGATGACAAAAGGAACAACGTATGTTGTTATGCGGTTTGACCGATAAAGATCTTCGTACAATATGTAGGAGCCAATATGAGCATCCAGGTTTCGCTATTGGTTATTGACCGGAGATGAGTCTCGGTCATGTCTACATAGTTCTCGAACCCGTAGGGTCCGCACGCTTAACGTTTGATGACGATCGATATTATGAGTTTATAAGTTTTGATGTACCGAAGGTAGTTCGGAGTCCCGGATGAGATCACGGACATGACGAGGAGTCTCGGAATGTCCGAGACGTAAAGATTGATATATTGGACGACTATATTCGGACACCAGAAGTGTTCCGTAAAGTTTCGGAATTAACCCGAGTACCGGGGGGGTTATCGGAACCCCCTGGGGAAGCTATGGGCCTTAATGGGCCGTAGGAGAAAGAGGGAAGGAGGGCCAGGGCTGGGCCACGCGCCCCCACCCCTTGGTCCGAATTGGACAAGGGAGGAGGAGGGGCCGGCGCCCCTTTCCTTCTCCTTCTCCCTCTCCTTCCTTTCCCCCTTCTCCCTTTTGGTAGTTCCTACTAGGAATAGGATTGCAATCCTATTCCTAATAGGATTGCTCCTCCTTGGCGTGCCAATAGGGGCCGGCCGGCCTTCCCCTTGCTCCTTTATATACGGAGGCAGGGGGCACCCAAAGACACACAAGTTGAATTGTTCTAGCCGTGTGCGGTGCTCCCCTCCACAGAAACACACCTCGGTCATACTGTCGCAGTGCTTAGGCGAAGCCCTGCGCCGGTAACTTCATCATATCCGTCACCACGCCGTCGTGCTGACGAAACTCTCCCGTGAAGCTCAACTGGATCAAGAGCTCGTGGGACGTCATCAAGCTGAACGTGTGCTGAACGCGGAGGTGCCGTACGTTCGGTGCTTGATCGGTTGGATCACGAAGAAGTTCGACTACATCAACCGCGTCACTTGACGGTTCCGCTCCAGGTCTATGAGGGTACGTAGACACACTCTCCCTCTCGTTGCTATGCATCTGGTAGATAGATCTTGCGTGATCGTAGGAAAATTTTAAAATACTACGTTCCCCAACACTAGGAACAACAAAATTGAACCTTATATCGATATCACA
Source organism: Secale cereale (assembly GCA_902687465.1). Classification (NCBI taxonomy): domain Eukaryota; kingdom Viridiplantae; phylum Streptophyta; class Magnoliopsida; order Poales; family Poaceae; genus Secale; species Secale cereale. The sequence goes on from LR738711.1 coordinate 620,855,376, forward strand.
CACAACCATGACATTTTCGCTTGTGTACCCTTTCCTATTCCTGTGCTAGGGCTCCAATTCCTTGGGCACAATCACTTTAATGTGTGTTCCATCTATGGCTCCAATAGCATTTTTGAAATGAGGCCAGAACCTTCTTTTTCTAATTATGGGATGATGTTCATAGACAGAAGGATCCATTGGTCTAATGTTATCACCGTCCATGCGGACCACACACTCCAAAACCTCATGGAATTTTTTGTTAGTGACAGAATGACTACAAGCAAACAAATCTGCAACATTCTCAGTGGTCTGTGTTGTTCCCAAAGTCCATAGAAAAAACATTGTAGGGAGAGAGCATGAGGAAGAAGAGAGGCAGGTGATGAGAAAACCTGGCCGGGTGGAGGCCGGTCGCATCCTGCTACCAAGCGGAGGGAAGGGAGGACCGGCCTGGCAAGTCCTGCTGCAGGGTATAGATAGATGCCGGGTCGGGTGGGAAGAGATGAGGAGGGGCAGCCGGGCGGGAAGGATTCGAGGAGAAGGGGCGGCCGGGACGGGGTGGTGTCGTAGGGCCTCTCGCCGGTGGATCTGATAACGCCGGGATGGAGAGCAGCCTGGCAGCGCGCCAACCCTAACAAGAGGATGCTGGGAGAAAGATAGCACGGGTGGACAAAGGGGTTCGATGGAATCCCTGACTTTTGGGCCTCGCTCGGTCGGGCAACCCAAGTGGTATTCTGGCCGTAAATTGAGTTACCAATAGGGGTATTAGTTCAAACCGAACGGTTTTCCTTTGAGGGAGTGATTCCAAATTGCACTGCAATTCTGGAATGATTTTGGATGATTCTTAGGACAGAGATGAGTTCTTTTGTGATTTTGGACAGCGATTCTTCGGAATCAAGCCAAAAGAACTAAGGATCGAGGCACCCGGTGCGCTGGGCTGCGCGGCTAGGCTATTTTTCATCGAGATTTTGCAATGGGTGTGTCTAGGTCTCAGTCGACTGTGAAAGGGTCGATATGGTTGACTAGAGGGGGGGGGTGAATAGGCAACTAATAATTTTTAGCTTTTCTTAACCACTTTAAATTAAGCGTCAAAGTAAGTTGTCTAGATAAGTTACTAAGATGACAACTAGAGGAAAGTAAAGATCACAACTTCACAAGCAAGCTATATAAGATAAACAAGTAAAGCTTGCACAAGTAAAGGATAGGAATAACCACAAGTGGAGACGGTGAAGACGAGGATGTGTTATCGAAGTTCCTTCCCTTTGAGGGGAAGTACGTCTCCGTTGGAGCGGTGTGGAGGCACAATGCTCCCCAAGAAGCCACTAGGGCCACCGTATTCTCCTCACGCCCTCACACAATGCAAGGTGCCGTGAATCCACTAGTGTTGCCCTTGAAGGCGGCAACCGAACCTTTACAAACAAGGTTGGGGCTCTCCACAACTTAATTGGAGGCTCCCAACGAAACCCCGGAGCTTCACCACAATGGAATGTGGCTCCGAAGTGACCTCTTCCGTCTAGGGTGCTCAAACACCCAAGAGTAACAAAATCCACACAAGAAAGTATGGGGGAATCAAGTTTCCTTTGGTGGAAGTGTAGATCTAGGTCTCCTCCTTCAATCCCCAGCAAATCAACAAGTTTGGTTGGCTAGGGAGAGAGATCGGGCAAGAAAGCTTCAATGGCATTAATGGTGGAGAGAGAGAGAGGCAAGAGATAAGATGGAGGTGGGAGAAGGGCCTCCTTAAATAGGGTCCCCAAGATTCCAACCGTTATGTGCAGAAATGCATAGGACCGGTACTTTCGCTCACCCCACCGGTAGTACCGGTGTGTGAAGGAACCTGCGCCCATGGCACCAAGGCGGTACTTCCAGTGACGCACCCGGTAGTACCGGTCTTCCGGAGAAAGCCGGAACTACCGCCCCACCACCGGTCAACTACCGCTTTGAGACCAGAAGGTTTCAAGCAAGGGCGGTAGTTGGGATGGTGGTTGGGCCGGAACTACTGCCATGCAGGTAGTTTCTGTGTGATGGTAGTCAGAGCGGTACAACCGCCCTGAGCACCGGTAGTACCGGTTTCGTTGGGAGAACACCGGTACTTCCGGGCAACCACCGGTCTACCACCGCACCCAGTACAGAAGGTATCACCCCTGAGCGGTACTTGGGGCGGTGGTTCGACCGGAACTACCGGCCACCGGTACAACCGCCTACAACGGCGGTACTACCACTGTGGAGGAAACTACACATAAAGAAGAATCAAAGGTGACCTCTCTCTCCACGAACGGAGGCAATATAGTGGGTGCAAAGTATCTGTGTACGTGACTTGATTCACCCATTACCTTCCGACGTGGGTTCCCTCTTAATAGTACGGATTTCCTATGACCAAGAGAAACAAAAAGGCATCGGAACATCTGTCCTCGATCTTTTCCTTCTAGAGGGAAGGCCTAACCGTCTTGTGCCACATGCTATAAACCTGAGTAATATTGACGCACGATTAGTCCACAAGGATTGTCATCATCACCAAAACCTTAGGCAAGAGATGTCCTTACAATCTCCCCCTTTTTGGTGAATGATGACAACCACATGACAATCACGGGGGTCTATAAGATGTAGGCAGAGCTCCCCCTGAGTGTGAGCACTTATTTAGAGTTTGCTTTTGGAATGCAGAAGTGCTCAAACTAGGATCTATGCCCCCCTAGGTTTTATAGACCGACCAGCGACCACAAAAATAAACAATTCAACAGAGCATATGATTGCAGAGAGCTTAAAACATAAGTGCATAGATAACTTAGAAACGGGCACACATGTCTTACACCATGCTAGAGGACACAACATAAGATTGCAGGAACTAACGAGAAAAACAACAAGAGAAAAAAAACAAGAAAAAACCCATGCAACTCCCGTGACCTAGCAACTCTCAACTCTCTCCCCCTTTGCCATCAAGCACCAAAAAGGAAAAGAGTGAGACTAACGCCCCAGGGCTCAGTAAAGCTCATCGCCTGTCGCCAGGGAGTCATCCGAGTCATCATCGTCAGAGTCCTCCGTATCCTCAACGTCTTTAGCAGCCTCAGCCTCAGTCTCCATAGCATCCACAGTCGCTCGAGCAGTAGAGGTCGTAGGCTCGTCATCAGACCACTAGCAGTTGGCCAGACACCACTTATCCTCAGGAGTGATGCTTTTCTCAGAGCCACTCTTCACATCAGGCACATTGAGGTGCTTCATCATCTGAATCTGTCGGCGGCGCGCCATCTTCTTAGTCACATGTGCCTTGTATAGCTTCTTCTGGATATGGGCCTGCAAGCAGAAGGTCTTCTTGACCTTGGCAGTAAACTTCTCCACCCAAGAAGGCTTGGCCCCCGCCTCTAACTCAAAGTCATCATCATCCGAGGTAGCAAAGGTATCCTCCTCATTTCCCACGGCGAATCGAGGAGCAGCATGTTTCTTCTGTCTCAGCACCTTGACCTCATGCTCCGTGCGCCTATCTGGAGTAGAAAGAGGCTCTCTAGGCCTCCGAACTTCCCACACTGAGTACAGAAAGCGCATCACAAAGGGAGCGTAGATCGGTACCTTGCAGTACCAGACACAGTTGTACATCTCCTTGAAGGAAATATGCCCTAGAGGCAATAATAACGTTGTTATTTGTATTTCCTTATATCATGATAAATGTCTTTTATTCATGCTAGAATTGTATTAACCGGAAACTTAGTACATGTGTGGATACATAGACAAAACAGTAAGTCCCTAGTATGCCTCTACTAGACTAGCTCATTGATCAAAGATGGTTATGTTTCCTAGCCATAGACATGAGTTGTCATTTGATCAATGGGATCACATCATTAGGAGAATGATGTGATGGACAAGACCCATCCGTTAGCATAGCACTATGATCGTTTTTTACTGCTATTGCTTTCTTCATGACTTATACATGTTCCTATGACTATGAGATTATGCAACTCCCGAATACCGTAAGAACACCTTGTGTGCTATCAAACGTCACAACGTAACTGGGTGATCATAAAGATGCTCTACAGGTGTCTCCGAAAGTATTCGTGGTGTTGGCATAGATCAAGATTAGGATTTGTCACTCCGAGTGTCGGAGAGGTATCTCTGGGCCCTCTCGGTAACACACATCACAATAAGCCTTGCAAGCAAAAGGACTAATGAGTTAGTCACGAGATGATGTGTTACGGAACGAGTAAAGAGACTTGCCGGTAACGAGATTGAACTAGGTATAGAGATACCGACGATCGAATCTCGGGCAAGTAACATACCGTTGACAAAAGGAACAACGTATGTTGTTATGCGGTTCGACCGATAAAGATCTTCGTAGAATATGTAGGAGCCAATATGGGCATCCAGGTTCCGCTATTGGTTATTGACCGGAGAGATGTCTCGGTCATGTCTACATAGTTCTCGAACCCGTAGGGTCCGCACGCTTAACGTTTCGTTGACGATATAGTATTAAATGAGTTATGTATGTTGGTGACCGAATGTTATTCGGAGTCCCGGATGTGATCACGGACATGACGAGGAACTCTGGAATGGTCCGGAGATAAAGATTAATATATGGGATAATAGTGTTTGACCTCCGGAAGGGTTCCGGAATTCACCGGAAGGGGTTCCGGATGTTTCCCGAAGTGTTTGGGTACGAGAACACTTTATTTGGGCCAAAGGGGAAAGCCCACGAGGCTTTAGGAAAGTGCAAAAGGAAGTTTTGCGGAGACCAGAGGCTAGACGCCGGGAACCCTGGCGTCTAGGGGGTAGACGTCGGGAACCCTGGCGTCTAGCCCTGGAGTCCGAGTGGGACTCTTTCCTTTCGGGCAAAACCGACTTTGAGGAGGCTTTTGCTCCAAGTTTCGACCCCAGGGCTCAACATATAAATAGAGGGGTAGGGCTAGCACCCAAGACACATCAAGATACACCAAGCGGTGTGCCGGCTACCCCGACCCTCTAGTTTATCCTCCGTCTAGTTTCTGTAGTGCTTGGCGAAGCCCTGCAGAGATTATTCTTCATCAACAACCGTCACCACGCCGTCGTGCTGCCGGAACTCATCTACTACTTCGCCCGTCTTGCTGGATCAAGAAGGCGAGGACGTCATCAAGCTGAACGTGTGCTGAACGCGGAGGTGCCGTACGTTCGGCACTAGATCGGGACGGATCGTGAAGGTGCACGACTACATCAACCGCGTTGATAAACGCTTCCGCTTTCGGTCAACGAGGGTACGTAGACACACTCTCCCCTCTCGTTGCTATGCATCTAGTAGATAGATCTTGCGTGATCGTAGGAAATTTTTGAAAATACTACGTTCCCCAACAGTGGCATCATGAGCCAGGTCTATGCGTAGATGATATGCACGAGTAGAACACAATGAGTTGTGGGCGATACTAGTCATACTGCTTACCAGCATGTCATACTTTGCTTCGGCGGTATTGTGAGATGAAGCGGCCCGGACCGACATTACGCGTACGCTTACGCGAGACTGGTTTCACCGTTACGAGCACTCGTTGCTTAAAGGTGACTGGCGGGTGTCTGTCTCTCTCACTTTAACTGAATCAAGTGTGGCTACGCCCGGTCCTTGTGAAGGTTAAAACAACACATACTTGACGAAACATCGTTGTGGTTTTTGTATGCGTAGGTAAGAACGGTTCTTGCTAAGCCCGTAGCAGCCACGTAAAACTTGCAACAACAAAGTAGAGGACGTCTAACTTGTTTTTGCAGGGCATGTTGTGATGTGATATGGTCAAGACATGATGAGTTATACGGTTTTGTATGAGATGATCATGTTTTGTAATGTTATCGGCAACTGGCCGGAGCCATATGGTTGTCGCTTTATTGTATGAAATGCAATCGCCATGTAATTGCTTTACTTTATCACTAAGCGGTAGCGATAGTCGTAGAAGCAATAGTTGGCGAGACGACAACGATGCTACGATGGAGATCAAGGTGTCGCGCCGGTGATGAAGGTGATCATGACGGTGCTTTGGAGATGGAGATCGAAAGCACAAGATGATGATGGCCATATCATGTCACATATTTTGATTGCATGTGATGTTTATCTTATTATGCTTCTTATTTTGCTTAGAACGACGGTAGCATTATAAGATGATCCCTTACTAAATTTCAAGGTATAAGTGTTCTCCCTGAGTATGCACCGTTGCGAAAGTTCGTCGTGCCGAGACACCACGTGATGATCGGGTGTGATAAGCTCTACGTTCAAATACAACGGGTGTAAGCCAGTTTTGCACACGCAGAATACTCGGGTTAAACTTGACGAGCCTAGCATATGCAGATATGGCCTCGGAACACTGGAGACCGAAAGGTCGAGTGTGAATCATATAGTAGATATGATCAACATAAGATGTTCACCATTGAAACTACTCCATCTCACGTGATGATCGGACATGGTTTAGTTGATTTGGATCACGTGATCATTTAGATGACCGGAGGGATGTCTATCTAAGTGGGAGTTCTTTAATTAATATGATTAAATTGAACTTTAATTTATCATGAACTTAGTCCTGGTAGTATTAGCATATCTATGTTGTAGATCAATAGCTCGCAATGTTGCTCCCCGTTTATTTTTATATGTTCCTAGAGAAAACTGAGTTGAAAGATGTTAGTAGCAATGATGCGAAATTGTTCCGTGATCTGAGGATTATCCTCATTGCTGCACAGAGAATTATGTCCTTGATGCACCGCTAGGTGACAGACCTATTGCAGGAGCAGATGTAGACGTTATGAACGTTTTGACAAAAGCTCGGTATGATGACTACTTGATAGTTTAAGTGCACCATGCTTTACGGCTTAGAACCGGGACTTCAAAAACGTTTTGAACGCCACGGAGCATATAAGATGTTCCAAGAGTTGAAATTAGTATTTCATACTCATGCCCGTGTCGAGAGGTATAAGACTTCTCACAATACTTTGCCTACAAGATGGAGGAGAATAGCTCAACCAGTGAGCATGTGCTCAGATTGTCTGGGTACTACAATTACTTGAATCAAGTGGGAGTTAATCTTCCAGATAAGATAGTAATTGACAAAGTTCTCTAGTCACTATCACCAAGTTAGTAGAACTTCGTGATGAACTATAATATGCAAGGGATGACGAAAGGAATTCCCGAGCTCTTCGCGATGCTGAAGTCGGCGAAGGTAGAAATCATGAAAAAGCATCAAGTGTTGATGGTTAACAAGACCACTTGTTTCAAGTAAAGGGCAAAGGGATAGAAGGGGAACTTCAAGAAGAATGACAAGCAAGTTGTCACTCCCGTGAAGAAACCCAAAGCTAAAACTCAAGCCTGAAACTAAGTGCTTCTACTGCAAAGGAAATGGTCACTAGAAGTGGAACTGCCCTAGATATTTGGCGGATAAGAAGGATGTCAAAGTGAACAAAGGTATATTTGATATACAGATTATTGATGTGTATTTTACTAGTGTTCATAGCAACCCCTCGGTATTTGATATTGGTTCAATTGCTAAAGAGTAGTAACTCGAAATGGGAGTTGCATAATGAACAGAAACTAGTTAAAGGATGAAGTGACGATGTGTATTGGAAGTAGTTCCAAGATTGATATGATCATCATCGCACACTCCCTATACTTTCGGGATTAGTGTTGAACCTAAATAAGTGTTATTTGGTGTTTGTATTGAGCATGAATATGATTTGATCATGTTTATTGCAATACGGTTATTCATGTAAGTTAGAGAATAATTGTTGTTCTGTTTACATGAATAAAACCTTCTATGGTCATACACCCAATGAAAATGGTTTGTTGGATCTCGATCGTGTGATACACATATTCATAATATTGAAGCCAAAAGATGCAATGTTAATAATGATAGTGCAACTTATTTGTGGCACTGCCGTTTAGGTCATATTGGTGTAAAGCGCATGAAGAAACTCCATAGTGATGGACTTTTGGAATCACTTGATTATGAATCACTTGGTGCTTGCGAACCATGCCTCATGGGCAAGATGACTAAAACTCCGTTCTCCGGAACTGTGGAGCGAGCAACAAATTTGTTGGAGATCATACATACAGATGTATGTGGACCAATGAGTGTTGAAGCTCGCGGCGGGTATCGTTATTTTCTGACCTTCACTGATGATTTGAGCAAATATGGGTATATCTACTTAATGAAGCACAAGTCTGAAACATTTGAAAAGTTTAAAAGAATTTCAGAGTGAAGTGGAGAATCATCGTAACAAGAAAATAAGAGTTTCTACGATATGATCGTAGAGGTAAAATATTTGAGTTAGCGAGTTTGGCCTTCAGTAAAAACAATGTGAAATAGTTTCACTACTCACGCCATCTGGAACACCATAGTGTAATGGTGTGTCCGAACATCATAACCGTACTTTATTAGATATGGTGCGATCGATGATGTTTCTTACCGATCTACTACTATCGCTTTTGGGGTTATGCATTAGAGACAGCTACATTCACGTTAAATAGGGCACCATCTAAATCCGTGGAGATGACACCGTATGAACTGTGGTTTGACGAGAAACCTAAGCTGTCATTTTTTAAGTTTGGGACTGCGATGCTTATGTGAAAAAGTTTCAACATGATAAGCTCGAACCCAAATCGGAGAAGTAAATCTTCATAGGATACCCAAAAGAAACTGTTGGGTACACCTTCTATCACAGATCCGAAGGCAAGGTCTTTGTTGCTAAGAGTGGATCCTTTCTAGAGAAGGAGTTTCTCTCGAAAGAAGTGAGTGGGAGGAAAGTAGAACTTGATGAGGTAATTGTACCTTCTCCCGAATTGGAAAGTGGAACATCACAAAAACTAGTTCCAGTGATTCCTACACCAATCAGTGAGGAAGTTAATGATGATGATCATGAAACTTCAGATCAAGTTTCTGCTAAACGTCGTAGATCAACCAGAGTATGTTCCGCACCAGAGTGGTACGGCAACCCAGTTCTGGAAATCATGTTACTAGACCATGATAAACCTACGAACTATGAGGAAGCGATGATGAGCCCAGATTCCGCAAAATGGCTTGAGGCCATGAAATCTGAGATGGGATCCATGTATGAGAACAAAGTGTGGACTTTGGTTGACTTGCCCGATGATCGGCAGGCCATCGAAAATAAATGGATCTTCAAGAGGAAGACCGACGCAAACGGTAATGTTACTGTTTACAAAGCTCGACTTGTTGCGAAAGGGTTTCGACAAGTTCAAGGAGTTGACTACGATGAGACTTTCTCACCCGTAGCGATGCTTAAGTCTGTCCGAATCATGTTAGTAATTGCCGCATTTTATGAAATCTGGCAAATGGATAACAAAACTGCATTCTTTAATGGATTTATTAAAGAAGACTTGTATATGATGCAACCAGAAGGTTTTGTCAATCCTAAAGGTGCTAACAAAATGTGCAAGCTCCAGCGATCCATCTATGGACTGGTGCAAGCATCTCGGAGTTGGAATATATGCTTTGATAAGTAGATCAAAGCATATAGATTTATACAGACTTGCGGTGAAGCCTGTATTTACAAGAAGTGAGTGGGAGCACTACAACCTTTCTGATAAGTATATGTGAATGACATATTGTCGATCGGAAATGATGTAGAATTTTGTGGAAAGCATAAAGGAGTGTTTGAAAGGAGTTTTTTCAAAGAAAGACCTTGGTGAAGCTGCTTACATATTGGGCATCAAGATCTATAGAGATAGATCAAGACGCTTGATAAGACTTTCGATGAGTACATACCTTGATAGGATTTTGAAGTAGTTCAAAATGGATCAGTCAAAGAAGGAGTTCTTGCCTGACTTGTAAGGTGTGAAGTTGAGTAAGACTCAAAGCCAGACCACGGCAGAAATTTTTTTTAGAGAGAATGAAAGTCATTCCCTATGCCTCAGACATAGGTTCTATAAAGTATGCCCAGCTGTGTACAAAACACGTTGTGTACCTTGCCATGAGTTTGAAAGGGAGGTACAATAGTGATCCAGGAGTAGATCACTGTACAGCGGTCAAAATTATCCTTAGTAATTGGATGACTAAGGAAATATTTCTCGATTATGGAGGTGATAAAGAGTTCGTCGTAAAGGGTTACGTCGATGCAAGCTTTAACACTAAATCCAGATGACTTTAAGTATCAATCTGGATGCGTATTGAAAGTGGGAGCAATTAGCTAGAGTAGCTCTATGCAGAGCATTGTAGACATAGAAATTTGCAAAATACATACGGATCTGAATGTGACAGACCCGTTGACTAAACTTCTCTCACAAGCAAAACATGATCACACCTTATTACACTTGGGTATTAATCACATTGCGATGTGAACTAGATTATTGACTCTAGTAAACCCTTTGGGTGTTGGTCACATGGCGATGTGAACTATGGGTGTTATTCACATAACGATGTGAACTATCAGTATTAAATCACATGGCGATGTGAGCTAGATTATTGACTCTAGTGCAAGTGGGAGACTGAAGGAAATATGCCCTAGAGGCAATAATAACGTTGTTATTTGTATTTCCTTATATCATGATAAATGTCTTTTATTCATGCTAGAATTGTATTAACCGGAAACTTAGTACATGTGTGGATACATAGACAAAACAGTAAGTCCCTAGTATGCCTCTACTAGACTAGCTCATTGATCAAAGATGGTTATGTTTCCTAGCCATAGACATGAGTTGTCATTTGATCAACGGGAGCACATCATTAGGAGAATGATGTGATGGACAAGACCCATCCGTTAGCATAGCACTATGATCGTTTAGTTTTACTGCTATTGCTTTCTTCATGACTTATACATGTTCCTATGACTATGAGATTATGCAACTCCCGAATACCGTAAGAACACCTTGTGTGCTATCAAACGTCACAACGTAACTGGGTGATCATAAAGATGCTCTACAGGTGTCTCCGAAAGTATTCGTGGTGTTGGCATAGATCAAGATTAGAATTTGTCACTCCGAGTGTCGGAGTGGTATCTCTGGGCCCTCTCGGTAACACACATCACAATAAGCCTTGCAAGCAAAAGGACTAATGAGTTAGTCACGAGATGATGTGTTACGGAACGAGTAAAGAGACTTGCCGGTAACGAGGTTGAACTAGGTATAGAGATACCGACGATCGAATCTCGGGCAAGTAACATACCGTTGACAAAAGGAACAACGTATGTTGTTATGCGGTTCGACCGATAAAGATCTTCTTAGAATATGTAGGAGCCAATATGGGCATCCAGGTTCCGCTATTGGTTATTGACCGGAGAGATGTCTCGGTCATGTCTACATAGTTCTCGAACCCGTAGGGTCCGCACGCTTAACGTTTCGTTGACGATATAGTATTAAATGAGTTATGTATGTTGGTGACCGAATGTTATTCGGAGTCCCGGATGTGATCACGGACATGACGAGGAACTCTGGAATGGTCCGGAGATAAAGATTAATATATGGGATAATAGTGTTTGACCTCCGGAAGGGTTCCGGAATTCACCGGAAGGGGTTCCGGATGTTTCCCGAAGTGTTTGGGTACGAGAACACTTTATTTGGGCCAAAGGGGAAAGCCCACGAGGCTTTAGGAAAGTGCAAAAGGAAGTTTTGCGGAGACCAGAGGCTAGACGCCGGGAACCCTGGCGTCTAGGGGGTAGACGCCGGGAACCCTGGCGTCTAGCCCTGGAGTCCGAGTGGGACTCTTTCCTTTCGGGCAAAACCGACTTTGAGGAGGCTTTTGCTCCAAGTTTCGACCCCAGGGCTCAACATATAAATAGAGGGGTAGGGCTAGCACCCAAGACACATCAAGATACACCAAGCCGTGTGCCGGCTACCCCGACCCTCTAGTTTATCCTCCGTCTAGTTTCTGTAGTGCTTGGCGAAGCCCTGCAGAGATTATTCTTCATCAACAACCGTCACCACGCCGTCGTGCTGCCGGAACTCATCTACTACTTCGCCCGTCTTGTTGGATCAAGAAGGCGAGGACGTCATCGAGCTGAACGTGTGCTGAACGCGGAGGTGCCGTACGTTCGGCACTAGATCGGGACGGATCGTGAAGGTGCACGACTATATCAACCGCGTTGATAAACGCTTCCGCTTTCGGTCTACGAGGGTACGTAGACACACTCTCCCCTCTCGTTGCTATGCATCTAGTAGATAGATCTTGCGTGATCGTAGGAAAATTTTGAAAATACTACGTTCCCCAACACTCCTCCCACATCCACTTGGACACATCAAAAGTGATGCCCTTGCCTCGCTTGGTCTTCATGGCCACAAGTAAATCCACCAGATATCCATAAATGTCATCCTGGTTCCCAACTTTGGGCAGCAGCACACACCGGAACACACGGTGTAGAATGTCATAGACTGGTAGGAGATCATTGGATTTACCTACAATGCCGCGGCCAGGGATATACAGAGGAGCTAGTTTCACCTTATCCATGGGGTTGGCTCGGTCCTGACGACGGAGACCACCTTGACCCTCCAAGCCTGTGTCATCATAGCCCAGAGCATTGCAGAAGGCACTCGAGGGAACACGGAAAAACTCATCCCAGCACATAAAGGAAAGGTGACGCTGATCGTCACTGCCGAAGTGGACAGTAGCATATAATTGATGAATGAGCTCCACATCAAAATCACAACGCAGCTCCATGAGCTTGATCAAGTCAAACTCCTCACAGACCTCCAGATCCTCTCCAAAGTAATTGTGGTTGCTTCTCCACCGCTCAAGGTTAATGGACCACATCCGGGTGAACTTGTTCTTGTGGTGCTCGAAGATTTCAGACACAATTCTTATTTGCATTCCATTGCGGAACTGAGGATTACTCCAGCGTGGAGGAGGTGGTGCGGTGTAAGGATCCTGAAAGCGAAACTTCTCCCAGTCCGGAAGCTTCCACTTATACATAGGAAGCGCTGCACGCTGCTTGGCAGCAACTGACTTTTCCCGGTGAGTTGATTTGGAGGGGACCACAACCTCGGGAACATCTTCATCGTCTGTCGGCCTCTTGCCCCTACAGGCCTTTCTTTTGGCGAACTGACCAGCACGAGAGCTAGAGCTACCTGCAAACGCACACGGAGAACACATAGCAACCCAGAGAAGATGAGAGGAATGTACACAAGATCAGAAGAATAATTCACAAGTACGTAAGAAGAATAGAGACAATGCATATAAATTCAGAGAAACCGGTAGTTCCGGTAACTAAACCGGTAGTTCCGGACCGGCGGTAGTACCGGTCGTGTGACCGGTAGTACCGCTGAGAACGGATCTGCCAAGTAGAGGAGGGGAACTACCCGATCTCAAAACTACATGCACGATGTCTATTAATAACTACACACAAGTGAATAGGAATCTATAAGTATCTCTCCCTCAAAACATTTATCCAAAAATGAGGGAATACACGCATTGCCCTAGAAGAAGGATTCAAGATAAGAACCCTAACAAAAAAGAGAAGTAGGGCAATACCGGCATCCATGGGAGGAGATCGAAGAGGAGGCGGCCTCCACGGAGCGGATCCGGTGAAGGGCCGACAGATCCGAAGTGCCGGAGGGCGCTTTGTGGTAGTGAGTGGAGCACCCGGCGGCTAGGGAAAAAAGAATGAACGAGTGAAGGGGAAAACCCCTTCAGTCCGCGCCTTTTATACCCGCCCTATTCAGCCGCCGGTAGTACCGGTCCGGGGACCGCTAGTACCCCTCAGGATGCTACCAGGTGGTTGGGGCGGTACTTCTGCGCTAGGCAGTAGTTCCGTGAACCAACACCGGTAGTATCGGCCAGGGGCATAGGTTAGAGTACCAGCAGTAGAACCGCTGGCTCTTGACCGGTACAACCGCTGGGCTATAACCTGGTGGTAAAGCGGTAGAACCGCTTGTACCACCGGTTGTACCGCCAGGGAGCACCAACCCACTCCATGATAACAAGCTTGTGTACATTTGGAGTAGATGGCTTGGATGAGAAGGCTCAGGATGGAGTTAGTCACTGTAGTATGAGAAAGAAAAACACAAAAGGCGGAAACCAAACAAGCTAGAGGGCGGTGGCCGGAGCCACCTATGTTAGAGTCAATTGGCATGGCACCACAAAGAATTATCCTTGGGCCCATAACCAAAACTCGTCTTTGAAACACAAGTGTCATCAAAAATGACGAATGGGGAAAGATGATTAATTTATACATAATGGGGGAGGGAGAGTTCATTGAGAGAACAACACTCCCCCTATTTCCATGCCTACACCTAGAATAGACAATATGAAGAGTATGGTGGGGTGTGCACGTGCTCAAGCCACATTGCTCAAATCAATGATATTTAGCTCATGCCTTAACTCGCGAAATCTTGCTTCATCCAAAGGCTTCGTGAAGATATCTGCAAGGTTATCATGAGTATTGACATAGTGAAGCTCAATTTCTCCTTGCCGAATATGATCTCGGATGAAGTGATACCGAATCTCAATATGCTTCGTCTTGAAATGTTGCACCGGATTGATGGAAATTTTGATGGCACTCTCATTGTCACACCAAAGAGGCACTTTGTCACAAGTGACACCGTAATCCTTTAAAGTTTGCCTCATCCATAGAAGTTGAGCACAACAACTGCCAGCTGCCACATACTCTGCTTCGGTGGACGAGAGAGACACACAACTTTGCTTTTTGGACGACCAACTTACCAGAGAGCAACCAAGAAATTGACATCCTCCGGAAGTCGACTTCCTATCCACTTTGTCTCCCGCCCAGTCCGAATCAGAGAATCCTACAAGGTTGAAGTTTGCTCCTCTTGGGTACCATAAGCCAAAGTTTGGGGTATGATCCAAATATCGAAAGATTCGCTTGACTGCCACAAAGTGACTTTCCTTAGGCGAGGCTTGAAACCGTGCACAGATTCCCACACTCAACATAATATCCGATCTAGATGCACAAAGGTAAAGCAAGGAACCGATCATAGAGCGATATATCTTTTGATCCGCCGCTTTACCATTGGGATCAATGTCAAGTTGGCACTTGGTTGGCATTGGAGTAGTAGCAGGCTTGACATCACTTAGCTTGAACCTCTTGAGCATGTCTTGAGTATACTTGGATTGTTTTATGAAGATCCCTTCTCTTCTTTGCTTGATCTCAAACCCAAGGAAGTACTTCAACTCTCCCATCATGGACATCTCAAAATGTGTGGTCATGAGTGCGGCGAACTCATCATTGAAAGCTTTGTTGGGAGAACCAAAGATAATATCATCAACATATAGTTGGCAGACAAACAACTCCCCTTTGACCTTCTTAGTAAAAAGAGTGGGGTCGATTTTCCCAATTTCAAACCCACGATCTTGTAACAACTCGGTAAGATGCTCATACCACGCACGTGGGGCTTGCTTAAGGCCATAGAGTGCCTTATCGAGTTGGTACACGTGATTGGGGAGCTTGGGATCCTCAAACCCCGGGGGTTGTGTAACATATACCAACTCATTAATAGGACCATTAAGAAATGCACATTTCACATCCATTTGTTGCAATTTAAAGTTATGATGGGAAGCATAGGCAAGCAGTAAACGAATGGATTCAAGGCGCGCAACGGGGGCAAAGGTTTCACCGTAGTCGATACCCTCGACTTGGGAGTAGCCTTGAGCCACCAGACGCGCCTTGTTGCGGATGACAATGCCATGAGCATCTTGCTTGTTCTTAAAGATCCACTTGGTTCCAATGACATTATGGTTCTCCTTTGGCCTTGGCACCAGACGCCACACCTTGTTGCGCTCGAATTTATGGAGTTCTTCATGCATGGCATTAAGCCAATCAGGTTCTTCGAGCGCCTCATATACCTTCTGAGGTTCAACACAGGAGACAAAAGCTTGACGAGCACAATAGTTTGCTAATTGTCTACGAGTGCTTACCCCCCTTTTGATGCTTCCTAGAATGTTCTCCATGTGATGTTCTCTGGAAGCAAGCCTGGAGGCAACTTTTGCAGCACAACGCTCCAATTGCTCTTCAAGAGATAACTGAAGAGCATTGAGTTGATCATCTTGAGCGTCGTTAGGAGCTAGATCTTGATCTTGAGCTTCCTCTTGACCTTGATCTTGCTCGGAGGACAGAACTTGGCCTTGTGCATCATTTGGTGGCTCCCCACCATCTTGTGATTGATCTTGCACTTGGCCTTGTTCGTCCGGTTGAGGGCCTTCACTTTGTTCTTCGGAAGCGTGTGGGTCTTGGGTTGGTGATGGTTCCACTTGAGTAGAACATTGTCCTTCTCCATCGGCCACAAGGGGTTCCTCAATGGGTAGGATGTATCCAACGCCCATTCTTCTTATGGCTTGAGGAGGAATTTCATCACCTGCATCACAAGTACCACTTTGCTCCACTTGGGAGCCATTATTTTCATCAAACTCTATGTTACTCGTCTCCTCAATGAGTCCATTGGACTTGTTGAGGACACGGTAAGCATGAGAGTTTGTAGCATAACCAACAAATATGCCCTCGTGAGCTCTAGATTCAAATTTAGACAAGCGAATACCTTTCTTGAGGATGAAACACTTACACCCGAACACCCGGAAGTACTTGAGATTGGGCTTGTTACCGGTAAGAATCTCATATGGAGTTTTGTTCAAGCCTTTGCGGAGATAGAGCCGATTTGATGCATGGCAAGCAATGTTGATGGCTTCGGCCCAAAAGTTGTATGGAGATTTGAATTCCGCCATCATGGTTCTTGCCGCATCCATCAGAGTCCGGTTCTTTCTCTCCGCTACACCGTTTTGTTGAGGGGTATAGGGAGCTGCATATTGATGTTTGATCCCCTCATCACTAAGAAACTCATCCAAGGTGTAGTTCTTGAACTCGCTGCCGTTGTCACTTCTGATCATCAAAATCTTTACTTCATGTTGTCGTTGATCTTCATTTGCAAAGTTGATGACAGTTTGTTGGGTCTCACTCTTCTTCTTGAAGAAGTATACCCAGGTGTATCTTGAGTAATCATCCACAATCACCAAGCAGTACTTTCTACCCCCAAGACTATCAAAAGATGGAGGCCCAAAGAGGTCCATGTGAAGGAGCTCTAGGGGTCTTTTTGAATAGATGATAGTCGTGGGAGGGTGGGCCGTCTCATGTAACTTTCCTTCAATGCAAGCCCTGCATGCACGATCTTTGGCAAATCTAACATTTGTTAGTCCACGGACATGGTCCCCCTTGAGAAGACTTTCCAAAGATCTCATATTGACATGGGCCAAACGGCGATGCCAAAGCCATCCCACATCAACTTTAGCCATTAGGCATGTCGTAATCTTAGTGGGTTGCTTCGAGAAGTTAACCACATAAAGACCATTCTCGACATGCCCAACATAGGCTACTTTAAGAGTCTTGCTCTACAAGAGGGCCACGGTATCAATATCAAAGAATGTATCAAAGCCCATGAGTGCAAGTTGGCAAACAGAAAGTAAATTGTATGCAAGGGACTCAACAAGCATGACTTTCTCGATCGTGAGATCATGAGAGACAACCACCTTGCCAAGCCCCAACACCTTAGAAGATGAAGCATCACCCCATTCGACGTTGGTGGCCATAGATGAACCTAGATGCACGTCCACCACCAAGTCTTTGCTTCCGGTCATATGATTTGTGGCTCCACTATCGAGCAACCATGATCCCCCACCGAAAGCAAACTCCTACAAGAGATCAATGCTTGGATTTAGGTACCCATTTGGTGATGGGTCCTTTGAGGTTAGTAACAGGGGTCTTAGGAACCCAAATGGACCATTCAATGTACTCATAAGACGAACCAACAAATTTAGCAAACACATGACCATCACTAGCACGACATAAAACATATGAAGGATTAAAGTCGCCGGCCACGTTTGATAGTATGGTGGAGTTTTTCTCGACACCACCACCTTTCACGGTTTTCTTCTTCTTTGATGCACCCTCTCCTTCTTTCACAAAAGTCTGTCGGAGAGGGGGTGGTAGCTTGGTCTTGTCATTCTTCTTCTTCTTGGGCTTAGGAACAAACCCAGTTCCTTCCTTTGCCACAACCTCCTTTTGATTGCTCAAAAGATTGTTGAGGTTCTTCTCACCTTGTATACATGTCACAAGGCCTTTCTCAAGTTGCTTCTTCAACTCGGCATTTTCTTCAACAAGATGCACATGCTCGCAACATGGGTTAGTAGTATTTGCATTATCAATTAATACCATGCGAGGAAAGATAGCCTTTTCCTTGGTTAGCGAAACTTGGAGTTGATCATGAGACTCCTTGAGAGAAGCATGCATACCTTTCAAGGCCTTGTGAGCCTTGTCGAGTATGACAAACTCTTCCTTGAGTTCAGCATGGTCAACCTCAAGTTTTGCCTTCTC
This sequence comes from Secale cereale, assembly GCA_902687465.1. Taxonomy (NCBI): domain Eukaryota; kingdom Viridiplantae; phylum Streptophyta; class Magnoliopsida; order Poales; family Poaceae; genus Secale; species Secale cereale. The sequence goes on from LR738711.1 coordinate 620,873,595, forward strand.
GGAATTAAGCACACGAGAGACAACTAAAGCATGATCAGGATCTTTCTTTAATTTAGCATGATCATCGTTGTGTGACTCCTCAAGAGCCAAACGAAGATCACGCTCTTCCTCTAGGGCGTTAGAGAGATCCGATATCTCATCGGCATAGTCTCCACTATGTCCTTCCATTTTAGTAATGGTTTCCTCGTGAGCCTCGATCATGTCATTGGCCTCACCGAGTTGTTCCAAGAGAGCAACAAAATGCTTCTTGAGATTGCCCTTGAGTTTGTTCATAAACAACTCAAATTCCTTCTCTCCCTCCTTAGTTCCCTCACTCTCATCAATACAATCCGTCAATGAAGGATTAGAAGTGATAGTAGTATTGATGTTTGGGGTTACCTTGTTGGTGGCCTTGGCCATGATACACCTGGCGGTGATGTTCTCATTCGGTGAGTCGAAGAGAGATGAGTGCGGAGTAGTAGCAATAGCAATTGTGGCCATGGTGACCATCTCATCATCTTCATCATTATCATCATCCTCAACATATTCTTCTTGGGCCACCAACCCTTTAGGAGGAGTCTTCTTGTTGAAGTTGTTCTTGTTGGGATAAGACTTTGACTTGTCCTTCCGGATAAGCTTGCCTCCAAAGTCTTCTCTTTTCTCATATGGGCAATCCGCAACGAAGTGGCTTACATTTCCACAGTTGAAGCATGTCCTCACTCGTTGGTTGCCCTTGTTCCCACTTGAGTTGTTCCTGTTGAAGTTGGGTCTTGTGTTCTTCTTGTTGCCCCAAAATTGCCTTGAAGCAAGAGCCATGTGCTCATGATAGGCATATTTGGTGTCCTCGGGGCTACACTCATCATCATCCTCCACCTCCTCTTCTTCCACACAAGCCTTGGCCTTCAGGGCGAGGTTAGGCTTCTTCGATCGTTGAGCTCTTAAGACCGCATTGTCGGCGGTCATGTCCAAGATCCTCATGGCAACGAACTCATCCAACACTTCATTTGATGACAAGTGGTGGAAGTCCGGTCTCTGACGAATGACAGAGGACATGGCGTTATGATAGTGCATCATGGCCTTGAGGAACTTGCGCTTGATCCAATTGTCATCCGTGTCCTTACTACCATGATCTCGAAGAGAGACCGCAAGGGTGGTTAATCTCCGATAAAGTTCACGAGGATCTTCTTCTTCGATCATAGCAAACTCATCGGCTTCATCTTGCACAACTTCATAGTTAGAGCGTTGAATGCTAGTGCTTCCCTTGTACATAGTGCCAACATGCTCCCAAGCTTCCTTGGCCACAGTGAAGGGTCGAAGATGTGCAATGTCTTCTGGAGGAATAGCATCTTGAAGAATGCAAAGAGCAGACTCGTTGAATTGATGATCCGCAGTTTCTCTTGGAGTCATGTTGTCGGGATCACGCGGATAAAAACCTTGCTCAATGATTCTCCAAAGATTAGTAGAACAATGATTTATATGACGTTTGAAATGAAACACCCAAGTAGAAAAATCAGAGTTTTTTATAAACTTGGGAGGAGGCCCAACTGAATTTAAATGCGGTGTAGGAACGGGTCCTCCATAGTGAGTAGGAGGAGCGGAGTGGGCAAAGATCCCACTCCCATTCTTAGTAACAGGGGCTTGTTCACTACTAGCTTCTCCCTTATCGGGATTAGCCTCCGACACGTTGGTAGCGGGACGAACCACTTCCAACGGAGCGGTGGATAATTTAAGCCCCTCAAGCAAATCTTTAAACATGCCTTTGACCTCGGTTGCTAGTGACTCTTTCAATGTGGTCATGGCCACATTGAACTCCTCACGAGAGACCGAGGCTCCCCCATCGGACGTAGGCAAGGACGGAGTTCCACCGGAATGATCCTCCGTCTCGACTACGTTGTCACCCATACTCTTTGGACGGTAAAGTCCTTAAAAAAGACGAGGCTCTGATACCAATTGAAAGGATCGATATGGTTGGCTAGAGGGGGGGGGGGGTGAATAGGCAACTAACAATTTTTAGCTTTTATTAACCACTTTAAATTAAGCGTCAAAGTAAGTTGTTTAGATAAGTTACTAAGATGACAACTAGAGGAAAGTAAAGATCACAACTTCACAAACAAGCTATATAAGATAAACAAGTAAAGCTTGCACAAGTAAAGGATAGAAATAACCACAAGTGGAGACGGTGAAGACGAAGATGTGTTATCGAAGTTCCTTCCCTTTGAGGGGAAGTACGTCTCCGTTGGAGCGGTGTGGAGGCACAATGCTCCCCAAGAAGCCACTAGGGCCACCGTATTCTCCTCACGCCCTCACACAATGCAAGGTGCCGTGAATCCACTAGTGGTGCCCTTGAAGGCGGCAACCGAACCTTTACAAACAAGGTTGGGGCTCTCTTGTAACGCCCCCGATTTGACCGTACACTAATCATGCACGCAAATGTGTACGACCAAGATCAGGAACTCACTGGAAGATATCACAACACAACTCTAGACACAAATTAAAATAATACAAGCTTTATATTACAAGCCATGGGCCTCGAGGGCTCGAATACAAAAGCTCGAAAACACAAGAGTCAGCGGAAGCAAGAATATCTGAGTACAGACATAAGCTAAACAAGTTTGCCTTAAGAAGGCTAGCACAAAAGTAACAACGATCGAAAAGGCAAGGCCTCCTGCCTGGGACCTCCTAACAACTCCTCGAAGCCGATCTTCACGTAGAAACAACCTCGGGATCATCTGGCTCCTGGACTCCACCACCTGGTTGCATCATCCGAGAAGAAAGGAAGAAAGGGGGGAAAAGGGAGAGCAAAGCAACCATGAGTACTCATCCAAAGTACTCGCAAGCAAGGATCTACACTACAAATGCAATTATATCTGTGTAAGGGGGTAATATCTGTAGGCTAAACTACAGAATGCCAGAATAAGAGGGGGATAGCTAATCCAATCGAAGACTACGCTTCTCGTAACGTCCATCTTGCAGCAGAAGAAGAGAGTAGCCGGAAGTAACAAGTGTCCTCGCTTCTGGCAGCCTCCGTCTTGAAGCAGTAGAAGGGAATAGATGGTAAGTTCGCCAAGTAACAACGTATAGAATAATCCTACTCGGCGATCCTCCCGCACATCACCCTGTGAGAGAGCAACCACCGAGTTATCTCTGGCACTTGTAAGGGTGTGTTTTATTAAGTATCCGGTTCTAGTTGTCATGAGGTCGGAATACAACTCCGGGTCATCCTTTTACCGAGGGACACGGCTATTCGAATAGATTAACTTCCCTGCAGGGGTGCACCACATAACCCAGCACGCTTGATCTCATTTGGCCGGACACACTTTTCAGGGTCATGCCCGGCCTCGGAAGATCAACACGTCGCAGCCCTACCTAAGCACAGCAGAGAGGTCAGCACGCCGGTCTAAGTCCTAGGCGCGCAGGGGTCCGGGCCCATCGCCCAACGCACACCTGCACGTTGCGTACGCGGCCGGTAAGCAGACCTAGCCTCTCCTAATACCAGAGTAGGCTTTCCAGTCCAATCCGGCGCGCGCCGCTAAGTCGCTGACGTCAAAAAGGCTTCGGCTGATACCACGACGTCGAGTACCCATAACTATTCCCACGTAGCTGGTTAGTGCGTATAGACCAAATGGCCAGACTCAGATCAAATACCAGGATCTCGATAAACGTGTTATTATGACATAACCGCGGACAACGACCAGGGCCAGGCCCACCTGTCTCCTAGGTGGTCGCAACCTGTCCTGTCGCTCCGCCACAAAGTAACCATCAGGGGGCTGTCGGGAACCCAGGCCCACCACTACCTGGGTGGAACCACCTGCCCCTTCAGCCCCCATCTCCGAATCATCATCATGTGTATGTAAAATGTATGTAGTATATACCCGTGATCACACCCGAGTGATCACGGCCCGATAGAATAGCAGGGCAGACGGACAAGGATGTAGGGCCACTGATGGAATACTAGCATCCTATACTAAGCATTAGGATGGCAGGTAAAGTATCAACAGTTGTAGCAGCAATGACAGGCTATGCAACAGAATAGGAGCAACCGAACAGTAACATGCTACACTACTCTAATGCAAGCAGTAGAGAGAAGAATAGGCGATATCTGGTGATCAAAGGGGGGGCTTGCCTGGAAGCTTTGCAGACGAAAGGAATCTTCGGAAGCGTAGACATCAATCTTCGGGACGAGATTTCTTGTAGTGGAGGAGAATTGTGACGCCCAGATAATTAAGCTACAGTAACCCTATACTAATGACGATACGTCACCGCAATTTACTATTGATAATCTCGCGTTGATTCAAAACAAAGTCAAACTTCAAGATTTAAAATAAAGTCAAACATTAAAAAGTTTCAAATGTCATAACAAAAATGTTCTCAATGTGAAAGATAAATCGTAAGTAATAACGGTAGAGAAACCACACTTTTTATAGCATATTTAAATGCACTAAACAAATAAATTAGTGGCAGGTACAAATATTCAAATACCTTTTAAATAATAAAATTGTATAAAGTATTTTATTATAAGACCAAACATTTTGAGGTACTGAACTAAGTTGTAACATTAATTTAGGGGTTGAATTTTATTGGGTAAAACTAAATACACTAGAAAATAAAATAAATAGAAAAGAAAAAACAAACAAAAAAAAGAAGTAAAAAAAAGGTAAATAAAAAAAAGTTAATTAATTAATTAATAATTAACTTCGGGACGATCCACAACTTAATTGGAGGCTCCCAACGAAACCCCGGAGCTTCACCACAATGGAATGTGGCTCCGAAGTGACCTCTTCCGTCTAGGGTGCTCAAACACCCAAGAGTAACAAAATCCACACAAGAAAGTATGGGGGAATTAAGTTTCCTTTGGTGGAAGTGTAGATCTAGGTCTCCTCCTTCAATCCCCAGCAAATCAACAAGTTAGGTTGGCTAGGGAGAGAGATCGGGCAAGAAAGCTTCAATGGCATTAATGGTGGAGAGAGAGGCAACAAATAAGATGGAGGTGGGAGAAGGGCCTCCTTAAATAGGGTCCCCAAGATCCAACCGTTATGTGCAGAAATGCATAGGACCGGTACTTCCGCTCACCCCACCGGTAGTACCGGTGTGTGAAGGAACCTGCGCCCATGGCACCAAGGCGGTACTTCCGGTGACGCACCCGGTAGTACCGGTCTTCCGGAGAAAGCCGGAACTACCGCCCACCACCGGTCAACTACCGCTTTGAGACCAGAAGGTTTCAAGCAAGGGCGGTAGTTGGGACGGTGGTTGGGCCGGAACTACCGCCAGGCAGGTAGTTTCTGTGTGATGGCAGTCAGAGCGGTACAACCACCCTGAGCACCGGTAGTACCGGTTTCGTTGGGAGAACACCGGTACTTCCGGGCCACCACCGGTCTACCACCGCACCCAGTACAGAAGGTATCACCCCTGAGCGGTACTTGGGCCGGTGGTTCGACCGTAACTACCGGCCACCGGTACAACCGCCTACAACGGCGGTACTACCGCTGTGGAGGAAACTACACATAAAGAAGAATCAAAGGTGACCTCTCTCTCCACGAACGGAGGCAATATAGTGGGTGCAAAGTATCTGTGTATGTGACTTGATTCACCCATTACCTTCCGATGCGGGTTCCCTCTTAATAGTACGGATTTCCTATGACCAAGAGAAACAAAAAGGCATCGGAACATCCGTCTTCGATCTTTTCCTTCTAGAGGGAAGGTCTAACCGTCTTGTGCCACATGCTATAAACCTGAGTAATATTGGCGCACGATTAGTCCACAAGGATTGTCATCATCACCGAAACCTTAGGCAAGAGATGCCCTTACAGGCTGAGACTTAACCAAGTCTACGTCAAGTGATATAGTACATGGGAAGAAAAGGAAAACACTGAAAATAATATTTTGTATGAAGTTCAATGCAAAATCAATGAAATATAATATCGACTAAGACATAACGAAGTCTAAGTCGACTGAAACTTAGAACATCTCCAACAGCGGTGCCAAAAGACGCGCGCGTGGTAAACTGCCATTTTACCGCGCGCGGGACATTTTCGCGCGCTCCAGCGATGGCGGGAAACTAGTGCGCGGGACAAGATTGCGCATGTGGGAGAAAGCGGGCGGGCGCGCGAGATTTGTCGCACCGCTTCCGGCGCGCCTATAAATCGCGGCGCTCGCCACGCAGCTACCCACACTGCCACGCGCGCTCTCCCCCACTTCTTGCCGCTTCCTCTTCTTCTTCCTCGCCGCTTCAGCGCCTCGCCACCAACGCACCACCATCGTGCCACCATGCCACCGCGCCGCCGGGCATCTTCGGGCTACCGCGGCATCCGCGAGCGCCCCTCCGGCGCGTACTATGCGGAGATCCGGTCCGGTGACGTCTGCCTCGGTCTCGGCACGTTCGAGACCGCGCACAAGGCCGCCCGTGCGTACGACGCAGCGGTGTGGCACCTAGAGAGGCCTCGCTCGCAGCTCAACTTCCACGACGTCCACACGCGCCAGCAGGCACAGGACGTCGCGCCTCCGCCTCGTATGATAACAGACCAGGACCGCGAGGAACACCGTCAGCGGCAGCGCCGCCTCCTCATCACCGAGGAGGACGAGCGAGCCATGGCGGAGTGGCGCCGGCGCCACCCGGAGGACGTCGCCAATGAGCACGCCTTCTGGGCAGAGAGGACGGCAAGGCGCCGCACGGAGCGGGCGGATCAGCGTCGGCGGAAGGCGCTGGCCATATCGCAGTGCGATCTCGTCAACGCCGGCGGGAAGTCGTTCTTCTCGGAAGACGATGATCGTTGGGATGACGTCTAGCTCTCTACCTTGAACAACACCAGCGAGGGTGATGATGAGGAGGACGACTCGGAGTAGGACGGCTCTCTACCGCACCGTAGTTTTATTGATGCACCGTAGTACTATTTTATACTCCCTCCGTCCGAAAATACTTGTCATTTTTTTCGAGGGTACGCAAATTGCTTACCATAGCTTTATAGAAGAACGAAAATTTGATACAAGACAACTACCACTCGATGCGAACAACGAGCGTAGCACAACTCCACATCTGGCTAGCCCACAAACAGCCACGCACGACAACACAACTACAACGCAACAAAGCCTACCCGAACCGAGAGCCTCGCCGCGTCTTGACCGACGTCAGTCACACCGGCGACAATCGTACATTGCGTCAAGGCAAAATGACCAGGGCAACGGCGAACACCAGAGGAGCGCAACATAGGATCATCAAGTCTCCTGGCACGATGATCCCAACAGAGGGACGACATCAAAGACGCCGCCATCGTGTCGATCCAACAGAATCAAGGCTTTCGCCCGGAGACAGCTGCCAACCCCAAGCAGGCGAGGAGAATGGCAACACACTCGACGACGCCTCCAGGGAGGGGAACGACACCCACTGGTGCCATCACCGCCGGCCCGGTCAGAACCGGACATGATTTTCATCCGTAGTGCCGCGCATCTCCACACCTCCAAGGTACGGGCAGCAATGACCCAGTTGCCTCGCACCACCGTGACCGCAACAAATTGCCGTCGAAGTCGTGCATCCATGGTTCTTCCCCACCCGCATTGTCGAGAGAACGCGACCCAATCCACCAACAAAGCCAAGGAGCAGCAACTTCCAACCATGCCATGCAAGAGCCAGAACCACCACGTTGGCCTTCACCCACACCAGGGGACTGCCACAATAATGATTCTGACCCGCACCTCCGACCACTCCGGCGCCAACTCATCTGAGGCATCACCGCTCGCCCATCTCACGGAGACGGCCGGCCGCCCGCTGCCCGCCAGGACCTCCTTCCTGGCAGGGCCTCCTCAGCGCCGCCGCCCCCATGGCTGAGTTCACACCGCCGCCGCCGTTAGAGCTGGCACACCACCCTCCTCCACTACCCAGTTGTGCACCTTGTCAGGATCCGCTGCACCGCCGCGCTCCCCGCCGTACACCAGCGACCACCACCGCGAAACGGGGGACGTGGTACCATCCACCCCTGCACCCCAACGGACGGCAACATCCGACCAACACAAAACCGGCAAGGGCAAGGGTGGTCGGTGACTGCCGTCGCCCGCAAGGTACGGCCTTGCGAAGAGACCGACACCCAGGCTCCAGATCGGAACCAAGGAGGCCCAGATCTGACCCGCCCCACCGCGGACCGCGCCTCCACGCCTGCATCGCCAGGAGAAGAACGCCGCTCGCCAAAGCCACTTGGCCAGCTGCACGCTGCTCGCCAGGAACCTCCTAGCCGAGCCTCTCTGCACCGCCAGGACCTGGCCTAAAGCACGCGCCGTCACCTCGTGACCACACCGTCACGCCGCCCGTCCTCCACCAACACACCGCAACCCACGCCCGACCACCTCCACCACACCGCACCTCCACGTCTCCCGCCGCTCGTCGGCGAAGAACCGCGCCGCTGCCTGCGCCAACCCCTGCGCAGCCCTGAGGACAGCCCCCTCCGCGCGAAGGAGCCATCCAGGACACGCCGCCTCGCCCGCCGCCTTTGACGGCCGGGCGCGGCCGCCACCTCCGGCGGCGGCGGCGACAGCGGCCGAGGAAGGGGCAGATCGGCCGCCTCCGCTCTAGGGTTGGGGCTCCTCCGGAGTCGCTCACGCAGGCGACCCGGGAGGAACAAGCTTTTATCTCATTAGGTTCTTTCTTTGAAAATACTTGTCATCAAAATGGACAAAAAATGATGTATCTAGAACTAAAATACATCTAGATATATCCCCTTTTATTCATTTTGATGACAAGTATTTCCGAACTGAGGAAGTATCTATGTATCGTTTTCTATGCCTGAACTATGTATAATTTTCATCTACGAAACTATGAATCGTTTTTATTAAAACGTAGCCCAGAGTGTTTGTGCGAGACCGCGCGTATTGCATTTTAGCGCGCCCGCTGGAGCTACGCACGCGCGCTGCATTTACCGCGGCTGCCGGAGCAAGTGCTGCCCGCCGCGCCAAACCGGACGATGGGGCGCTGTAAATTAGTTTTTAGCGCGCGGCGCGTTGGGCGGCTGTTGAAGATGCTCCTAGCAAAACTGTTTTGCAATAGAGAGTTGGGACAGAGAAACCCGCCGCCGGGCTCCGGGCTGCGCCTCTCAAACCACATTCGTCGCTGTCATATAAATGGTCAGATCGACCTGCGCCTCTTCCGCTGCTCCCCTGAACACCACTCTCACAACTCAAAAGTCACACCTTCCGCCGTGAGGAGGCAGAAGCAAAACCCCGAGCTATAAGCTGCCTCTGGGAAGGAAAAATGATATCGTTGCATGACCTATACACGGTCCTGGCGGCGGTGGTTCCGCTCTACGTGGCGATGATCCTGGCGTACGGCTCGGTGAGGTGGTGGGGCATCTTCACGCCCGACCAGTGCTCCGGTATCAACCGCTTCGTCGCCATCTTCGCCGTGCCGCTGCTCTCCTTCCACTTCATCTCCACCAACGACCCCTACGAGATGAACCTCCGCTTCCTGGCCGCGGACACGCTGCAGAAGCTCCTCGTCCTGGCCCTGCTCGCCGTGTGCTCGCGTCTCATCCCCTCGCGGCTGGACTGGTCCATCACGCTCTTCTCGCTGTCGACGCTGCCCAACACGCTCGTCATGGGGATACCTCTGCTCATAGCCATGTACGGCCCCTACGCTGGCTCGCTCATGGTTCAGATTGTTGTGCTCCAGTGCATCATCTGGTACACGCTGCTGCTCTTCCTCTTCGAGTTCCGCGCCGCTCGCCTGCTAATCGCTGATCAGTTCCCCGACACCGCGGCGTCCATCGTGTCTCTGCATGTAGAACCCGACGTGGTGTCGCTGGAGGGCGGCCGCGCGGAGACGGAGTCCGAGGTGGCGGCGGACGGGCGGCTGCACGTCACCGTCCGCCGGTCCTCGGTGTCGAGGCGGTCGACGCTGCTGGTGACACCGCGGCCGTCAAATCTGACGGGCGCGGAGATCTACTCCTTGAGCTCGTCGCAGAACCCCACCCCGCGGGACTCCAACTTCAACCAGGCGGACTTCTTCGCCGTCGTCGGTGGTGCGCCGCCCGCCAGGGTGGGCGGCGCGAGCTTCGGAGCCTCCGAGCACTATTCGCTGCAGTCGTCGCAGGGGCCTACGCCGAGGGAGTCCAACTTCGACGAGCATTCGGCAGGGCCGAACCCGAAACATGCCATGACAGACGCGGGAGCGCAGCACAACCATGACGCCAAGGAGCTCCACATGTTCGTGTGGAGCTCCAGCGCTTCTCCCGTCTCAGAAGTAAGCGGCTTGCCGACGTTCAATGGTGGAACAGGCGCAGCGCATCTCGACGGCAGCGCCAAGGAAATCCGCATGGTTGTCCCCGCGGACCCGCCGCAGAATGGCTCATGCAAAGGTTCGTCTTGACATTAAGGCCATAGTACGTCCATCACTACTTCACGGGTTTCATGTGCAAGCAAGAGTAAACGACAGTACTCGCAAATTGTAGAGAACGGGGGCTACACCGCGGCAGCGAGGGGGGGCGGAAAAGCAGTGGAGGACGACGGCGACGCGGTGCTGGCCGGGCCGGACAGGCCGACGGCGATGCTGAACTCCAGCCCCGGCGATGAGCTCGGAGCGCGGCAGCACCAAATGCCGCCGGCGAGCGTGATGACACGGCTCATACTAATCATGGTGTGGCGCAAGCTCATCCGCAATCCCAACACGTACTCCAGCCTAATCGGCCTCGTCTGGTCCCTCATCGCCTTCCGGTACGTACGCACGGTTCTCCTTCCACTCACGTGGTATGCTTCACTCATGCTTAGCAACGTACACGGGCACTTTTTCTTTTGCGGGGTCACTGGCACAGGTCAGGTTGGCCAGGCCGTGTGATTTTACATAGTCGTTTGCGGCCACTTGGCCAGCGTAAAATCTAGCTTTGGATGGCGTGAGATGCGCGATGCTATCGACATTCTTGGCGATAGAAAGGTAGGCTGCTTCAACAAGGAGCAGGCAGCAAAACTGTGCGGTGTAGGAGCTTTCTGCGGGTGGGGATAACCGAAAAGCAGCTTCTACGTACCCGGACGGTGGTGTTGGCGGGCCAAGCAATCCGCCGTTGCCGCGGGGGCCCGTCCGGCCAGCGCCAATCTTGAACTGTAGATCGTCCGGAGACCAATAATAAAGTTGAAAGTTTGCACGGCGCACGGCTGCATAAGTACTACTGTAGTTACTGCACAACTGTTTGGTTAGGCTAATCATCATCACTGTACTAATCATGGCTGTTACTACTAGTACTGCATTTTATATCTTCTATAGTGACTAACGATCTCGTCTTATCCGATCTAACGCATGCACGGGTGATGTTCATGGATCGCAGGTGGCACGTCTCCATGCCAACGATGGTGGAGAAGTCCATCTCCATCCTCTCGGACGCTGGGCTGGGGATGGCCATGTTTAGCCTGGGTGGGTGCCCACGGCCCTTGTGCTCCTGTCTCCGCCCAGCCCTACAACGTGTCGCACCGCAATTAATTCTCCCCTCTCGTCCTCGTGCATGCATAACACCGTCAACCTCTCCCTGGGCAGGACTGTTCATGGCGCTGCAGCCGAGCATCATCGCGTGCGGCAACTCCGCCGCCGTCGCCTCCATGGCCGTCCGCTTCCTCGCGGGCCCTGCCGTCACTGCTGCCGCGTCGGCAGCCGTCGGTCTCCGTGGGACGCTCCTCAAGGTCGCCATTGTTCAGGTAACTACGCAAACGCACGCATGACAACAAAAAAAACACCACGCATGCATACACGTGAAAAGGTGATTTTATTATTATTTTTGCATGTGCTGCTTTTTGTTAATCGTCAACCCCCTTGCTTCAGTAATTGCGTGCGTGCGTGTGTGTAGAAAAATAACAGTAATTTGGCAGGCGGCTCTACCACAAGGGATTGTACCTTTTGTTTTCGCCAAGGAATACAATGTCCATCCTGAGATCCTGAGCACTGCGTGAGTGATTACCCGCTACAATAAATGATGATGCATTGCCGAGTTGTCCCGTTTCGCACTGGGATTACCTTCTAACCGTTTGTAAATCTTATTTCACAGCGTGATTTTTGGCATGCTAATAGCTCTTCCGATTACAATGGCCTACTACGCCCTTCTTGGACTGGTACACTGATCAATGGTGCTGCTGAAAACACACAGCAGAGGTAGAAGCTTTAGTACTGCTGCCAGATCATACTTGTAAGCTTAGTCCATGGATGGCGCATGGCTTGTAATTTTGGGTCACATGCCTATGAAAATCCCTTGCGATGACAAAGCGGGCCTGCATTTATGCCATTGCTTAGGATGTGTTTGGTTCACATATTTGTTTTAGAGCATTTTGTATACTTGTTCCAGTTGGTCCTGGTTGAACAAATGCATGCTAAAAACCAACATCTGCATGTAGTTTGGTTGTCTGCATTAGCATTTCTATATGAGGAAATCAACTAGTCAGTACGCTGTTAGGTTGCCTGTGTTGGTGTTGTTAAAACAACAACACATTGTTTGGTTGCAAACGGCTAAAGATGTGATCACCACTTCTTACTAGTGGTGACCTTACCAGACATAGTGAACATTATCTTTTCCTAGCTAGCAACCAAATGGCATTTTATCCTAGCTACTAGCAAATGACAGTACAAATTATTAAGAGACAACATGGCTGAATAGGGATAGTTCAATGATGCTAACTAGTTGCAAGTTCATCATCTTCCTCTGCTGCTGATCTGTTGCTTCCTCTTACTCGCTTCTGTTGCTGCCCCTTTCTTCTTCTTCCCCCTTGTTCTTATGCTTCAGATCTCTGTCTAACCTCTGTTATCCCACATTGCCCGAGCCCACTCCAACCTTTTGTTCTTCCACGCTTCGTTGTCGAACGCCTCCACACCATGGCCGGAGCTGATCACCTCATCATGAGTCACATCTTCCTCCCCCGACACTAATTCATCAACTCCCCATTGCAGGATCCAGTTATGAATGATGCAACATGCAAGAAGAAGATTCTCCTGGGTAGGGTAAGGGTGGAATGGCTTCTGATCCAGGATCTTAAACATGTTCTTCACAGCTCCAAAGGCCCTCTCAACAGTCATCCTAAGGATGGAGTGTCTGAGGTTGAACAGTTCCTGATGAGTCCTAGGATAGTTCCTACCAGCAAACTCTTTCAGATGGTACCTGGTTTTCCTGAAGGGTGGAAGAACACCTAGCCGACATGCATAGCCATCATCTCCAAGGTATAACATGCCATCAGGGATGTTGATGCCATCATGACGACTCATGTTGTCACTGAGAATGTTAGCATCATGTGTTGAACCTTCCCAGCCAGCCAACACATATGTGAACTTCAGATCGAAGTGAACAACAACTAGGACATTCTGGCTTGTGTAGTGCTTCCTCCCTCTATATGCTGCAGCTTGTGACCTCGGCACTTCGGCAGTGATATGAGTACCATCTATTGCTCCAATGCAATCCTGGAATGACATTGCAATATGTTGTTAGTCTATAGAAGAACAATAACAACATATCAAGGCATGAACTACATACTGTAAAAGTGCTCACCTTGAAGTATGGATACCATCTTGGGCTAGTGCAAATCTTAGTAGGAGTACGGCCGGTTGATGACCTGATCATCTCTCCTCTGAGCTCCCCAACAACATACATCACTTGCTTGAAGTACCTGGAGATGGTCTCCATTGATCTCCTGAAGGTGTAGTGTACAACTCTGAACCTCTGGTTATGACCAACAACATGGAGGAACATGGGCACTTGCTCATCCACAGTGGTGTTGATGATATCTTGTAGCAGCCCCCCTCCCCCTAAACGTCTGCACAAGCCTGTTGAAAGGACACTATTAGGAAAAGGCATGCTAGTGGCGCACCACTTTTGCCTACTAATGGTGCACTAGTGGTGCGCCACTAGCACCACGCCATTAGATTTTTTTACTAATGGCGCACCCCTCGTGCGCCATTAGTATCTGGTGCACTAATGGCGCATCAGGCAGTGCGCCATTAGTATGTCCCTCTGTGCGCCATTAGTATGCCTCCCAGGGGGCCATATGTACCCATGTGCTTTGGCATACTAATGGCGCACTGATGGGTGATGCGCCATTAGTTTCATCTGGACAGTGCGCCATTAGTATCTTGAGTGGTGCGCCACTAGTATGAATATTAGGAATTTTTTTCTTTTTGGATATTTTCGCAGGATACAAAATATATTATTGGACAGAATTTAGACAACACCAGACAGCAACACCAAATTCATCGAATACAATAGAAGGTTAGTCTCCGAATACAATTCATCATATTAGTCTCCGAATACAATCACCATATTAGTCCGCGAACTCAAAATATCGAACAAAGATAGAACATTATATTACAAGTCTCGAGACCGCGAGTAGCGAGTTTGACTTCACATTACAAGTCGATATCGATCATCTAAACTACCATCACATAGAAGAGAGCTGCGGTCATCACGATGAGCATCATCGCGATGAAACTCGTCTTCATCCGGTTCCTCCAACGCTCCCTCCTCTCTCCCACTAGATAGCGCGCGTATCTAGATTCCGCCTCCGCCCTAGTGGTGTACCCTTTGTAACTGTTACCGCTGAAACGGTGAACCTATCTCCGACACTCCTCCCAGTCGTCGTAGACTCCGGGAACCTTACCCTTGTACACGACATACGACGACATCGCTATGCACTAGTCAAACGAAACGTTAGTACCAATTCACAGACAATACATAAGCAATATATAAGTATGCAACAAAAGGATCGGAAGAGAAAAGCAAGACATTAATAGCATCGATTACATCTAAGTTGAACGACTGTACAAACCAAAGAGAAATACAAGTTCATTAAAGTTTAATTACAACATGAGCCAATCGATGTTTCAGAACTAGACATAGCATCACTACTTTCGACTCGACTCAAGGGACCGGAGCGTGGATGAAGCCGTCGCCTATCATGGGAGTCATGAAATCGCGGGCGTTGTCAGCCTGCATTTGTAGCATTGTGTCTATGTCACTGTTGGACGGTTGATTTCTGAGGTAGAACTGACCCGAGGTACGAAGGACATCTTGATGGATGATTTCCGCAAACTCTGACTGGATGTGAAAGAATTCTTGTCTGATGTCCGTGTCCTGGATTGCCGACAAGCTCGCGGCCCAATCTTTGAGTTTATCTAGTAGCAGAAGGTGATGATGGTCCCGTACGATCGCCCGCATGTGATGGATGGCGTAGTAGGCACCCTTCTGACCGCCAGGCGGCTGCTTGATGCAACAGAACGTCGTATTGTGGGCGAACACGTGCTTGCCGTACTTACGAACTATCCTGGTTAAGGTGCCTCCAGATTTGGCGTAGCCGGGGAGAACATCATCAAGAACTTTCTTGACATTTGTGTAGTCTATCTTCGACTGACGGTCCGAGTCGAAATACGTGGCCATGAAATATTTCGGGCTTAAGAGGATGAGTGTGCAATGTGTGTCACTGCACAAAACACGGAATGTTAAAAAAACGATCGAAATCTAAGAAATCATATGATACGAGGCGGTTGAGGGGACGACTTACTCGGGAAAGTAAGGCATGAGGAAGTTATCCTTCTCACGGTTTGCCAGAATGACGCCTTCGAGGTAAGAACTCGCGACTTGCCGGTCCCCAGCGCTGCCCAAGATCTTGGCACGCATGTAGAAGGGGTCGACTATCACGATGTCCGGGGTCTTGTCTCTAATGATCCGCATCTCCATACTCAACGAAAATAGCCGAACGAAGGTGTAGTGCAGCGGATGAAGGTTAAACATAGCGAAAATGTCATCAAACCGCAGGACGATCGTACCCCCGATGGAGTTATCCACAAAGCCCTTGCGCTCTGGCACCTTGGCCGCGAAATCCGGGTATGCCACATCCTTCTCTCTGAGACACAACTTCTCCAAAGAAAGAACACTGTCATGCAGACTCCGCATAGCACCGGTTGCAGCATTGAGCATATTAGTCGGTAGCATCGGCCTACCCGCCACATGCACCCTCCTCATTATATCCTTAGGTGAAGGTGGCCCGTCCTGAGCACGGATCGTACTCGGTGCCGGCTGGCTCGCACCCTTGTTACTCTTTCTTTTCCGTGCCTTCTTCTTCTCTTGTAATGGGACCGAGTTCTGCTCACAGACCGCCTTCTTGAGTGTGTTGGGGCTGATAATATTTCGCACCTCGGCTATTTGAGGCTCGGTGAAGTCGGAAGCTGGAGGTGTCTCCTGAGAACTGAACGCCAGACGATGCCTGTGGCAACTTGGTTTCTCCGAGGTACCAGCTAGATCGCGATCGTCTTTTGTAGGGTTGGGTTCTTGAGAAGGAGGCCCCATGAATTCGCCATCGTACCCACGATCGGCAAAGTACTTATCAACGTTGGCAAATGTACCGTCGTCGTTGTTGTCGTCGTTGTTCGGATCCTGTGCCATATGCATGTTCGGATCCTGTGCCATAGGGATGTCCGGCAGCGTTGCGGCGGTCTTGCCATGGCTTGGCGCCGTCAAGACTGACGGTGTTGTCTTTGGGGTGGTGTCCCCCGCCCCCAAACGAATCTGGCTCTTCGGCCAAAGTAGGGGCCAACTTAGGCAGGCGCTGAGGGTCATCACATCATCTTCGGCCCCGGTGGGTCGAATCAGAGGTAACAACTCATCGCGGCCTGGCAGCACCCGAACCATTTGAACCCTATATACGGTGCTTGCCATCGGATTACCGTGGAACATGGGGTTGCCCGGTTGAACGATTCTGCCCTTGGCGACATCGACCAACTCGTCGTTCACAAAGTGCAGGAGAGTGCACGAAACGTCGGCGGCGCCCTGCGAAAACATGTAGGGCGTCAGGGATGCCCAGTCAAAGGCAAGGAGATGAAGTCCTTGGCCGAGAGGCTTAATTAGTTACTGTGATGATGGCGTCGAGCTCGGCTAATGTCGAGGCACCGCCAACGGCGGGCGTGCAATTGACGGAGGGGCCGCTTGCTGCAGAGGTGCCGGCCGGCGTACACCCGGGTGCATTAAGCTCCAATGCCCGTGCCGGCGTCTGAGACACCAATGCCGCCTCCACCGAAGACACCAATGGCCCCGCTTGCGCGTTCTGCGAGTTGCTGGCCGTGAAGCTGGGAATTGGGGGCGGCCCCTGTTGGCCGCCCGCAATTCACGTCGTCAGCCCCTGAATCAAGGTAGGCATAATGCCGGTGAGCGTCGATCCCAGTTGTTGTTGCACTTGCTCTTGGACAATCTCCGGAATCCGCGCCACTTGTGCCTTGAGTTCTTGAACCTCGCGCGCCTAGCTTTCCGAGCTGGTCTTTTTCTCCTTTCGCCCACCAGCGTTATAGTACGACGACCGTATTGTGGACAAGCCCTTGCCGGCCACACGACCAGCTGACGACGGCTTACTCAGCTTATCCTTTTTTCATTACATTCAACGCCCTATTTAGAGTGGTGTCCCAAGGGGTGCTCTGAGTCGACCCCGCGCTACTACTTTCAGTCGCCTGCGGAAGGAATGTGAACCATTTAGAAATTTGGCTTCATTAATTAGAATGCAACCATATGGAGCTAATTACGCGAGTGTGTATCCCTTACCAGAACAAGCTCAAGGGCCCTGGTCTTCGGATCCGTGGTGAGCTCCTTTGTTACCGGGTCCTCCTTGTACCGGGCCCTGACAAAGTTCTTGATCTGCTTGTCACCGTATTTATTGAAGAGGGGCGGTAGGCCTTGCTCGGCACGCTCCGCGTCCTCCTTGTCCCATATAGGCTCCGCCACTCTGTAACTGCCGGGACCGAGTGTGTGTTCCCCTAAGTTCAACTGCCGCATTTCTTTCCCCCACTGACTTTATTCGGAGGTTGCGGTGCTCTCGCACTTGATCTTGAACTCCTTGTAGTCATCTTCGGTGATCGAAGGATTTTTCTCCTTGATCTTCTCATAACTAAAACCTTTGTCAATCATTTTCTTCACCGAGCTTCTCCAAGTAGACAGGGCCGTGCTCATCCTCGTGAGGGCGGCATTGTTCACTTTATTCCCTGTGAGGCTTGTGTTTTCAAATTCAGCGGGGAACTTGTATCGTTCGTGCAGCTTCATGAAGAGGAGGTTGCGCAAATACCCTCGGTCCTTATGCCTTAGGTTCTCGGTGTTGATCGAGACGGTGCTCCGGAGAATGCACCCGAGCTGAACCGAGTACCCCTTGACTATTTGTTTGGGCGTCGTTGGATTCCCCTCGGAGTCCACTTCAGTAAATTCCTCCTTGACGGTGCGGAGCACGGTCGGGTGCCGGTCCTTCCGTTGCCTCTTCGATTGGCTGCCATCTGTGCGTGCGCCGCCATCATCAGTGGTGGCATCCTCGGCGGCACCATCAGTGGTGTCATCCCTGACGGCACCATCAGTGGGGTCATCCTCGGCGGCACCATCAGTGGTGTCAGGATCGGTGTCTTTCGCGGCGTCCTCATAGAAGTGAGGTTGTTCCTCCATCTCCTGGGACAGCTCCCAGAATGCCTTGCCGCCCGAACCGCCGGCCTCATCGTTGTGGGCCATGTTTCTCTCTAAATAGGAAAAAAGTTTGGTCAAAAAGTTGGTTATTGTCAAGGAACAAGATCATGGTCTCATCATTTAGGATTTGTCGACACCGAGGCATCCTAAAAGCTAAGCTTTTATCATTTAGGGTTTTTCGACGCCGAGGCACCCTAAAAGCCTAAGCTTTCATCATTTCGGTTTTTATCGACACCGAGGCACCCTAAAAGCCAAGGTTTTATAATTTATGGTTTGTCGACACCGAGGCATCCTAAAAGCTAAGCTGGGAAGGAGAATTCTAAGTTGGGCCTAATCACTTGGCTCTATTGCCGCCTATGGTTTAATGCAGCAAGAATAAAGGGGCAGTTGATCCTACTTAATTAAGTACTAAGATACCCCGGCCCATGCATTAGTCACAAGTACCCCATATGTCCTATTTTTAGCAAAGTCATGCTAAAATTCACGGAAAATTTCAGCATGACCTTTGCTGAAAATAGGACTTATGGAGTACCCGAATTTGCCGGAACGGAAGTTAATCGACATTCCAGCAAACTCAAGGGCCTCTCGGGGTACCTGCAAAATCATCACGACACGATGGTTAGAGACAAAACCCAACAAAAAGCTGCTCCAGGTTCACCAATTGACTGATACTCATGGATAAGCAAAGCAAACTACTACTACCAAAACAAGAACCAGACAAACTGATATATAATGTCAAGCATGTCTAATACCAGCAGTTAATTGTAGCTTTTGCTTTTGAGTGCCAAAGTCTAGCTAGTACCAGCAGTTTTTCTCTTCAGGTAAAATTAACAGCTAGCAGCAATCATTTTCAAATATATATACAAGACAGTAGGTAAAAGGAATTTATATGTGCCCACTGGACATTTTTATATTAACCTAAGGAAAATTGAATAGTTATGTTAATTACCCACTGTTAATAACAACACATATATAAGAGAAACACCTGCTGTATTATCTCAATAAAATGAGCCAGATTTGCATTCCCTTCAACAAACAAAAAATAAATGTATGCGTGGCCTTATTATTTATGAAATATAAGAGAGACAACAAAATATATAAGAGAGACAGATACTTGCTGTAATAAAATGAGCCAGATTTGCATTCCCTTCCAAAAATAAAGTTGTATGCGTGGACTTATTATTTATCAACCAAAAAAGACACGCACATATACAGGGTAGCTGCTAGTGTATATGCACTTGACTTAATTTGACAGCTCCATCATGCATCAGCTATAACTCAACTCTAACAACAATTAAGCTAAGCAATTAACTACTAACTCTAACAATAATTAAGCTAAGCAACTAGCATGCTAGGCCAGGCACCACCTCCAGCAAGCAAGTTTGTTTCTTGCTAGAGAGAGTTGGACCTTTCATTTTCTTTTTCAACCAGTTTTACAAGGAAGGAAGAAAATTCAACCAACTAGTAAAACTCAGGCACCTTCCTTCCTTCCTTCCTTCCTTCACATGATTGCCTTCTCTTTCCCTCCCGTATGTATGTATGTATGTATTGAATTCATGCTCCACCCAATTGCTTCAAAAGTCCCAACTGATGGAGAGATATATCTCAACAGCATGGATGTTTGATTTCAGATTCAGATAGATAGATAGATACTCCTCTAGTCCTACTCTATGGTAAACATGCAACAGATGCCTCATTGTTCATGTTTTTGGGAATGTTGATGGTAAACCAAAAACATCACTTGACCAATTGGGGCATGGTTTGCAAAATCAAGGATTCTGGTGGCCTACTTAAGGAGGATATTAATCTACAGTAAAAAAAAGACACTAGTTTGCTGGAGTTGACAAAATTTGGGTTAAATTGGTTGTGTAAAAAAACAAATCACCATTTGCTGGAGGTGATTTTGTAGGAAGAATACAAGGGACAATGGACACCCTCCTAGGAGAATTACTATTTGCAGACCTGCTAGATAAACCTGTCAAAAACATCAAACAAAGACAGTGCTCTACATCCTCTCCTATTTCACCGTATTTCAGGCCCTACATGTTTTTCTTATTTACTCAGGGAAGACCAACTAACCTTAGAGACCATTAGCAATTGAGCTTCACAAAGATAAACCACATATACCAAGTTTACCATTCTCTTGCTGCACAACATATTCTCTCTATCTGTTTTGCAAGAGGTATAAACTTGGACATATTGATGCATTTGCTATGATATTTTCCTTTGCCCGTTCAACATGATATAATTCATGGCAACTATATCATCTAACTTGGGCACTATCAGTAGAGAGTATACTGACTGAGATGTGGTTTGGCCTACGGGAGATTATAAAATGCTAGCAGTTAATTAATTAGCACTGAGATCAGATGCAGCAGCAACACAAGTTCAGATTCAGACTAAATTAACTGCTAATTTGACCTAGTTAACCTAGCTAATTAATTCGAGAGGGATTTGACCTAGTTAACCTAATTAATCCCTAGCAGTTAATTTATTTGACCTAGTTAACCTCCAGCAAGCAAGTTTGAACCTAATTTGACCTAAATTCGAGAGGGATTTGACCTAAACCTAGCAAAAGAGAGAAGAAGAGTGCATGGCCGGGAGGGAGGAGAGGAGAAGAGAGCCAGAGGGAGGAGGGTTACCTGACCACGATGAGGTGGTGGCCGGAGCAGAGACGACGGAGGGCGGAGACGGCGAGCTTGGGGGAGGCGGGGATAGACGACGGGGAGGTTGCGGGCCTCCTCTCCTGGTGGACGTGGGGCCTCCTATCCTGGTGGACTTGACGAAGCCGGCCGGCGCGGACCTCCTGGACGTCCTCCCTGCGCGAAGGCGACGACAGCGAGCGGAGAGAGTGGAGGGGGCGGCGCGTGGCGGGTGGTGGGTGGCGCGGGGGAGCTGCGGTGGTGGGGGGCGCGGGGGCGGCAGGGGTGGAGTCCGGCGGGGGTGGCGGCGTCGGGGCAGCGCACGAGGGAAAGGGACGAAGGGGATTGATCTGGGCGAGGGCGAGGGAGAGAGGGAATAGGTGGAGTGGGGGACGAAGTATGGATGGAGGAAGAATACTAATGGCGCACCTCCCCCTGGTGCGCCATAAGTACATCTATAGCAATGGCGCACCTCCTCGTGGTGCGCCATTAGTAATTATTATTTTTCTGTTCGAGCCCACAGGTTATCTTCCACCAAACCCCATCTACATCAGACAACTTACAGGAGCCCGACTGGTTAGCACGCAGCAAACCCACCGGGAGGTCCTGGGTTCAATTCCCAGGCTCCCCAATTTTTGGTTTTATGCATTTTTTTCTTTGCACATATCTTTTTATCCATGCATCCAAATATAACATGTCACATATGCTAGATGCTGAGAATTTCATGTAGAAAAATAATATGCAGTTTATTGCCATGTTAACAACATTTAAAATGATGTTTGATATTTATTTGCGTTTAAATATGTTCAAACTTGTTTAAATCATAACTAAATATCCATTGCTCCAAATTTGACAAACTTTATATGCTTTTGGGAGTAACATATAACCAAGCACAACTAGTCTTTTTTTGCATTTTTAGTTGCATTCATTTGTGAATTGGTAAAACATTTATGAATATGAAAAAATATCATCAAATTTGAAAAAATATTCATGACTTCAAAAAGTGCCCATGAAAAAACATTTATGAATATGTCGAAATACAATCAAGAAATGAAGGCTACAATTTAAATATAATCAATCTTAGCTAGCTATTTGTTCACAATCTTCTTGCCCTTCTTTTTCGCAAATGGAGTTCTTCTCTTGAACGGACGTCCTTTAGGTAGGGTGGTCTTGTTTCTTCTTGTGGTGTATGGCACTTCATCGTCGTCGTCATGTTCCATCTTCGGGTCGCCGTACTTGTCGAAGTCTTGCTCATTGGCGACTCCATCCATTCCGATGATCTTCCTTTTGCCTCTCCTCACGACAACACGACTGGGCTTTGACGGGTCGGTAATGAAGAAGCATTGGTCCACTTGGGAAGCCAGTACCCATGGCTCATTTTTCGCGGTGACGTTTACGCCCGTGGTCTTGGATTTGGCTTTGGGTATAACCATGGTGGTGAAATACCGGTCTTCTTTTAGGACGCTCTTGGCCCATCTGACACGGAACATCGGGACCTTCTCTCCAGCGTAGCTCAGCTCCCAGATCTCTTCGATCCTTCCGTAGTATCTGTCCTTGTCGTTGCCGGTGTAGGATTCCATCGTTATCCCGGAGTTCTGATAACCATCGCTCTTCATGTCCTTGTCCTCGGTGTAGAACGTGTACCCGTTGATATCGTACGCCTCATAGGTCATCAGGTTGTGCTCGGCGCCCTGTGACAAGGTGAATATGAGATTTTCTTTCGCGGAAGAATCCTCATGTAAAGGGTACGACGGAAGCTTCTCCTTGAACCAACGCGTGAAACATGAGTTGTGCTCTTTGATTATATCTCCGTCCGTCCTCTGTTGGCCTCGGTCATTGTACGTCTTCTCAATAAAGGTTTTGTGTTCTACCACCCAAGGATCGACCACATCTATGTGTTGTAGCGCGACTAGGTTTGCTCTTTCAAAGTTGGCGAGTCGACCCTCGAAGTCGACATGCATTTCGCCGCGACCCTCGCGGTGACCCCATCCAGCGAGCCTGCCGAGGTGCCTGTTGACGGGCAGACCAACGCGGTTCTCGATGCCTAGATAATTCGTGCAGTAGGAGATGCACTGTTCGGTCTGAAAGCCCCTGGCTATTCTTCCCTCTGGACGTGACATGTTGCGAACGTATCCTTTGATGACACCATTCATCCTTTCGAACGGCATCATGCTGTGCAGGAACGTCGGCCCGAGTTGGATGATATCCTCCACGATATGGACCAGCAGATGCACCATAACGTCGAATAATGCGGGCGGGAAGTACATCTCAAGCTCGCATAGTATCACCACGATCTCTTCCTGTAGCCTTCTGAGTTGCCTCACGCCAACCGACTTCCGAGAGATGATGTCAAAAAAGTTGCATAGGCCAAATAGCGTTTCACGGACGTGCGCGTCCATGATCCCACGGATTGCAACTGGAAGTATCTGCGTGATCAGCATGTGACAGTCGTGAGACTTCATCCTGCTGAACTTCTGCTTCGCTGGGTCTAGGTATCTGCTTATCTTCCCTGCGTAACCGTAAGGAAGTTTTACTCCTACGAGGCAGGTGGAAAACTGCTCAATCTCCTCCTGACTTAGAGTGAAGCACGCGGGAGGGTAGTCATTTCCGGTCTTCTTGGCCTTTTTGCCTTTGCGACGACTTTCCGTGTCCTGCCTCGCATCATCATCATCATCATCATCATCATCATCATCATCATCATCATCATCATTAGCGTGAAGCTCCTACCTGATGCCCATTGATTTCAAGTCTGCCCTTGCTTTCGACCCATCTTTGGTCCTTTCCGGCATGTTGAGCAGGGTACCAAGTAGACTCTCGCACACGTTCTTCGTGATATGCATGACATCAAGGCTGTGAGGCATACGGTGGATCTTCCAGTACGACAAGTCACAGAAAACAGACCTCATTTTCCATACCTTCAGCAGCAGCTCTGGCGCCTTTCGCTTCTTTCTCGGCTCTGGCGCCTGTTGCTTCTTTCCCGGCAGTGGGCAATCTTTCCAATTTTTCAACAGCTCATCTATTTCCTCGCCACTCCTTGTACGCGGGCGTCTTCGGGGTTCGGTTTCACCATCGAACAGATCCTTACGTTTCCTCCATGGGTCATCTTCGCGAAGCCACCTTCGATGTCCCATGAACACGGTTTTCGAAGACCCAGGATCTCTATATAGCTGGCGATACGTTGTGTCATCCATGCACCTGACGCATCCAGAAAATCCGTGGACCACCTGCCTCGCGACATATCCGTAACCGAGATAGTCGTGCACCGTCGTGAGCAGTGCGGCTCTCATTGGGAAATATTCTTTCTCTGCGGCGTCCCACGTATTGGCTGGCGTTTTCCACAACGTGTCTAGCTCCTCTTTCAGCAGCCCCAGATACAGATTGATGTCGTTCCCTGGTTGTTTCGGCCCTTCATTTAGCATACTCATGTGAATGTACTTCCACTTCATGCACAACCAGGGGGGAAGGTTGTACATCCACACAAACACATGCCAGGTGCTATGTGTGCTTCTCTGGCTGCCAAACGGATTGACTCCATCGGTGCTCGCGCCCAGCACGTTGTTCCTTGGATCGTTCCCAAATTCTAGGTCTTCGAAGTTCAACGCCTGCCACTGGCTCGCATCCTTGGGGTGACTCAACATCTTGTCTTTTTTATTTATCTCCGGATCATTTCCGTCATCTTCTCGCTTCTTCTCCTCCCTATCCGCGTGCCAATGCAGGAGCTTTGCTACCTTAGGGTCCGTGAAATACCGCTGCAGATGAGGAGTGATCGGAAAGTACCACACCACTTTCCGAGGAGCTTTCTTCCGCTTCTTGTATCGAGTGACGCCGCACACCGGACATATGGTAGAATCCGCGTGCTCGTCCCGATAAATGATGCAATTGTTCATGCACACATGGTATTTCACATGCGGTAAATCCAGAGGACACACGATTTTCTTCGCCTCCTCGAAACTGGTCGGGCACTTGTTCCCCTAGGGAAGACGTTCGTGCCAGAATGACATGTTCTCGTCGAAGCATGCGTCGGTCATTTTGTGTTTTACCTTCATCTCCAGAGCCATGAGCGTTACTTTCAGGCAGGTATCCTCGGGCCTGCATCCTTCATAAAATGGAGTAACCGCGTCTATCTCCAGTTGATACAACTTGGCTTTCTCTCAAGCGGCAGCTCTTGCGTTATCCATCTGCTTGAGAAGCAGCTCTTGAATATGAGGGTCCTGTACCCAGCCTCCATCATCATCTGCTCCGGCATCTTCATCTAGATCATGATCATGCCCTTCGTCTTGATCTTCCTCATCATCATGTCCGGCATCTTCTACATGATGGCTGTGTACAACATCACCGTCGTGATCACGTCCTGGAGATTCTTCGTCTTCTCACCCGCCCTCGCCGCGGTGGTTGTCTTGCTGCCCTTCCTCATTTCTTGCCCGGCCATGGACGACTTCATAGTCATCTTCATCACCTTGCCACCGATAGCCATCCATGAAACCACGCAAGAGCAGGTGGTCCCGCACCTGCCCAGAATCCGGGTCCGCAATAAGGCTCTTCAGCTTGCATCTTCGACACGTACATCTTATCTCCGTCTCGTTCTTTTGAAGCATCTCGGCCTTCGCGGAGCTCAAAAACCTATTCACGATGCCTACGGTCATCGTGCAGACCATGGTCGCCTGCGGGGTAGAGCAAAACGATATTTTAGAACCAAGAACAAATTTGGCATGACTTTCCCTAAAAATAGGACAAAAAAGAATGCATAGTGCCAAAATTCTCGCCGAAACGGAAATGAATCAACATTTCGGCAAAATATTGGCAACTATCGCATTTCAAATACAGGTACCTGCAAACACAAACATATATGCAACACCACAAACATACATAGATCTAGCTAGGCCATAAAAAGTGCATGTGCACGATTGTTGGAGCTCGAGGGAGAAAAAATGATCTACAACATAAAAATAGCTTTTCCCCCTTACGTACCTATCAAAGAAAGGTAATTTAACCACTTAATTTTGATGAATCTATGGTGTAAATGAGGTGAGGAGGAGGAGGCAGCCGACACAAGCTTGGAGGAGGAGGTGGAGAGAATGAAGTGGGGAAAGTGAGTGTGTATGTGTGGCTGTCCAAAATATCTAGCTGGTCCCACTTTACTAATGGCGCACCACTCATCAATGCGCCATTAGTAACCAGTGTTACTAATGGCGCATTAGTGAGAGGTGCGCCATTAGTAGTTTTGCAAAAAAAAAAGTACTGGCGCACTGAGTTGGAGGTGCGCCACTACTAGTTAAACTAGTAATGGCGCACTGTGCCACCGTGCGCCATTAGTATGTCTGTAAAAATAAAAAAAGAAGTTGTTAATAATGGCGCACCGAATGTCTGGTGCGCCATTAGTGTACTAATGGCGCACCACATGTCTGGTGCCCCATTAGTGGCCATATCATCTATAGCCCTTTTCCTAGTAGTGGGAGCTCTTCTCGTTCTAAGCATCCACAGAGGATCTATGTCATTGTAGTTGTAGATGTAGTTAAGATTCACCATTCTCTTCTGATCCCAGATTAACATTGGACCATATCGGATGAGAGGTTTCTCATTCCGACGAACAGTTCTCTTATGGACCAACAGGATCCAGGCCTGAACCACAGGTATCAGCGGTGCTTCTTGAACTAGAAGCTTCGCTCGTTCATCCACAACCTAAGCCACATCCATGGTGCGGTCAGCGCAGGCGCTATCGACCCCAAATAGTCCTATCGAATGACCTATCACATAACAGAGGTGGAGGAGGGGTAGCTTACCAGCTTCGCTGTCGGGGAGACATGGTGGAGAGGAGGATGGCTGGAAGGAGTCGAGGAAGAAGGGAAGAAGCAGCTGCCGCTGCTGGGGAGTGATGATGCCGTTACAGGTCAAATCTGAGTCACCGCCCCCGTCGCAACCGCATATCCAAGTCGTCGCCGCCGGTGCCAACAACGGAGGAGGGTTTGTCCTACAACTAGAGGTGAGTGAGTAAATGGGCCGGTGAGGGTATATTTGGCGCCACCTCGCCTCGGCCGATTTTTGTTGGGAAACGTAGCATGCAATTTAGAAAATTTCCTATGCTCATACAAGATATATCTAGGAGATGCATAGCAACGAGAGGGGAGAGTATGTCTACGTACCCTCGTAGACCGAAAGTGGAAGCGTTTAGTAACGCGGTTGATGTAGTCGAAATTCTTTGCGATCCAACCGATCAAGCACCGAACACATGACACCTCCTCGTTCAGCACACATTCAGCTTGATGACGTCCTCACCTTGTTGATCCAACAAGACGGGCGCAGTAGTAGATGAGTTCCGGCAGCACGACGACGTGGTGACGATTGGTGATGAAGAACAATCTCCGCAGGGCTTCGCCAAGCACTACATAAACTATGACGGAGGATAAACTAGAGGTTCAGGGTTGCCGGCACACGGCTTGGTGTATCTTGATGTCTCTTGGGTGCTAGCCCTGCCCCTCTATTTATATGTTGAGCCCTGGGGTCGAAATTTGGAGTAATAGCCTCCTCAAAGTCAGTTTTGCCCGGAAGGCAAGAGCCCCACTCGGACTCCAGGACCAGACGCCAGGGTTCTCGGCGTTTGGACCCAGCCGCCAGGGACCCTGGCGTCTGGCCTCCACGAAACTTCTATTCGTGCTTCCCAAAAGCCTTGTGGGCTTTACCCCTTGGCCCATATAAAGTGTTCTCATGCCCAAACACTTCGGGAAACATCCAAAACCTCTTCCGGTGAATTCCGAAACCTTTCCGAAGATCAAACACTATTATCCCATATACTAATCTTTACCTCCGGACTATTCCGGAGCTCCTCGCCATGTCCGTGATCTCATCCGGAACTCCAAACAACATTCACTCACCAACATAAATAACTCATATAATACTATATCATCAACGAACGTTAAGCGTGCAGACCATACGGGTTCGAGAACTATGTAGACACGACCGAGACACCTCTCTTGTCAATAACCAATAGCGGAACCTGGATGCCCATATTGACTCCTACATATTCTACGAAGATCTTTATCGATCAAACCGATATGACAACATACACAATTCCCTTTGTCCATCGGTATGTTACTTGCCCGTGATTCGATCGTCGGTATCTCTATACCTAGTTCAATTTCATTATCGGCAAGTCTCTTTACTCGTTCTGTAATACATCATCTCATGACTAACATATTAGTCATTTCCTTGCAAGGCTTATTATGATGTGTATGACCGAGAGGGCCCAGAGATACCTCTTCGATACTCGGAGTGACAAATCCTAATCTTGATTCACGCCAACCCAACAAAACACCTTCGGAGATACCCGTAGAGCATCTTTATAATCGCCCAGTTTATGTTGTGATGTTTGATAGCACACAAGGCATTCCTTCGGTACCCAGGAGTTGCATGATCTCATAGTCAAAGTAATATGTATTTGACATACATGAAAGCAATAGTAATAAACTGGACGATCAAATGTTAAGCTAACGGATGGGTTTTGTCCATCACATCATTCTCATAATGATGTGATCCCATTATCAAATGACAACTCATGTCTATGGTTAGGAAACCTTAACCATCTTTGATCAACGAGCTAGTCGAGTAGAGGCTTACTAGGGACACGATATTTGTTTATGTATTCAGACATGTATTTAGGTTTCCAGTCAATACAATTCTAGCATGAATAATAAACCTTTATCATGATTAAGGAAATATAATAATAACCATTTTATTATTGCCTCGAGGGCATATTTCCATCAATTTTCCCATCCTGCATCTCCGCCTGCATCCCCTTGCACCGCGGCCTACGTCGTGTCTGCTTTCCGCCCCGCTCAGCCTGGCTCGCTGGCAACGGCCGATTCGAGCGTTCCTAGTGAGCAGGGCTCTGGGCTGCTTTAAGTTCTGTGCAGATGCGAGCTAGGCTGACCTGCAGACAACCAAACGGACCATTTTCATCCATCTCGGGCCTGGTTGGGTTGTATGCAGCCTACCAAACGCGTCCTTACTTATTTCGGGTTTCAGGATAATAGATAGTGTTATAGACACATGATACATCATAGCTTAATTAAAATTAACATCAAGTGAGCCTTCAAAATTTCTTAGCTTAATTAGCTCTGAAGTTCTCGCATCACCAATTCTGGTACTCATTGCTGGGGATTTTAATCTAATCCGTAGCCCGTTGGATGAGAGCAATTTGATCTCGAGCCATCCTCGCCTAATGGAGAGACTCAGCGATTTGGAGGCAAATCTGGAAATCGTTGAGTTACATAGCCTCGGGGCACATTTCACATGGACAAACAATCAAGATGATCCCACCTAACCGATTCTTGACAGGGTTTTCACATCCACGACATCGGAAAACAAGTTTCTGCTCCTTGCCAACTGAATTGTTGTTGGGTTTGGACCATTGCCCTCTGATCTCGAACTCGGGCGAGCCACAAATGCCTAGGGATAGGGATGACAATGGGTAGGGTATGGATGGGTACAACCTACTTTTGCCCAAACTCATACCCATAGAAATCTTTTATACCCACCCAGTTCAATACCCATGGGCATAAGTTGACACCAATGCTCATACCAGTCGTGTATCCTATAACCAGTGGCTATCTGATGGGTACAATATAGAGCATTAAAATTTTAAAAAGTAAAGAAACAAGTCTAAAATTCAAATGATGATGGGCAAGTAGAATAGCACCAACGCAGCCTCCTCCGGTGGGTTGCCCCTTGGAGGCATCCAGCGAGTATGACCAAAGATTGATGGAAGCCCGACAAAGTGGGAGGCACCAATGAGGATTTGGGATCCCTGGATCAAGAGAGGGACCTGGGTCCGATGGCAATGAGTTGATATTTCATCATTTTGAGGAGTCAAATAGGTCACAAGAGGAGTGGTGAGTAGGTGCTTGCAAGCCTATGAGCTATGGTCGGTTTAGGGAATGCAAGATTTATGGGTGGACCATAAGAGTTGGATATTGACCCCACATGTAATAGGAATTATTTCCATTTTTAGGGGTATCCATTGGGCTACTCATGGGCGCAATGCCCTACCCACATATTTTGCGGGTATGGGTACCCATTACCCATGGGTGCAAAATCTCTCGAAGTCTCACTAATTCCCATTGTTTTAGGGTACCCACGGGTATCCATACCTATGGGAAGAACTAACATCCCTACCTAGGGAGAGGCGTTTCTTCTCTTAAAACAGTGGCTTCTACAACCTAGTTTTATAGAACATGTTTCAGCTAATATGGAATAGGGAAACTCCTATCATCTGCATAGGTACGGTCTGCTCTGCAGTAATATGGATGAATAGAAAAATTGTATCCGGCGCCTCACACACTACCTTAGGGGTTGGGGGAAATGTGGAGTGTGGCATAAGGTGTAGGAAGGATGCTCTCAAAGCTAAAGTGAGCACTCTTGACCATGTGGCAGATACAGTGGTGATCTCAGTGATGGATTGGGCCAGAAGATACAAGCTCGAAAGATAGCTCACTTTCATCCCATGTTGTGAAGAATTGTTATGTGGCAATGGGTAGATAGAAATAGTTCGTGGATCGCGATGCCAGCAAAGAATTCTTGCACAATGTGGCAAATGGGCTTAAAAGGCGTTGTTGTATTCGATCCCTGAGTGGGGTACATAGATCATCATGGGTGATGCATGGCTGATGGAGCACACTTATATTTTCTACCTGGAGCTACTTGGAAAATCAGAGGGGGAGGTGTTGGAATCGATGCTCTTGCGTAGAGTGGCAGAGATAGGGTGTCAGAGGCGGATAATTATGTGTTAACCCAACCCTTCAACTTGCAAGAAATCGAATACAATCTCTGGGAAATGTGTGGTAACACGGTGCTGGGCCTAGATGGCTTCCCGGTCATATTCTGCCGACGTTTTTGGCATTTGCTTAGTACTCAAAGGATACACACCTTAGATGATTTCATGCTACGATTTATGGATATCAAAAGACTAAAATATGGGACTCTCACATTATTACCAAAAGTGATGGGGCGCAATGTATTCGTCAATTCAGGGAAATCACATGGATTAATTTGAGCTTATGCCTATTCGCGAAAGGGTCCAGATCGCATTGCCTCTAGTGGCGCATAAGATTATCCACCAAACCAGGTGACATTTATCAAAGGGCATAGTATTCTGGGTGGCATTTTTGTCCTTCACGAGGTAGTGCATGGAATCAAGGTCCCCAAGGAAAAAGTATTTATCTTAAAGATTTACTTTTAGAAAGCATACGATAGCGTGCGAAGAGACTTCTTGGAAGAAGTGCTCCGAAAGCGAGGCTTTGATAATAAATGTGTTTCTTGGATCACACAGTTGGTGAGGGCGGTCATACGACCCTCAACATAAATGGGGAATTTGGTCCATGCTTCCCAAATGCCACGAGAGTGAGGCAAGGTGATACTGTATCATCCCTCTTGTTTAATATTATATCGGATGCATTGGTCACGATATTACATAAGCCCAAAGAAGCAGGCCATATTCATGGTGTGGCCACACGAATCCTGCCAAATGGGATATCTCATCGACAATATGCGGACGACACCACTTATTCTCATCCTATATTCCGAGGTGGATATTGTCGTGGAATTGTCACGGCAGATGTCCTTAGTGTGAGGACTTAGTCGCAAGGCCAACACATCTATGTGGTAGCTTGAGAGGGGTTGAGCGGAATCGAGAGACGCAACATAATACAAGGATTTAGACAGCTTCGGGCCCCGGGAAACATCATCCGGTAATAACCCTACATGTTGTTTGTGGCTAGGTCTCATTATGATTATGAGGGAGTCACCGCATAAGCCGGCTCTCCTCTAGTTGGGTCTAGCCCTAGAGATTGTTTGTTGTTACTTGTTCCTCTTGGGGGGCCTTTCCCCTCCTTATATAAGTTGAAGGGGCTGGTTTACATGTAGAGTCCTAGTAGGATTAGGACTAGTCTATCTTCTATTACAAACCGGGGACAAGTCCGGGTCTTGCTTCCTCGTAAGGGAAATATTCATCATGCCTTTCCTCTTAAGCCAGCCCACCAGAACATGAGCCGACCTGCTGGGCCTTGTCGTCCGTCTGATCCGCCCGCCGGGTCACCAGGGAGTCACAATGTCTAGGCGGGTTGCATGTAAACCGCCAAGTCCGTGCGGATCACCAGTGAGTCACCAAGCTCCAGCCGGGTCTCTGGTGAGTCGCCAAGTCCGGCCGGGTCATATTTCCGGACGGGTCATACCGTGGGGTATATCCCTGACATTAGCCCCCAGTTTAATTTGGATTTATCCATGTTAAACTGATCCTGTAAAATAAACACAAGAACAAACTTGACAGCTTAAATATTTTCCTGAACCGGTACCTGATCATCCTTAAATCCTTGTCATTTCCTCCTGGATGCATGTTCATGATCTCATAGCAAATCTCCTTTATCAGATGTGTTCAAACATTACCAATGCAAAAAATACGGGCACTTCTTCTGAAAAATTCGGGTCAATAGACCAACTTCATAATCAATTTTTTGACATTGGTTTCTCTGATATTCAGCCGGCTTGAAGATGTAGAACTTGCCGGTTTATCATTGGCAAAATTGCCGGGTTATAAAAACTGACGATTCCGGGTTATGACTGTTATACACACCGGGTCATGATTGTTGCCAACGCCGGGTCACACAATTAATCTTCCTGTTTTCCTCAAAAGTGAGAATTTGAAGACGTTCCTCCATTATATGCATATTACCTGTAGCCCCCAAGTCTTAAGAGGAGAACATAGTGATAGCTTAAGACTTGCTTCAATATAAATGTTGCAACCTTGAAGAAATCCAGATTGTTCATCTCAATCATTAGTCATAAACTGAAGAAATCCGGGTTGTTCATCTCAATCATTAGTCATAAACTAAATATTCCACATATGTAGCCCCCAAAGTGCCGGGTTGTCATGCTTGCAGCAACCTGGGACTTGTAATTGCCTTATGCTCATAAAAACTTCAACCAGTGTAGCCCCCAAGGGCCGGGTCATTATGTAATAATGATCATGGACTTTGCAGATATGATCATGTATACTTGAAAAGCAACGTGTAGCCCCCAAGGGCCGGCTCAGTAAGATAATACCGAGCTGGGACTTCATAAAAAACAACATCATATGATGTAACCCCCACCATGGGGCTCGAACCCACGTCCACAAGGTTAAGAGCTTTGTGCTTTACCAATTGAGCAGTGGACCCTTCAATATAATGGAATAAGGCTTGTGTACCTTGAATTGTTGACAGGAGCAATTGGTAGCCCCCAAGGGCCGGCTCATTATAATGTGATGAGTCGGGTCTTCAGTAAGGTGAGCAAAAAATGACTTTGCATTGACTTTGCATTAGCCCCCAAGTGCCATGGTGCATGCTGGGAGTGACATGGGACTTGCGTATTTGATGTAATCTCAATTCGAATAATGTAGCCCACAAGTGCCAGGTCGTAAGCCTGCAGCGACTCGGGACTACTCCTTCCATTGTAGAATAAATCATATCCATTGATGACATAATAGCCATTGCGCGAAAGTGACTTTGAAAACCTCAATCATAGTACTGGTTATTGATAACCATCATAAAAATCCATCCATGTTGGCTATTAAAGATTTGAATAATATAACCTGGTTTGAAAACCGGTTCCTGCAATATAAACCAGTATATCTATGCATGCATGCTATGATGATGTAATGATGATGTAATGTATGCTGCAAATGATGATGTATCTATATGATGACAGAAAACTTCATTCAAAAAAAATCCGAGGCTTTTGCAGGCCATCAAGCCAAAGGTTCTTCTTCAACGAAACTGGCATGTTGTCCACTGGAAGGTACGCGCTTGCTGTGAGCCGGCTCTCATAGTACCCAATTGACATTTGAACCTAGATAAGTTCAAGTCTTTATTTAAAGATAGACTTATCTAGAGTACGCGGGGTCAGAGTTGCATCATGCATCACATGCCGATTTACCCAAGTTTCAAGGAAGGCGGCTCCCGGATCTATCCTGACTATCTGTAATCCGTGCTCTCATGTGACAAACCGGTGTTTTAACCTTAATAAGCTCAGAATCTTTGTTCGGATACGCCGTAAAAGATTGATTGCTAAGAGTTCGACGGGTCAATCAGGATGACCTGATGGAGTTGAAGCAGCTGGTATACAGGTAGGATGACCCAGAGGTTATGCCCTCTTTAGTCGAATATACCTATGTTTGATCAAAATTACCTGGTCAAAAGGGTAGTAACGCTATGTTCTCTTTGGTCGAATACGCCCATGTTTGAACAGGAAGCCCCCAAGTGACATACTTATGATTTGTGCTCGTCGGGGACCTATGTTTGAGCTGTGCTGCGCATCCAACTCTCTTTGGTCCCTGTAATTTTCCTGAGAACTCGAACTTGCGAGAGATGGATATTCTTCTTGAGCCGGAATTTTAAACCGGATTTGAGAGTTTCAGAGCCTTGTGGGAGACAGATTTGCGAGAGATAGATTTCCCTTGAACCGAATATTGAACCAGAGTCCTTCTTTTTAAACCGGAAATTTTCTGACGGCCTTCAAATTTTCACCAATAGGGCAGTAGCCTCCGGAGCCGGGTTATTTTTCCCTCTAATGACCCGGAGTTCTTGAATTTTGCTGAACCTGGCAACATTTACTGAGTCATGTAATTGTAGCCCCGAGTCTCAAGACGACTTCGAGGAGTTGGTTTGAGATTCTCCATATTAGACCATAGCATAAGGTTTATATCATTGGTGTCGATAGCACGATGTGAATCCACAAAAGGTTGAGGTGAATGCAGCGGGTTATAAATGACCCCGTATGAGCCGTGTCAGCAACTCAGCCAATGGTTCCTTCCAACTGGCTGTTTGAAGTTAACCAAACTGTAGTGGCGGTGACTTAGAGTTGATCCGGTTTTAGACCGCGAGGTCGACTCAGAAAGGACCGGCGGCTCAGACAAAAACTGCAGGGCAACGACGGTGGCTTGGTCACACGGACATGGCGGATCAGACAGCCGCCTGACACAGTAGTAATCAAACCCTGCCACCGATTCTCCGCTGACAGCTTCTGTAGCAGTAGTTTTGGTTTTGAAGAAAAAACTTCTCCTCTTGAACTCGGCAAATTATGGCTGTAGCAACGATGCAACCCTAATGTTCTCTTGATCCTGAATCTCGAATATACTGTTTTTGACTGTTCATTGATGATGTAAACCTCTGCGCCGGTTCTTTTCCATCCGGCAAATCGCGAACTTATGTTCATCGTCTGTCAGTCACCACAGGCGCGATGTGTTGATATAATCCAGAGCGCGGGCGGTCGGTACTCATGTTCGTCGTCGGGCAACCTGACGAAAAAACTGACACGCCCTTTTTTTTAATAAAGTCATATGTCTTGAATGTGCGTCGTGATGTCTCGACCATTTGTTGGAAGCGACCAAAAATTCCAGCAAACAACTCTCGACCTTGAATCAATATGATTACATCCGTACGCAGCTTCACATAATCACATGACTTGGGACTTGGAATCTTCTGAGTTGATATGGAGCAGCATCACTAACTTTGTTTGATAAATGATGCCCTGCGGCTGGGAAGTAGCAGCAGTAGCCATAAACTTAAATTGCCTTGGTTCCTGTGTGAAAATCGACTCGGCCTTGAACTATTGCTCAAAGGAATGGTGACACCGCGGCAACCCGGCAGATGCATCTTGGCGGTTTGCTTGTGTCCAAAAAACTATAGGCTAGTGGCGCCCCAGACACGGTGGGTACCAACTGTAGTGACGACGACTTGTGCGCCTGCCCATTGAGCCATCTAGTGCAGATGGCGGCTGATAATACATGATAATTTGCCTCCAATTTGTTGGAAGAAAACCGGGCTACCCGAGTAGTTACTTGCACTCAACATCAGCTCATGCAGACATGTGCAGCCCGGTGTATTGATGTAGACCAGACCACGAGAGAAGGACGGTAAAGACGACCGCGTCTTCAGAGGCAACACAGATAGATCGGCCGCGGCGTTGTAAGCCGGTGTAGTCGGGCGAGTCAATCACAGGCGTGATAAGCCAGATCATGTTGATGTAGATTGGACCATAGATACCACGGCTTGCACATACATTCACTGAGCATTATGACACGGTCGGATGCTAGCGCATCATAATGGTGGCACGAACTATATATCCATGACGCGACCATCACTCTTGTATTGAATAATCATCCTGCATCAAAAACATCGCAAGCCAGAGTAGTTGTTCTTTGATAAAAACAATATGTGTTAATAAAATAGACTTAGATGAATATAACCTGATTTGTACCGACGATGGATGACCCGTTCAGTGCGACAGTGGTGGCTCAAGCAGACAGACAGCTCAATATAACCCTAGCGGCTCAACAGAGCAGAGGCGGCTCAACGGAGCCCCAGCGGCTCAATGTGGCAGTGAAATGGAGGTATCATCATGGCGGCGGCTCAGAAAATGTAGCGGCGACAGGCAGCTTAGGCAGTGGAGGCGGCTTGTGGCGCGACTGCGACCTCAACAGTAGCTACCTAGTGATGCGGCGCGGTAGCCATGGAGGTGAGGGTTGCAGCGGTAGCTCGAAGGCGTCTTGCGACGCGGCTCGTTCGAGGCGACTCAGGGAAGCAGCGATTTCAACAAGAGGGGGGGGGG
>LR738711.1:620910378-620949057 GCA_902687465.1 Secale cereale
GGGGGGGGGGGACGGCGCCACAGGCGGCTCAATGGTGGAGCGACGCGAGGTCATAGCGGCTTGGAGGCCAGCGGATTGTGGCAAAGGTGAAGTCCAGAGCGGGCGACTTGATTTTGCACGAAGTGGCTGTTTAACCCGGCCAGAGTGGCGACTTGGTCCGGGTGCGCGAGTGGCGGGTAGAGCCAGCTGGGTGAGGGTCTCGGCTGAGGCTTGAGGTGGTCACGTGAGGCGATGATGACGGCAACGCCGGTTTGCGGTGACGGCTGCAGATGCCCTCCAGCGAGTCGGAACGAGGCCGGAGACTTGGAGAGGTGGCAAGGGGTTGGCCTTTAGATCCGAGCAAAACTCGGCGAGTCAACGGAGCGGGTTGACGTAGGACTCCGAGCTCGTACACAATCCTCCTTCGTAATTGCTTTAATCCACTTGTGCTTTTTGTCAGATCTGGTCTTCTAATCCTTGTTGAGTATGGTGCGGTGATACATGGTCTCGGTCTTCATGATGGCTTATCGATCCAGTGTTTCGCCCAATGACTGTAAATCCCGCAAAAGTGATTTTCTTCAAACCTGAAAAATTGCTTGATCCCCTACATCGGCAGCGGCACAAAACTCCTTTTCTGGTTTTGATCTTAGATCTGTCGATGAAGATATTGCCGTGGCGGCCTTTTCTCACCTGACGAAATCGCGAGCTTCTCGAACCCTAGAGGAGATCCCTGCAAGAACTCATCACCACCGTGCGCGGGCCCCATGGTGGGCATCAACTGTCATGGAATTGTCACGGCAGATGTCCTTAGTGTGAGGACTTAGTCGCGAGGCCAACACATCTATGTGGTAGCTTGAGAGGGGTTGAGCGGAATCGAGAGACGCAACGTAAGGCAAGGATTTAGACAGCTTCGGGCCCCAGGAAACATCATCCGGTAATAACCCTACATGTTGTTTGTGCCTAGGTCTCATTATGATCATGAGGGAGTCACTGCATAAGTTGGCTCTCCTCTAGTTGTGTCTAGCCCTAGAGATTGTTTGTTGTTACTTGTTCCTCTTGGGGAGCCTTGCCCCTCCTTATATAAGTTGAAGGGGCCGGCTTACATGTAGAGTCCTAGTAGGATTGGGACTAGTCTACCTTCTATTACAAATCGGAGACAAGTCTGGGTCTTGCTTCCTCGTAAGGGAAATATTCATCATGCCTTTCCTCTTAAGCCGGCCCACCAGAACATGAGCCGGCCTGCCGGGCCTTGTCATCCGTCTGATCCGTCTGCCGGGTCACCAGGGATTCATAATGTCTAGGCGGGTTGCATGTAAACCGCCAGGTCCGGGCCGATCGCCAGTTAGTCGCCAAGCTCCAGTCGGGTCTCTGGTGAGTCGCCAAGTCCGACCGGGTCATATTTCCGGTCGGGTCATACCGCGGGGTATATCCCCGACGGACATCATCAACCTTAAATTCTTGTTAATGTGCTTTGAGGCAATGGCTGGTTTAAAAATAAATTTTGATAAGAGCGAGGCAATGATTATGGGATGCAATATGGAGAATCAACTCAGGGGTGCACATATGATGAATTGCAAGTTAGGGGAACTACCTGTAAAATACCTCAGGAGGAGAATCTCAAATAAGGTTGTGCATATCAAGGACTTTGATCCAGTTGTTGAAAAAGTGGCTTACAGAGTGGAGCCATAGCAAGGGCGCCTAATGGCCTCAGCTAGAAGATTAATCTGGTGAACGATTCGCTCGCCACCATCCCCATGTTTACCATGGGCTTTTTATTTACTTCAGGATGGCGCATTATAAACAGGGTGACGTACAGATTCTTCTAGGGGAAATTGGATGGGAAACAACGATATCATATGGTTAGTTGGCCAACTATATTCTCGCCAAAATGGAATGGTGGTTTGGGGGTGATCAATACCAACATCATGAACTGGTGCCTCATAGCAAAGTAGGCTTGGAAGATATTAACTAACGAGGGACGTCTTTGGTTGCAAATGTACCATAACAAATACCTTAGAGAAGGGACAAAGGGAGCGGGGCTATAGTGAGCAAACCTCAGTTTGCCAGATCCGTCCAAAAGTTAGAACACCTTCTACATTTGGGGTACGAAATATCAAATTCGAGACATGAGACTTCCCTCCTTTTGGTTTGATAGGTGTTGTGGGGATACATCTTTTCAGGACAGATTTCCAAGCCTCTTTTTGATTACAAGGAGGATGCGAGGGTGGCGGAAAAGTGGACGAATAACAGATAGGCACCCACTTTTAGGCGTACCTTTGGACCATAGGAGGCAAATGAGTGGCGGGACATACTAAGTGTACTTCAAGATTCAAGGCCATCCACGTGTAGAGATGAGGTGATGTGGATACTTGAACCATCATGACAATTCTCCATGGCTTCCTATATAAGGAGATCTTCAAGAACGCACCAACAATGGACTTAATAGGTATTTGGAAGGCCAAGATCCCGACGAAAGTTAAAATATTTTTGCGTCAATTGGCCTGGAATAGAATACCAACTAATGACCAAGTTATAAAAATACAAGGCCCGCGCGATGGAAAGTGTACCTGGTGTCAGATGGAGGAGGATAGTAACCACATAATCTTTTGATGTATCTGATGGCTCGAGAATTTGTGATGTTTTCCTAGTGATTCTTTCTTGGGTTTCACCAGATTTTATTACTCTTTGAATATTTCTAACGCTAATCCCTTGAAAGAGAAGAAAATCCATTTTCCCAATGTTTGGCAGGAAATATCATATATGGAAGGAAACCAAGGAGGATTTCCACAAATCAAGCCAAATGGAGCGATATCTTAATCATGCCTTACCTATGCTTTCTCCATCTTGATTACATTAGTGTAACTATGTTGTAGGTGTCCCTAATGCCCATCCTTTTAATAGCCTGATTATTATCGTCCAATATTTCCTTTACCTCCCTGTCCTACAATGCCATGTTCCTGCTTGATGCTGCCATGTTCAACCTTTCTTTGTATGTCATGCTTAGCTTTACTTGAGCCATGTCTTACCGGGAAGTTGCTTCTCGGTTTATTAAGCTGGCTCTAAAGCTCTTTGGTTATGTGGTGCTTCTGGAGATGCTTATATTGAGATGTTATAAGTAATAAAGGCAATGGTGGGAGGCAAGTCTTTGCACCTCATTGTTTTGTTCCACTTGAGCTACCCTAGGGCCCAAGTTTTTATTAGCTTGATCCAAGACCGAGGACGCTAACAACTCGTGGGAGGTGTTATGCACTCCCCCTAAACCTATTTTCGAAAACTTAGAATTATCCAAGGGCACACCTAGTTCGGGCTTTTCCATTTGGATATACACATATATGCATCTCTCTTTATCTTAAATTGATAAGTTGGTGATTCGACTCTTACCATTGGGGCGTATCCATGATGGATTGTAGACATATAGGGAATTCTGGCATCAACAAGTGGCTACCCTAGTTTTGGGCTCCAACCGAACTTGACCATGTGTGCATACGTTTGGGTCTGACTCGGCGCTTCGACCAGACTCTCAGGTATAACTAACGATGAAGACACATTTCACACCTTCCGCGCTGTAATAATGTGAAAATGTTGTCGCGATCCATGGCCGAGCAATTGTAGCTTCTGGTCCTGAAAAATATCAAACCGGTGGGTGTAGAGTGGTTTTTCCAACTAGTCCGCGAGGTAAATGAGACGATGCGAGTTCAGCTGCTGCTGCTTCTATTGAGGATTTTGCAGGTGAGGAATGAAGTAGTACACTCAAAACCCACTCCGTCGATTGAGGTTTCTATGAGGTTCTTAACTAGCTACCTATCTTCATTATACCCATTATGGTCAACCAGGTGCATACCAAGTAAAGGGGAAAATGGTTATTGATGTGGCTTGAAACCGCATCAGTATTTCCCCAAAGAGGAAGGGATGATACAACACATCTACGGTAGATATTTGCCTCAAATGTGAAAGCAAGGTTATCGAACCAGTAGGAGAATCAAGCAACACTATGTAAATGGTACCTGCACACAAAGAACAAATACTTGCAACCCGGCGTGTAAGAGGGTTTGTCAATCCCTCCTCGGTGAAAACATAGATTTGTTTGTATAAAATTGGATAAACAGATCGCGCAAGAACACAAAATAAAAGATGCAAATAAAAAGTGCAGCAAGGTATTTTTGGGGTTTTGGAATTATAGATCTGGAAACAAATGCGATGAAAAATAGGTCAGAAAGCAATATGATAAAAGATAGACCTCAGGGCCGTAGATTTCATTAGTGGCTTCTCTCGAGAAAATAGCATACGGTGGGTGAACAAATTACCGTTGGACAATTGATAGAAGATCAAATAATTATGATGATATCCAAGGCAATGATCATTATAAAGGCATCATGTCCAAGATTAGTCGACCGAAACGATTATGCATCTACTACTATTACTCCACACAACGACCGCTATCCAGCATGCATCTAGTGTATTAAGTTCATGGACAAGCGGAGTTATGCAATAAGAACGATGACATGATGTAGACAAGATCTATTCATGTAGGAATATACCCCATCTTGCTATCCTTAATAGCAATGATACATACATGCCTCGCTACCCATTCTATCACTAGGTGAGGACATCGTAAGAGAAAAACTCATCACAAAGCACCTCTTCTCATGGCAAGAAAAATCGATCTAGTTGGCCTAAAAAAACCAAAGATTCGAAGAAGAAATACGAGGCTATAAATAATCATGCATATAAGAGATCAAAGAAGACTCAAATAATATTCATGGATATAGATCTAATCATAAACTCGAAATTCATGGGATCCCAACAAACACACCGCAAAAAGTCATTACTTCAAATATATCTCCAAGAGACCATTGCATTGAGAATCAAAAAGAGAGAGAGGAAGCCATCTAGATACTACCTACGGACCCGTAGGTCTATGGTGGACTACTCACGCATCACCAGAGAGGCACCCATGAGGATGATGAATCCCTCTGCAATGGTGTCAGATTGGATCTCGTGGTTCTGGAACTTGCGGCGGTTGGAATTGTGTTTCGTCTACTCCCCTAGGGTTTCTAGAATTTCTGAGGATTTATAGAGTGAAGAGGGGGTGGAGGAGACCCCCGTGGGACCCACAACCCATCAGTGTGTGCCAGGAGCCTCTGGCGCGCCCTGGTGTCTTGTGGGCCCCACGGGCCTCCCCCCAAGTGCTTCCTTGGCTCCCAAGTTGTCTTCTAGTCCAAAAAAATCTCCAAAAAGTTTTGCTGTGTTTGGACTCCGTTTGATAGGGATATTCTGGGAAGTAAAAAACAAGCAAAAAGCAGCAACTGGCACTTGGCACTATGTCAATAGGTTAGTCTCAAGAAATGATATAAAATTGCTATGAAATGATTATAAAACATCCAAGAATGATAATATAGTTGCATGGAACAATAAAAAATTATAGATACGTTGGAGATTTACCAGTTACTAACTCTTTCTCTCCGCATATACAAAACCCATTTGTAATAACAACGTGATACTAGATGTAAGCTCTTGGTCCCCTTCTGTTCTTAGGCCTATGAAGCAAAACACTGATGGCTATATGCTCGATGGATCATGATGGTTCGAATACTTTTCGCTCTTGTCAGCAGTTGGTCTGTTGTGATGATATCCCAGAGTCTGAAATTCATGCTATTAAAGAGGGCCTTTTATTCGCATTGCAATGCAGTGACCTCCCGATAGTTGTTGAATCGTATTGCATGGAAGAGGTTTCATTGTTCAAAAGCACAGGGGCTAACAGATCGGATTATGATTTTCTGATTAGAAAGATTAAAGATAGTATGGAGGAATGTTGTTCTTGTATTACTTATATTCATCATACTTCCAATTGTACTAGTCGTTTTATGGCTAGTTTTGAGAGGACGCAATGCCGTACTACTATGTGGCTTGGCTCTGGGCATTTTGAACATTTTCAGACGAGATTGTATAACTTTGTGCAATAGAAGAATTATTCGTAAAAGAAAAGTTTCGTGATGCAAGATACGAACTCCAAGAATGTGGAACTATCTCGGACGCGGATTAATTGAGCTCGAGCTGGGGTGAACAGTAAATCCAAAAAACTACTCTTTTGCGGCTAAATTTGACAGATGTTTTAAATTCTTGCGAATTTTCATCATAGAATGATATTTGTAAAAGTGACAAATAAATAAACAAGATCAACACTCCAAAAATAACTTTTTTGGAGCATTGATTTTGTGCCACAACTTCCATGAATGTCATTTCATGATAAACCTTCTCAAGCATTGAAAACATTGGTCAGAAAACAAACAAACAAATTAAAAAATTTCAATTTTACATTTCACTTGAGCTCATATGATCTCAAGCTGAAAAGGAAAGTTTTGAGCTATTTCCTGTAAGATTATCTACAACCGTACTTGGAAAATTCAGCCTATCAAACGCCTGTGGACGCGCCAGGGCACGTCCATGATACGGCCATTTTGCATCATGCTTATATGTTGATATTTATTGCATTATGTGCTCTTATTACATGTTTTATCACAATACTTATGCCTTTTCTCTCTTATTTTACAAGGTTTACATAAAGAGGGAGAATGTCGGCAGCTGGAATTCTGGGCTGGAAAAGGAGCAAGCTCTGGAAACCTATTCTGCACAACTCCAAAAGCCCTGAAACTCCACAGAACTCCGTTTCAGAAAATATAAAAAATATCTAGCGAAAGAAGTTCACGAGGGGGGCCACCTGCTGTCCATGAGGGTAGCGGCGCGCCCCCCTCTCAGGGCACGCCCCCTTGTCTCGTGGGCCCACCGACGACCCCCCGATGCCCATCTTCTCCTATATGAGGTGTTTTGACCTGGAAAAAACCAGAAGGAGGTTTTCGGGACCAGACGCCGCCGTCTCGAGGCGGAACCGAGGCGGAAACCAATCTAGGGCTCCGGCAGAGCTGTTCTGCCGGGGATACTTCCCTCTGGGAGTGGGAAATCGTCACCGCCATCATTTTCACCAGCACCATCTCCTCTCAAACCCTAGTTCATCTCTTGTATCCAATCTTTGTACCCAAACCTCAGATTGGTACCTGTGGGTTGCTAGTAGTGTTGATTACTCCTTGTAGTTGATGCTAGTTGGTTTATTTGGTGGAAGATCATATGTTCAGATCCATTAT
Organism: Secale cereale; assembly: GCA_902687465.1. Taxonomy (NCBI): domain Eukaryota; kingdom Viridiplantae; phylum Streptophyta; class Magnoliopsida; order Poales; family Poaceae; genus Secale; species Secale cereale. The sequence continues at coordinate 620,917,497 of LR738711.1, forward strand.
GCATATTAATACCTCTCTGATCATGAACAATAATATGTCTTGTGAGTAGTTACTTTTGTTCTTGAGGACATGGGAGAAGTCTTGCTATTAGTAGTCATGTGAATTTGGTCTTCGTTCGATATTTTGATGAGATGTATGTTGTCTCTCCTCTTGTGGTGTCATGTGAACATCGACTACATGACACTTCACCATTATTTCGGCCTAGAGGAAGGCATTGGGAAGTAATAAGTAGATGATGGGTTACTAGAGTGACAGAAGCTTAAACCCTAGTTTATGCGTTGCTTCGTAAGGGGCTGATTTGGATCCATATGTTTCATGCTATGGTTAGGTTTACCTTAATACTTCTTTTGTAGTTGCGGATGCTTGCATTATAGGTTAATCATAAGTAGGAGGCTTGTCCAAGTAAGGACAGCACCCAAGCACCGGTCCACCCACATACCAAATTATCAAAGTACCGAACGCGAATCAGATGATCGTGATGAAAACTAGCTTGACGATAATTCCCATGTGTCCTCGGGAGCGCTTTCCTTTATATAAGAGTTTGTCCAGGCTTGTACTTTGCTACAAAAAGGATTGGGCCACCTTGCTGCACCTTATTTACTTTTACCTTTTGTCACTTGCTACCAATTACCTTATCACAAAACTATCTGTTACCTATAATTTCAGTGCTTGCAGAAAATACCTTACTGAAAACTGCCTATCATTTCCTTCTGCTCCTCGTTGGGTTCGACACTCTTACTCATAGAAAGGACTACGATAGATCCCCTACACTTGTGGGTCATCAAGACTCTTTTCTGGCGCCATTGCCGGGGAGTGAAGCGCCTTTGGTAAGTGGAATTTGGTAAGGAAAAATTTATATAGTGTGCTGAAATTTATTGTCACTTGTTACTATGGCTCAAAATCCTTTGAGGGGCTTGTTCGGGGTATCTTCACCCTGGCCTGAAGAACAAAGAGTTGCCCCTCAGCATACTACACCTACTGAAAATGTTTTCTTTGACATTCCTTCGGGTATGATAGAGAAATTGCTTGAAAGTCCTTTTACAGGAGACGAAACACTACATCCCAATTTACACCTAATCTATGTGGATGAAGTTTGTGGATTATTTAAGCTTGCAGGTATGCCCGAGGATGTTATCAAGAAGAAGGTCTTCCCTTTATCTTTGAAGGGAGATGCATTGACATGGTTTAGGCTATGTGATGATATTGGATCATGGAACTATAATCGTCTGAAGTTGGAATTTCATCAGAAGTTCTACCCTATGCACCAGGTTCATCATGATCGTAATTATATTTATAACTTCTGGCCTCATGAAGGAGAAAGCATCGCTCAAGCTTGGGGGGGCTTAAGTCAATGTTATATTCATGCCCCGATCATGAGATCTCAAGAAAAAATATCATTCAAAATTTTTATGCTCGACTTTCTCTCAATAATCGCACCATGCTCGATAATTCTTGTTCTGGCTCCTTTATGATGAAAACTGTTGAATTCAAATGGGATTTATTGGAAAGAATTAAATGCAACTCTGAAGATTGGGATCTCGACGAAGGTAAGGAGTCAGGTATGACCCCTAAGTTTGATTGTGTTAAAGATTTTATGGATACCGACGTTTTCCGTGAGTTTAGCACTAAATATGGACTTGACTCTGAGATAGTAGCTTCTTTCTGTGAATCTTGTGCTACTCATGTTGATCTCCGCAAGGATAAGTGGTTTAAATACCATCCCCCTATTGAAGTAAAAGTAGTTGAACCTGTTAAAGTTGAAGAAAAGACTATCACTTATAATGTTGATCCTATTGTTCCTACTGCTTATATTGAGAAACCACCTTTCCCTGTTAGGATAAAGTATCATGCTCAAGCTTCAACTGTAGTTCGTAAGAGTAATACTAGAACACCTACACCCTCTGAGCAAATTAAAGTTGAACCTGGTGTTGCTATGGTTAAAGATCTCTTGGTAGAAGATTTAGATGGACATGTTATTTACCTCCAAGAAGAGTCTACTAGAATAGCCAAACCCAATGCTAGGAATAAACATAGACGTATTGTAGGCTTGCGTGTCATCTCTGTTAAGATAGGAGATCATTGTTATCATGGTTTATGTGACGTGGGTGCTAGTGCGAGTATTATCCCTCATAGCTTATATCAAGAAATAATGCATGACATTGCACCTGTTGAGCTAGAAGGGATTGATGTTACTATTAAGCTAGCTAATAGAGACACTATTTCACCAGTTGGGATTGCTAGAGATGTTGAAGTCTTGTGTGGGAAGGTTAAATACCCCGCTGATTTTCTTGTTCTTAGCTCCCCACAAGATGAATTTTGTCCCATTATATTTGGTAGACCCTTCTTAAATACTGTTAATGCCAAGATAGACTGCATGAAAGATATTGTTACTGATGGGTTAGGGGATATGTGTCATGATTTTAACTTTGCTAAATTCCGTAGACAACCCCTTGATAAAGAATTACCTAGTAAGGATGAAATTATTGGTCTTGCTTCTATTGCTGTGCCTCCTAATGATCCTTTAGAACAATACTTGCTCGACCATGAAAATGATATGCATATGAATGAGAGAACGGAAATAGATGAAATATTCTTTAAACATGGACCCGTATTAAAAAACAACTTGCCTGTTGAAATCCTAGGGGACCCCCCTCCACCCAAGGGTGATCCCGTGTTTGTACCTAAACCTTTACCTGATAATCTTAAGTATGTTTATCTTGATGAAAAGAAGATATATCCTGTTATTATTAGTGCTAACCTTTCAGAGCAGGAAGAAGAAAAACTATTGAAAACTATGAAGAAGCACCGTGCTGCTATTGGATATACTCTGGATGATCTTAAGGGCATTAGTCCCACTATATGCCAACACAAGATAAAATTAGAAGAAAATGCTAAACCGGTTATTGATCATCAGCGATAGTTAAATCCTAAGATGAAAGAAGTGGTAAGGAAGGAAATACTAAAGCTTCTAGAGGCAGGTATTATCTATCCAGTTGCTGATAGCCAGTGGGTAAGTCCTGTCCATTGTGTCCCTAAGAAAGGAGGTATGACTGTCGTTCCTAATGATAAAGATGAATTGATCCCGCAAAGAATAGTTACAGGTTATAGGATGGTAATTGATTTCCATAAGTTAAATAAAGCTACTAATAAAGATCATTACCCCTTGCCATTTATAGATCAAATGCTAGAAAGGTTATCCAAACATACTCATTTCTGCTTTCTAGATGGTTATTCGGGTTTCTCTCAAATACCTGTGTCAAAAGGGGATCAAGAAAAGACCACTTTTACTTGTCCTTTTGGTACCTTTGCTTATAGACGTATGCCTTTTGGTTTATGTAATGCACATCCTACCTTTCAAAGATGCATGATGGCTATATTCTTTGATTTTTGTGAAAAGATTGTTGAGGTGTTCATGGATGATTTCTCCGTTTACAGAACTTCTTTTGATGATTGCTTAAGCAACCTTGATCGAGTTTTGCTGAGATGTGAAGACACTAATCTTGTTTTGAATTAGGAGAAGTGCCACTTTATGGTTAATGAAGGCATTGTATTGGGACATAAAATTTCTGAAAGAGGTATTGAAGTCGACAAAGCTAAAGTTGATGCTATCGAAAAGATGCCATGCCCTAAGGACATCAAAGGTATATGAAGTTTCCTTGGTCATGTCGGGTTTTATAGGAGGTTCATAAAGGACTTCTCTAAAATCTCCAGGCCTCTGACTAATCTCTTACAGAAAGATATTCCTTTTGTCTTTGATGATGATTGTCTAGAAGCATTTAAAATACTTAAGAAAGCATTGATCTATGCACCTATTGTCCAGCCTCCTGACTGGAATTTACCTTTTGAGATTATGTGCGATGCTAGTGATTATGCTGTAGGTGCTATTCTAGGGCAAAGAGTTGATAAGAAATTGAATGTTATCCAATATGCTAGTAAAACTCTAGATAGTGCCGAGAAAAAATATGCTACTACTGAGAAAGAACTTTTAGCAGTTGTTTTTTGCTTGTGATAAGTTTAGACCCTATATTGTCGATTCTAAAGTAACTATTCACGCTGATCATGCTGCTATCAAATACCTTATGGAAAAGAAAGATGCTAAACCTAGACTTATTAGATGAGTTCTCTTGCTGCAAGAATTTGATTTGCATATTATTGATAGAAAGGGAGCTGAGAACCCCGTTGCAGACAACTTGTCTAGGTTAGAGAATATACTTGATGACCCACAACCTATTGATGATAGCTTTCCTGATGAACAATTAGCTTTCATAAATACTTCTCGTACTGCTCCATGGTGTGCTGATTATGCTAATTATATTGTTGCTAAGTTTATACCTCCTAGCTTCACATACCAGCAAAAGAAAAAGTTCTTCTCTTCTATGATTTGAGACATTACTTCTGGGATGATCCACATCTTTATAAAGAAGGAGTAGATGGTATTATTAGACATTGTGTACCTGAGCATGAACAGGAAAATATCCTACGCAAGTGCCACTCCGAAGCTTATGGAGGACACCATGCGGGAGATAGAACTGCACACAAGGTATTGCAATCCGGTTTTTATTGGCCTACTCTCTTCAAGGATGCCCGTAAGTTTGTCTTATCTTGTGATGAATGTCAAAGAATTGGTAATATCAGTAGACATCAAGAAATGCCTATGAATTATTCTCTTGTTATTGAACCATTTGATGTTTGGGGCTTTGATTATATGGGACCGTTTCCTGCCTCTAATGGGTACACACATATTTTAGTTGCTGTTGATTACGTTACTAAGTGGGTAGAAGCTATTCCAACTAGTAGTGCTGATCATAACACCTCTATTAAGATTCTTAAAGAAGTTATTTTCCCGAGGTTTGGACTCCCTAGATATCTAATGACTGATGGTGGTTCACACTTTATTCATGGTGCTTTCCGTAAAATGCTTTCAAAGTATGATGTCAACCATAGAATTGCACCCCTTATCACCCATAGACTAGTGGTCAAGTAGAACTAAGTAATAGGGAGTTGAAATTAATTTTGAAAAAGATAGTTAATAGGTCTAGAAAGAATTGGTCTAAGAAACTTGATGATGCATTATGGGCCTATAGAACTGCATACAAAAATCCTATGGGTATGTCTCCATATAAGATGGTTTATGGAAAAGCTTGTCACTTACCTCTTGAGCTAGAACATAAGGCATATTGGACTATTAAAGAGCTCAACTACGATTTCAAACTTGCCGGTAAAAAGAGGTTATTTGACATTAGCTACCTTGATGAATGGAGAACCCAGGCCTATGAGAATGCCAAGCTGTTTAAAGAGAAAGTTAAAAGAGGGCATGACAAAAGGATACAAAAGCGTGAGTTTAACGTAGGTGATTATGTCTTGCTATTCAACTCTCGTTTAAGATTTTTTGCAGGAAAACTTCTCTCCAAGTGGGAAGGACCTTACGTTATCGAGGAGGTCTATCATTCCGGTGCCATAAAAATCAACAACTTCGAAGGCACAAATCCTAAGGTGGTGAACGGTCAAAGAATGAAACATTATATCTCAGGTAATCCTATAAATGTTGAAACCAATGTTATTGAAATCATAACCCGGGAGGAATACATAAGGGACACTTCCAGAACGATCCAAACTCCGAAAAGGAGGAGGTATGTGGTACGGTAAGTAAACCGACTCCAAAACAGTTCTAAAGGAAAATTTTCTCCATTTTGGAATATTTAGAAAAATATAAAAATAAGTAGTAGTCCAGAAGAGTCATGAGGCGTCCACGAGGGTGGAGGGGGCGCCCCCCTTCCCTGGGCACACCCCTTCCTCGTGGGCACCCCGTGTGCCTCATGGACTCCGTTTTCTTGTGGGTTACTCATTTTGGTCGGTAAAAATTCATTATATATACTCCCGAAGGTTTTGACCTCTGTATCACGCAAAAATCCTCTGTTTTCGTTTCGAGCTGTTTCTACCGCAGATAAAAGCAACATGTCGTCCCAGGATTTGGAGGGATAAAACTATGTAGCTGATTCCCTTGCTGACCCTAAGGTCTATGGGGAGTGGGAGAATTATGGTTGGACCACGGAGGAAGAAGAGGATCACGATCCAAAGGGGAAGGATTGGACCAGCTCAGATGAAGACGAAGTCCCACTACCTCAACCGGGGGATATGCACGTGGAGTTCAAAAAGTCAAGCCTCCCCGACAAAGTGAAGAAACTTAAGCTCGAATTTATCCCTTTTAACCTCTTGCAGGAGGACAAGCAGGCACTATGCAAGAAGATATTAAATCTTGAGCAAGAGATCAATGATCTGAAGGAGCAAAATTCTGTCCTGAAGCGCAGGCTGAGGAAGAAGCCATCATCACCACCCCCGAAGAAGGAGACATAATCATATGGGTACGGGCACTCCCCTTAGCAACTGCCAAGCTTGGGGGAGTGACCCCGGTATCGTATCACCATCACTCCTATATTTACCATTTTTCTTAGTCCGATCCTTTTGGTAGTATCTTGATCTAGTAGAATAAAGTTAGCATGATCTAGTTGTGAGCTTTTTCTTTATGATCTTTACCCTTTGTAATCGAGTCCGTGAGCTATATAATAAAGGTTAGTGTTGAGTCAAGGGCTTGATTTCCTCACTTTGGTCATAAAAAAGGGAAAGAAAACATAAAGAGTATCCAAGAGATCATATTGACCTTATGGAAAGTAATGACTTCACATATAAAGAGTATGATTAATAAAAGTTGTTGGGAGTTGACAAACATAGTTTTGGACATCATTGCAATTAATAGGAAGTAATAAAAGAAGAGAGGCTTCACATACAAATACACTATCTTGGACATCTTTTATGATTGTGAGTCTCATTGAAGTATGACATGCTAAAGAGTTGATGTCGGACAAGGAAGACAACATAATGGGTTATGTTTTCTTATATCCGAAATAAAGTATATTGTCATGGATAATCCAACATGTTGAGCTTGCCTTTCCCCCTCATGCTAGCCAAAACTCCTCGCACTAAGTAGAGATACTAATTGTGCTTCCATACATCCTTAAACCCAGTTTTGCCATCAGAGTCCATCATAGCTACCTATGGATTGAGAAAGATCCTTCCAAGTAAGTTGTCATGTTGCAAACTTGCTAAAATATGTATGATTTATTAGTGTGGAGGAAATTAGCTTTATACGATCTTGTGATGTGGAAGTAATAAAAGCGACGGACTGCATAATAAAGGTCCTTATCACAAGTGGCAATATAAAGTGACGTTCTTCTATGCTAAGACTTTGTGCATCCAACCATAAAAACACATGACAACCTCTACTTCCCTTTGCGAAGGGCCTATCTATTATTCTTGCCTTATAAGAATCAAGGTGAAATTCACCTTTCCTTTTACATTTTATCCTTTGGCAACCACATTGTGTTGGAAAGATCCTGACATATATACCCACTTGGATGTAAGTTTTCATGGTCTATTACTGTTGACATTACCCTTGAGGTAAAAGTTTGGAGGCAACACCATAAGCCCCTATCTTTCTCTGTGTCTGATTAAAACTCCATAAACATAAGTATTGCGTGAGTGTGAGCAATTGTGAAAGACTATATGATAGTTGAGTATGTAGGCTTGCTGAAAAGCTCTTATAATGACTCTTTCTGATGTTACGATAAATTGCAATTGCTTCAATGACCGAGATTAAAGTTTGTTAATTTTCAATGAAGTTTATGATTCATGCTTGATATGGTGAATGAATTGTTACTTTAGCATAGGAATCATATGACAATATTTATATACGTTGCTGTTATGAGAATGATCGTGATGCCCTCATGTCCGTATTTTGTTTTTATCGACACCTCAATCTCTAAACATGTGGACATATTTTTCGATATCGGCTTTCGCTTGAGGACAAGCGAGGTCTAAGCTTGGGGGAGTTGATACGGCCATTTTGCATCATGCTTATATGTTGATACTTATTGCATTATGGGCTGTTATTACATGTTTTGTCACAATACTTATGCCTTTTCTCTCTTATTTTACAAGGTTTACATGAAGAGGGAGAATGCCGGCAGCTGGAATTCTGGGCTGGAAAAGGAGCAAGCTCTGTAAACCTATTCTGCACAACTCCAAAAGCCCTGAAACTCCACAGAACTCCGTTTCAGAAAATATAGAAAATATATGGCAAAAGAATTTCATGAGGGGGGCCACCTGCTGTCCACGAGGGTAGGGGGCGCCCCCCTCTCAGGGCGCGCCCCCCTGTCTCATGGGCCCACCAAGGGCCCCCCGATGCCCATCTTCTCCTATATGAGGTGTTTTGACCTGGAAAAAAAATCAGAAGGAGGTTTTCGGGACCAGACGCCGCCGTCTCGAGGCGGAAACCAATCTAGGGCTCCGGCAGAGCTGTTCTGCCGGGGATACTTCCCTTCGGGAGGGGGAAATCGTCATCACCAACAACCCTCCCATCTTGGGGAGGGCTATCTTCATCAACATCTTCACCAGCACCATCTCATCTCAAACCCTAGTTCATCTCTTGTATCCAATCTTTGTACCCAAACCTCAGATTGGTACCTGTGGGTTGCTAGTAGTGTTGATTACTCCTTGTAGTTGATGCTAGTTGGTTTATTTGGTGGAAGATCATATGTTCAGATCCATTATGCATATTAATACCTCTCTGATCATGAACAATATTATGTCTTGTGAGTAGTTACTTTTGTTCCCGAGGACATGGGAGAAGTCTAGCTATTAGTAGTCATGTGAATTTGGTCTTCGTTCGATATTTTGATGAGATGTATGTTGTCTCTCCTCTAGTGGTGTCATGTGAACGTCGACTACATGACACTTCACCATTATTTGGGCCTAGAGGAAGGCATTCGGAAGTAATAAGTAGATGATGGGTTGCTAGAGTGACAGAAGCTTAAACCCTAGTTTATGCGTTGCTTCGTAAGGGGCCGATTTGGATCCATATGTTTCATGCTATGGTTAGGTTTACCTTAATACTTCTTTTGTAGTTGCGGATGCGTGCATTAGAGGTTGATCATAAGCGGGAGGCTTGTCCAAGTAAGGACAGCACCCAAGCACCGGTCCACCCACATACCAAATTATCAAAGTACCGAACACGAATCAGATGATCGTGATGAAAACTAGCTTGACGATAATTCCCATGTGTCCTCGCGAGCGCTTTCCTTTATATAAGAGTTTGTCTAGGCTTGTCCTTTGCTACGAAAAGGATTGGGCCACCTTGCTGCACCTTATTTACTTTTACCTTTTGTCACTTGCTACCAATTACCTTATCACAAAACTATCTGTTACCTATAATTTCAGTGCTTGAAGAAAATACCTTACTGAAAACTGCCTATCATTTCCTTCTGCTCCTTGTTGCGTTCAACACTCTTACTTATCGATAGGACTACGATAGATCCCCTACACTTGTGGGTCATCAGTCCGCGAGTAGTAACCTGTCACTCCTCAAATTTCCTTTTCTGCATTCGGATACCTCATATTTGAAATCTTCAATCCATACAAAGCATGCAAACAAGGAAATCCTGCGTAGATCAACCTATACTACCCTAATATTCATCAGAGATGTCCAGTATCTCCGTGCCACACTTCGAGTACATGGGTGGCAGCAGCATCTCCAGCTACTCCGGCTGCTTGATATGTCTTCATCGTATCTATAATATTTGATTATTTCATGCCAATATTCTACAACTTTCTTATACTTTTGGCAAATTTTTATATTATTTTTTGGACTAACATATTGATCCATTGCCCACTACGAATTCCCATTTGTTGCATGTTTTTTGTTTTGCGGAAAACATATATCAATCAAAGTCCAAACGCGATAAAATTTTACGGAGATTTATTATGGAATATATGTGATTTATGGGTGGAAGAACCAATGCAAGACAGTGCTCGAGGGCCTCACAAGGAAACAGGCGCGCCATAAGGGGTATGGCATGCTGGGTTGCCTTGTGACTCCCTCTAAGTTGTTCGGAGACCTTATTTTGCCGAAGGAAAGATACTATTGGGGGAAATTTGTGCTAAAATTTCCGCCCAATCGGAGTTGGATCTCCGAGAAAAATATAAGAAAATATTTTTTTGCCAGAAATAGAGACATGAATCATCAGAGAAACAAAGGGAGAGATCCAATCTCGTAGGGGCTCCTACTCTCCGGGAACCAATGCGGCATGATACGTCTCCAACGTATCTATAATTTTTTATTGTTCCATGCTATTATTTATGAAGCCTTGGATGTTTAATGTGCTTTATCATTCACTTTTATATCATTTTTGGGACTAACCTACTAACCCAAAGGCCCAGTCCAGATTGCTGTTTTTTTTGCCTATTTCAGGGTTTCACAGAAAAAGAATATCAAACAGAGTCCAAACGGAATGAAACCTTCGCAAGAGATATTTTTGGAGAAAATCACGCCAGAGGAACTTGATAACACTGTCAGCGGAGCGTCGAGGCGCCCAGGAGGGTGGGGGGCGCGCCCCCCTTCCCAGGGCGCGCCCCCTACCTCGTGGGCCCCTCGAGCATCCCCCGGTGCCCTCCTTCTTCCTATATAAGTCTACGTACCCCTGAAACTCCGTGAACAGAGAGAAACCCCTAATTCCACCACCGTAGCTTCTGTTCCCGTGGAGATCCCATCTTGGAGCCTGTTCCGGAGCTCCACCGGAGGGGGATCCATCACGGAGGCCTTCATCATCATCATCATCGCTCTCACCATGAGTTGTGAGTAGTTTACCACAGACCTTCGGGTCCATAGCTAGTATCTAGATGGCTTCTTCTCTCTCTCTCTGTATCTCAATACAAAGTTCTCCTCGGTCTTCGAGGATATCTATTTGATGTAATCTCTTTTTGCGGTGTGTTTGTCGAGATCCGTTGAATTGTGAGTTTATGATCAAGGTTATCTATGAAAGATATTTGGTTCTTCTCTGAACTTTTTATGTGTGCTCATAATATCCTTGCAAGTCTCTTCGAATTATTGGTTTGGTTTGGCCTACTAGATCTATAGTTCTTGCAATGGGAGAAGTGCTTGGCTTTGGGTTCAATCTTGCGGTGTCCTTTCCCAGTGACAGTTAGGGATGGCAATGGGTCGGGTTTGGGGCGGGTGGAGCTGGTGCAAATCCAACCCATGACGCATCTTCGTACCCTACGCCCATCCACCAACGTGTCCATGGGCACAACTTGTGCCCATGCCCAAACCCATTGGATACCCAAATACCCGTGGAGCTCCATGGGCATAGAAAATTCAACACAAAGCCTTCCCGAAGAGCAAATTAATTCAACATCATTCATTCACAAATTCCAACAAAAGCTACAAGCATAAGTAGTAAACTAGTAATACAATGAGTCCTTAAGTGTGACGTACCAGAGGTTGATTCCGCATCATATAGCTCATGACACCAGTTTTGACTTGGGGTATGGTTAGTCTACTGCCACTGGCATATGGCCCCAAGTGCGATACGGGTATCCATTGGATATCCATGGAGCACAATGTGATGCCCGAAGACCGACGTCCCAGAAGATTCCAGAAGATTCCAGATGTTCCGGGTTCTCCCGTGTGTTTCTTTGTGCTTGTGTTATTTATTTTTGCATTGCATCATGTCATCATGCCATCTTGTCATTAATCCTTGCATCTCAACTTAAATAAATCGTGTGGACCTTCGGTCCATTTAAATCGAGGGAAGGATGACTTCTCTTTATAATATATAAAAGCCTCTCAATATTATTAGGGAGCTATATTAAATATTCCATTTGTTTGGAATTAACCCAACACACTTGCAATTATTCTCCAGACCTCTGTTGCTTCAGTTTCACCCTTTTCCTTGTCTATAATTCTTTTTCCCATTTATCGGGGTTCCTCCAAAAATGTGAACATTTTTGGACACTTCAATAATTAAGTCTTAGTTCAAACCCATTTGAATAAATTCAAATATGTTTGAATTTTATCTCGATCTTGCCTTTTCTATTTTCTCGGACCGTGCTCATTTTATGATGCCCGAGAATAATAGTCCCATGTGCTATTTTTTCCCTAACCTCCCTCCTCATTCTTTTCTTCCCTTTATTGGTTTTTGCTAAAAATCAATTAAAGAGGAAGGGAGCAGTGGGCCTCTAGGCCATTCCAGCCGCGGCCCATCCCCTAAGGCCATGGCCCAGCCACCAGGCCTCCTGGCCCGACCGCTAACCCTAGCGACCGATCTCCCGATCCCCCCTCGTCCCGTTTCCCTGCGCAGCGCCGCCTCCCTCGATCTTCCCATCTCCCCTCGACCCCGCTCCTTTCTTCCTCGATGCGCCGCAGCTCCCTTTGCTCTCCCCTCGCTCGCCCCGCAGCTCGAGCCCCAATCCCCTCTTCTCCCTACTGCGAGCCCCGTGCGTGTCCTCCGCCTTCGTCGCCAGGCCCGCGGCCTCTCCTCCGGACTCCTCGCATCCTCGCGCATCCGAGCCGCCCTTCCCTCGCAGCACCTCCAGGCCGCGCCCCTCTCCTCTGGCGTCCAGCAAGGCCCGGCCGGGAGCGCGCCCCAGGCGCCAGCGCCATGGCCTCCCTCCCCTCGGAGCCCCAGGCACCGACGCCTCCTCCGCTCGTCCAGGAGTCGCCCGTCGGCCAGGGCCCGAGCACCCCGACGCCCCTGTTTTCCCCCATGGGGTCCCTCCAGCAGCCGGCGAGGAGCTGCTGCAGCCTCCATGCCTCATCCTCGCCTCCGACCAGCGCCGCTTCGAGCTCGTCCGCCCCGGCTTCTCCATGTTGCCGTGACCGAGACCGTGCCTGTGTTTTTTTCTCTTTGTTGTTTGTTGCCTTGTGCTGTTGGGATTGCCCAGGAACCGCTTCTTTTGCCAAGTGTGAGACCGAAGACCTTGGATGCATCAAGTTCCTCTACGATCAGTGTACGACTACCGTCATCGTGACCCCGAACAACTACGGATCATGTACAACTACCGTCGCCGAGACCAAGTACCACTACATAATGTGTACCACGACGACCGACTCGGCAAGTACTCCGAACGTGAACGACTACCGTCGCCAAGTTCCACTACCGTCGCCCCGAAGATGTTGGGTTCATCAAGTCCCTCTCCGAAACGAACATGTACCACTACTTCAACTATCGTCGCTCGACGACCCGTCAAGTACCTCTTCGGAAACGTGAACGACTACTTCCCCCTACGAACGTGTACCACTACGTCCCTCGACGACTCGAACCGCCCCGAAACGCTTGTTCCGAAGGTATAACCCCGAGACGATGCCGTGGATGAATGCATGTGATGTATGAAATGTTTTCCCTTGTGTGCACCGTGCCGTTTCATCTTTTGTCGTGCTCCTCGGTTGCCTCGTCGCCGACTCGTGGGAACCCGGTGACGGGATCACCCCACCTTTTTATCTTGTTCGGCACGCTTCGCCACCATGCTTTTGCACCGGCTTCTCGACGAGTTGTCGGAGCATCGGATCGTTGCCGTGGCACCCTTTCTTTCCACCACGATGACATATTCTTCATATCTTCTTCATGTCAACTTTTTATAAAACTTGCATAAACTTGATCATGTCATCCGCATCATGTTAACAACATTATATGTGTGAATTGTTGTTTGCTTAAAATTACTAAACATGCTCATGGGGATTTTCTGGAATTGTTGTTGTTTGTTTCCGGCCTCATTTAAAATGCCTAAATAGGTAGTTTGCTTTTGCTTCACCTCTTGCCATGTTAACAAACATTTAACCTTGTCTTGTAAATAAACGAGAGTCAACTAAATAAATAACATGTGGTGTTTCGTCAATATGCAACTCGTTGCATATTGAGCTCCACTTAACTTGTAGTGTTGTTTGTGCACTTTTCCATGCCATTCATAATTAAACCGGACATGCATCATACTTGGATGTGCATCGTATGCCATGTTTATGCTTGTGTGTTTACCGTGTTGTTAGTTTCTTTCCGGTTGCTTCTCTTGTTAGCTTCGGTTTCATTCCGGAGTTGTGAGGATTCGCTCGACTTGTTGCTCCGTCTACTTCATGGATCCGCTCTTCTTCCTTGTGGAATCCCAGGCAAGATGATCATACCCTTGGATACCTTTACTACCATTGCCATGCTTAGTTGTCTCGATGCTACTGTTACATGTCGCGCTACCCATCTTTTATGTCAGCCTCTCCTTGTTGCCATGAAACCTCTAACCTTTGACACCTTCCTAGCAAAACCACTGTTTGGCTAGGTTACCCGCTTGCTCAGCCCTCTTATAGCGTTGTTAGTTGCAGGTGAAGATGAAGTTTGTTCCAGGAGGGAACTTGTTGTTGTTATATCACAATATCTTTAATTATTATTAACACACCTATATACTGGGCATGGGTGGAAGGCTTGGCCTTTTGCTCGGTGTTTTGTTCCACTCATGCCACCTTAGGCGCCGATAAACCGGCATTATGTTCCTTGATTTTGCGTTCCTTACACGATGGGTGGATGGGGACCCCTTGATAGTTCGACTTTGAATAAAACTCCTCCAGCAAGGCCCAACTTTGGTTTTATTTTGCTCATAATAACAACTTAATTAATTAATTAAATTGCATAGGGAGTTAGCGCTACCCGAGGATTCTTTCTACATAGCAGGGGGGCCAGTGCTGATGGTGTTGGTCCCAAACGGGGAGCCTGCGGGGCCGCCTTGGGGAAACCCGAGGTATCTGGTATAACCCGTAGCTTCTCCCATCCGGTTGTGTCCTGAGACGAGATACGCGCGGCTACTATCAGGGTGTCGACACAGCGGGAGGTCTTGCTGGACTTGTTTTACCATTGTCGAAATGTCTTGTGCTACCGGGATGCCGAGCCTGATCGGTTTTCCCTAAGATAAGGAGTGATGATATTATATTTATCACTTTAGCTAATCGTGAGAGCTTGTGATGGGCTAAGTTGGAACACCCCTGCAGGGTTATGATCTTTCAAAAATCATGCCCGCAGTTATGTGGCAGATTGGAATTTGTTAATGTCCGGTTGTAGAAAACTTGACAGAGGATCCGAAGTAAAACACACAACTGTGTGAGTAACCGTGACTGTCTCTTTTCACTTTGAGAAGAGAACACGGTGGGGTTATGTTTGACTCGTATGTAGTTTAGGATCTTTAGCGATCACTACTTTTGCGACCGTTTGCGTAGATGCTCATCTTATTCTGGTACTCGTAAGCTAGCCACCATATTATGCTTAGCCGCTGCTGCAACCTCACCACCTTACCTCTTCCTACCCATAAAGCTTTGCTAGTCTTGATACCCATGGTTATGGGATTGCTGAGTCCTCGTGGCTCACAGTTACTACAACACCAGATGCAGGTTCAGCCGAGAATGATGCAGGAGCTGGTTCAAGTACTTCACTGGGAGCTCGATGATGAGTTTGGCCGTATGCTTGTGACGTTTTCGACGATCAGTAGTGGTTTCTACTAGGATTCGATCTTGACCTGTGGCTTTATGTTGTTTTGGTATCTTTCTTTTGGATCTTCGCCCGTAGTCGGGTTGTGATGTTTTGAATGATGTTTTGCTTATGTAATGTATTGTGTGAAGTGGCGAGTGTAAGCCAACTATCTCCTTTTGCAATTTAATCCCTCTTTTACATGAGTCGTGCAAAGATACCAAACTTGCGATCATTCCAGAACGGGCTTATATCTTTAAGTCGTGCCTCGACACGTAGGAGATATAGTCCCATCCTGGGCATTACACACAAACTATAACCGTGCCCAACCCGACTGTTCGTGGGTATCCATATCCACGTACCCATGGGCACAAATGTGCTCCATACCCTTGTCCAAATGGGTCTGGTATCCACGGGTATCCGGATCCATGGATAAAATTGCCATCCCTAGTGACAGTAGGGACAGCAAGGCACGTATTGTATTGTTGCCATCAAGGATAAAAAGATGGGGTTTATATCATATTGCTTGAGTTTATCCCTCTAGATCATGTCATCTTGCTTAAGGCATTACTATGTTCTTATGAACTCAATACACTAGATGCATGCTGGATAGCGGTCGATGTGTGGAGTAATAGTAATAGATGTAGGCAGGAGTCGGTCTACTTGTCTCGGACGTGATGCCTATATATAATGATCATTCCTAGATAGTCTCATAATTATTCGCTTTTCTATCAATTGCTCGACATTAATTTGTTTACCCGCCGTAGAATATCGCTATCACGAGAGAAGGCACTAGAGAAAACTATGGCCCCCGGGTCTATTCTCAACATATCAATCTACATCTACTTTACTTTTACCGCTTCTATTTGCTTTTTATTAAACTAAAAATACCAAAAATATAAACTATCATCTCTATCAGATCTCACTCTCGTAAGTGACCGTAAAGGGATTGAAAACCCCTTATCGCGTTGGCTGCGAAGTTCTTATTTGTTTGTGTAGGTGCGAGGGACTGGCGCGTGGTCTCCTACTGGATTGATACCTTGGTTCCCAAAAACTGAGGGAAATACTAATGCTACTATGTTGCATCTCCATTTCCTCTTTGAGGGAATACAACGCAAGCTCAAGAGGTAGCAAGAAGAATTTCTGGCGCCGTTGCCGGGGAGGCTTACGCAAAAGTCATATACCAAGTACCTATCACAAAGCCTTATCCTTCACATTACATTTGTTTGCCTCTCGTTTTCCTCTCCCCCACTTCACCCTTGCCGTTTTATTTGCCCTTCTTCTGCCATGTGTTTTTCGTTCGCTTGCCACTTGTTTGCTTGTGTGTGTTGGATTGCTTGCTTGTCACTATGGCTCAGAACAATACCAAACTGTGTGACTTCTCCAATACCAACAACAATGATTTTATTAGCACTCCAATTGCTCCTATTACCGATGCTGAATCTTGTGAGATCAATGCTGCTTTGTTGAAAGATCAATTCTCCGGCCTTCCTAGTGAAGATGCCGCTACCCATCTAAACAACTTTGTTGATTTTTGTGATATGCAAAAGAAAAGGGATACAGATAACGATATTGTTAAATTGAAGTTATTTCCGTTTTCACTTAGAGATCATGCTAAAAACCTGGTTTTCCTCTTTGCCTAGAAATAGTATTGATTCATGAAATAAGTGCAAATATGCTTTTATCTCTAGGTATTTCCCTCCTGCTAAGATCATCTCTCTTAGAAACGATATTATGAATTTTAAGCAACTAGATCATGAGCATGTTGCACAAGCTTGGGAAAGAATGAAACTGATGATACATAATTGCCCTACACATGGTTTGAATCTATGGATGATTATTCAGAACTTTTATGCTGGCTTGAATTTTGCTTCTAGAAATCTTTTAGATTCGGCTGCCGGAGGCACTTTCATGGTAACCACCTTAGGAGAAGCTACCAAACTCCTAGATAATATTGTGGTTAATTATTCTCAATGGCACACCAAAAGATCTACTAGTAAAAAAGTGCATGCTATCGAAGAAATTAGTGTTTTGAGTAGAAAGATGGATGAACTTATGAAATTAATTGCTGCTAAGAGTGCTTCTTCTGATCCTAATGATATGCCTTTGTCCACTTTGATTGAGAATAACAATGAATCTTTGGATGTGAATTTTGTTGGTAGGAATAATTTTGGTAACAATGCTTATAGAGGTAATTTTAATACTAGGCCTTTTCCTAGTAATTCCTCTAATAATTATGGTAATTCCTACAACAACTCTTATGGAAAGATGCCTTCTGAATTTGAAACTAGTGTTAAGGAGTTTATAATCTCGCAAAAGAATTTCAATGCTTTGCTTGAAGAGAATTTGCTTAAGGTTGATGAATTGGCTAGAAGTGTGGATAGAATTACTCTTGATGTTGATTCTTTGAAACTTAGATCTATCCCACCTAAGCATGATATCAATGAGTCTCTCAAAGCAATGAGAATTTCCATTGATGAATGCAAAGAAAGAACCTCTAGAATGCGTGCTAAAAGAGAAGATTATATTAAATCGTGTTCTTCTAGTTATCATGAAAATAAAGATGAAGATCTGAAAGTTATTGATGTGTCTCCTTTTAGATCCTTGTTTTCTATTATAAATCTTGATGAGAATAGGATTGGAGATGATTCTGCTTTAAGGTGTCCCAATGATTCAGAGTTTTTAGATCTTGATGCTAAAATTGCTAAAAGTGGGAGTGAAGATATTAAAACTTTGCATAGTGATGAACCCACTACTTTGGATTTCAAGGGATTCAATTATGACAATTTCTCTTTGATTGATTGTATTTCCTTGTTGCAATCCGTGCTAAATTCTCCGCATGCTTATAGTAAAAAAACTTTCACTAAGCATATAGTTGATGCTTTGATGCAATCTTATGAAGAAAAACTTGAGTTGGAAGTTTCTATACCTAGAAAGCTTTATGATGTGTGGGAACCTACTATAAAAATAAAAATAAAAGATCATGAATGCTATGCTTTGTGTGATTTGGGTGCTAGTGTCTCCACTATCCCAAAATCTTTGTGTGATTTGCTAGGGTTCCATGAGCTTGATGATTGTTCTTTAAATTTGCATCTTGCGGATTCCACTATTAAGAAACCTATGGGAATAATTAATGATGTTCTTATTGTTTCCAATAGGAATTATGTGCCCGTAGATTTCATTGTTCTTGACATAGATTGCAATCCTTCATGTCCTATTATTCTTGGTAGACCTTTCCTTAGAACGATTGGTGCAATTATTAATATGAAGGAAGGAAATATTAGATTCCAATTTCCATTATGGAAAGGCATGGAACAATTTACTAGAAAGAAAATCAAATTACCATATGAATCTATCATGAGAGCCACTTATGGATTGCCTTCCAAGGATGGCAATACCTAGATCTATCTTGTATCGTGCCTAGCTAGGGGCGTAAAACAATAGCGCTTGTTGGGAGGCAACCCAATTTTATTTTTTTTGTTTTTGTTGCTGTTAGGGAATAAATATTGCATCTAGCCTCTGATTAGATGTGGTTTCATGTTTTGTTTAGCGTTTGTGCCAAGTAGAACCTTTGGGAAGACTTGTGTGAAGTTTATGTGATCTTGCTGTGAAAAACAGAATCGTTAGCGCTCGCTAAAGTAGCCGTGGGATTTTACTGGAGCTTGATTTTTAGTTGATTATTTTTGAAGCAGATTTGTAGACAAATTGCGCAAATTTACCAATTTAGTTTGAAGTTTTTGGAGTTCCAGAAGTAGGCGAAACCTGCAGATTACTACAGACTGTTCTGTCTTTGACAGATTCTGTTTTTCGTGTGTTGTTTGCTTATTCCGATGCATCTATGAGTAGTATTGGAGGATATGAACCATAGAGAAGTTGGAGTACACTAGGTTTAACACCAATATAAACAAATAATGAATTCATTTCTGTACCTTTAAGTAGTGGTTTGCTTTCTTATACTAACGGAGCTCACGAGAATTTTTGTCAAAGTTTTGTGTTGTGAAGTTTTCAAGTTTTGAGTATTGCTTTGATGGACTATGGAACAAGGAGTAGCAAAGGACTAAGCTTGGTAATGCCCATGGAACCCCAAGTAAATTCAAGATAATCAAAATCCTAATCTTGGGGATGCCCCGGGAAGGCATCCCCTCTTCCGTCTTCATCCATCGGTAACTATACTTGGAGCTATATTTTTATTCGCAACATGTTATGTGTTTTGCTTGGAGCGTCTTGTATAATTTGAGTCTTTGCTTGTTAGTTTGCCACAATCATCCTTGCTGGACACACCTATTTGAGAGAGTTAAATATGGCCTAGAAATTGTTAGAACATGCTATGTGCTTCACTTATATCTTTTGAGTTGAATAGCTTTTGCTCTAGTGCTTCACTTACATCTTTTAGAGCACAGTGGTGGTAATATTTTGTAAAAATTGTTGAACTCTCATGCTTCACTTATATACATTTGAGAGTATATTAAAACAGCATGGTAATGTGTTTAGGCTAAGAAACTAGTCTTCACATGATAGACATCCAATGTCAATGTAGTAAAAAAATTCACACCAAGTGCGTTGAATAGAAAGAGATGATGGATGCTTGATAATTGTTTTGAGATATGAGGATAGTGATATTAGAGTCATGCTAGTGGATTTATTATGAAATTGAGAAATACTTGTGTTAAGGTTAGTAATTCCCGTAGCATGCACATATGGTGAACCGTTGTGTGACTAAGTTAGAGCATGAGGTATTGGTAGAGTGCCAACCTTTGTGTGGAGGTCGGGGGCGCACGATGGTTAACTCCTACCAACCTCCCCCCTAGGAGCATGCGTTGATTGCTTTGTTTTGATGACTCGTAGATGTTTGCAATAAGTATATGAGTTCTTATGACTAATCTTGATTCCATGGATTATACGCACTCTCACCCTTCCACCATTGCTAGCCTCTCTTGTACCGCGCAATTTTCGCCTGTACCATAAACCCACTATATATCCTTCCTCAAAACAACCACCATACCTACCTATCATGGCAT
The DNA here is from genome assembly GCA_902687465.1 of Secale cereale. Lineage (NCBI taxonomy): Eukaryota > Viridiplantae > Streptophyta > Magnoliopsida > Poales > Poaceae > Secale > Secale cereale. The sequence continues at coordinate 620,937,844 of LR738711.1, forward strand.
TTCCATAGCCATTCCGAGATATATTGCCATGCAACTTTCCAACGTTCCGTTCATATGACACGCATCATATTGTCATATTGCCATTGCATGATCATGTAGTTGACATCGTATTTGTGGCAAGGCTAGCATGCATATTCTTTTATACATGTCACTCTGGTTTCATTGCACATACCGGTACACCACCGGAGGCATTCATATAGAGTCATACTTTGTTGTTGTAGTATCGAGTTGTAATACCGAGTTGTAATGAAAGTGTGATGATCATCATTATTAGAGCATTGTCCCATGGGAGGAAAGGCTAAATCTATAAAGCCCCTCCGAAAAAAAGAAAGGCCAAAGAAAAAAAAGAAAGGCCCAAAAAAAGGAACAAAAGGGACAGTTGCTACTATCTTTTTCCACACTTGTGCTTCAAAGTAGCACCATGTTCTTCATTGTAGAGAGTCTCATGTGTAGTCACTTTCATATAATAGTGGGAATTTTCATTATAGAACTTGGCTTGTATATTCCAACGATGGGCTTCCTCAAATGCCCTAGGTCTTCGTGAGCAAGCAAGTTGGACGCACACCCACTAGTTTCTTTTGTTGAGCTTTCATTCATATTTAGCTCTAGTGCATCCGTTGCATGGTAATCCCTACTCACTCACATTGATATTTATTGATGGGCATCTCCATAGCCCGTTGATACGCCTAGTCGATGTGAGACTATCTCCCTCCTTTTTGTCTTCTCCACAACCACCTCTATTCCACCCATAGTGCTATGTCCATGGCTCACGCTCATGTATTGCGTGAAAGTTGAAAGGTTTGAAAAGATAGAGTATGAAAACAAATGCTTGGCTGAAATCGGGGTTGTGCATGATATGAATATTTTTGTGTCATAACGAGGGAGCATAGCCAACACTATATGATTTTGTAGGGATAACTTTCTTTAGCCATAGTATTTTGAGAAGACATGATTGCTTTGTTCGTATTGCTTGAAGTATTATTATTTCTTATGTCGATATAGACTTTTTTCTTGAATCTTTCAGATCTGAACATTCATGCCACAATTAAGAGAATTACATTGAAAACTATATTGGTTAGCATTCCACATCAAAAATTCTTTATTTATAATTTACCTACTCGATGACGAGCATGAATTAAGCTTGGGGATGCTTGATACGTCTCCAACGTATATATAATTTTTGATTGTTCCATGCTATTATTTATGAAGCCTTTGATGTTTAATGGGCTTTATCATTCACTTTTATATCATTTTTGGGACTAACCTACTAACCCAAAGGCCGAGTCCAGATTGCTGGTTTTTGCCTATTTCAGGGTCTCGCAGAAAAAGAATATCAAACGGAGTCCAAACGGAATGAAACCTTCGCGAGATATATTTTTGGAGAAAATCACGCCAGAGGAACTTGAGAACCACATCAGGGGAGCGTCGAGGCGCCCACAATGGTGTGGGGAGCGCCCCCCTTCCCAGGGCGTGCCCCCTACCTCGTGGGCCCCTCGAGCGTCCCCCGGTGCCCTCCTTCTTCCTATATAAGTCTACGTACCCCTGAAACTCCGTGAACAGAGAGAAAACCCTAATTCCACCGCCGTAGCTTCTGTTCCCGTGGAGATCCCATATTGGAGCCTGTTCCAGAGCTCCACCGGAGGGGGATCCATCACGGAGGCCTTCATCATCATCATCATCGCCCTCACCATGAGTTGTGAGTAGTTTACCACAGACCTTCGGGTGCATATGTAGTATCTAGATGGATTCTTCTCTCTCTGGATCTCAATACAAAGTTCTCCTCAGTCTTCGAGGAGATCTATTTGATGTAATCTCTTTTTGCGGTGTTTTTGTCGAGATCCGATGAATTGTGAGTTTATGATCAAGGTTATCTATGAAAGATATTTGGTTCTTCTCTGAACTTTTTATGTGTGCTCATAATATCCTTGCAAGTATCTTCGAATTATTGGTTTGGTTTGGCCTACTTGATCTATAGTTCTTGCAATGGGAGAAGTGCTTGGCTTTGGGTTCAATCTTGCGGTGTCCTTTCCCAGTGACAGTAGGGGCAGGAAGGCACGTATTGTATTGTTGCCATCGAGGATAAAAAGATGCGGTTTATATCATATTTCTTGAGTTTATCCCTCTACATCATGTCATCTTGCTTAAGGCGTTACTCTATTCTTATGAACTCAATACACTAGATGCACGCTGGATAGTGGTCGATGTGTGGAGTAATAGTAGTAGATGCAGGCAGGAGTCGGTCTACTTGTCTCTGACGTGATGCCTATATACAATGATCATGCCTAGATAGTCTCATAATTATTCGCTTTTCTATCAATTGCTCGACAGTAATTTGTTTACCCGCCGTAGAATATCGCTATCATGAGAGAAATCACTAGAGAAAACTATGGCCCCCGGGTCAATTCTCAACATATCAATCTACATCTACTTTACTTTTACCGCTTTTATTTGCTATTTTATTAAACTAAAAATACCAAAAATATAAACTATCATCTCTATCAGATCTCACTCTCGTAAGTGATCGTAAAGGGATTGACAACCCCTTATCGCGTTGGCTGCGAAGTTCTTATTTGTTTGTGCAGGTGCGAGGGACTGGCGCGTGGTCTCCTACTGGATTGATACCTTGGTTCTAAAAAACTAAGGGAAATACTTACGCTACTGTGCTGCATCTCCCTTTCCTCTTCGAGGGGAATACAACGCAAGCTCAAGAGGTAGCACTGCCAAGGACCAGAGGGGAAACCCTCCTCCCACCTAGTGGGGGAGGCCAAGGAAGAAGAAGGAGGGGGCTCTCTCCCCCTTGTAACACCCTCAGAATCTCATTACAGTAATCTCCCCCTAATGGTGGGCATGTCATCATGATTAGTATGCTAATTGCCACTTGTCCAAAAATCAAATACAAAATCCAATTTGAAATGCAAGTCAAATATTTACGTCTTCAAAAATGCAAAGAAAATAGTTCATAATTTTCAAATAACCCCTATGTAATTATGTCAAGGAAAACAACATCACTTAAATTCCAAAAATGCCCCTAGGAATTATATTAGTGGACCAGCAGCCAATTAATTGACCTTTTCAATTTCCAAAAATAGTTAAGCACTCCCAAATGCTTTGAAACTATTTGTACCAGCTCAAAATATTGCAAAGTTTTTAATGTGGCCAGTGGAACATTTTACAAAAGTAATTTGGTGCTCCAATTAAATGAAAACAAAAGAAATAAACAAAAACATAAAAGAAATAAAAAAGAAAGGAATAAGGGCCACTGTGTACTGGGCCTAGTGCACAGTGCCGACCCAGCCCACCCCCTTGGTCGGCTTCGACCTCCAGCTACAGGAGGGCTCCCGAGGGCGCGTGCTCACTCCCGTCCCCGATGTACCACCTCGCCGGCCCCGCTGCTACATCGTCGCAGGAGGGATAAGGCCTCCACCGCGGCCCCTCGGACGCCTCCCTGTCCATATCCCCCTATTCTCCCTCGCTCTGCCCTCTCCCCTCGCCCCCTCCGGCCGTTCCCGAGCACCTCCGTCACCGCTCGCCGTCGACCCCGCGGCCACCGACCGCCTCTTGCTTCGTCGTCATGTCATAGAGCTCCATCGTCGTCCGCTTCGCCCTCTGGTGCCAGCCGTTCATGCTTGGAGCCATGCTACTTCCCGAGCTCGCGTTGATTTTTCCCTTGAAGACGAAACAATGATGCGACATGGTAGAGATAAGTATTTCCCCCCAGTTAAGAACCAAGGTATCAATCCAGTAGGAGGCACAAGCAAGTCTCCAATAGATGTATCTGCACAAACTAACAAACACTTGCACACAACGCGAAAAAGGGGTTGTCAATCCCTTCACGGTCACTAGCAAGAGTGAGATCTAATAGAGATAGATTTAAAATATAAATAAAAGGTAAAATAAAGTAAACACAAGTAAATTGCAGCAAGGTATTTTTGGTTTTTTGGTTTTATATAGATCTGAAAATATATGATAAGGAGCAGACCCCGCGGCCATCATTTTCACTAGAGGCTTCTCTCTCGAAGAAAACATACGGTGGGTAAACAAATTACTGTTGAGCAATTGATAGAAAAGCGCAAAGTTATGACGATATCTAAGGAAATGATCATGAATATGGGCATCACGTCTGTGACAAGTAGACCGCGATGATTCTGCATCTACTACTATTACTCCACACATCGTTCGACTCCTGCGTGCATCTAGTGTATTAAGTTCATAAGAACAGAGCAACGCCTTAAGCAAGATGAAATGATGTAGAGGGATAAAATCAAGCAATATTGTATAAACCCCATCTTGTTGTCCATAATGGCAATACAATACATGCCTCACTACCCTGTCTATCACTGGGTGAGGACACTGCAAGATTGAACCCATCACAAAGCACCTCTCCCATTGCAAGAAAAAATAATCTAGTTGTCCAAACCAAATCGATAGATCAGAGATAAATACAAATCTATCTAAATCATGCATAAAATAATTCAAAGAAGACTCAAATAATATTCATAGATAATCTGATCATAAATCCACAATTCATCGGATCTCAAACACACCACAAAAGAAGATTACATCGAATAGATCTCCAAGAACATCAAGGAGAACATTGTATTGAATATCGACGAGAGAGATGAAGCCATATAGCTACTAGTTATAGACCCGTAGGTCTGTTGTAAACTACTCACACATCATCGGTAGGGCAGGAAGGTTGATGTAGATGCCCTCTGTGAATGAACCCCTCTCCGTTGGAGTACCGGAAAAGGCCCCAAGATGGGATCTCACAAGAACAGAAGCTTGCGGTGGTGGAAAAGTATTTTTGGTGCGCCGTGTGACGTAGTGGGAATATTTGGGTATTTATAGAAATGAGATTAGGGTTAGAAGAGCCACGAGGGGCCCACAAGCCCTAGGGGCGCCCCCTAAGGCGTGCCCTGGTGGCTTGTGGCTTCCTCGTGGGTCTTCTGGCCTCTTCCCGAAGCTTCATGGGTGTCTTCTATCCAAAGAAAGATCACCATAAAGTTTTATTCCATTTGGACTCTGTTTGATATTGATTTTCTGTAAATGAAAAAAACAAGGAAAAAACTAGCACCGGGCACTAGGTTAATAGGTTAGTCCCAAAAATGAAATAAAATAGCATATTAATACATACAAAACATCCAAAGTAGATAATATAATAGCATGAACAATAAAAAATCATAGATACGTTGGAGACGCATCAAGCCACTACAACGCCGCCCCGCTATCGTCTTCTTCCTTGGACGCCGCCGGACTTCATAGTTCATTTCGTCGCCGTCAAGCCTCCCCCAAGCCCGCTTTGATCCTCTATAGGCTCCCAGTGAGCTTCTTGTCTGAACCCCTCTCCCATGTGTTGTTTTTGCACCCCCTAGCTACCCTCCGCCGCAACCTCGAGCTCGCTGCCACTGCTCATTCTCCCGTCGCGGCCACAGCCCTCCGACCTCGTAGTCGAGTCCTGCATCAAACTCCTGGAGCCTCGAGGAGCACAACGCGCCCCTCTGTGTCGCTCGTTATGCCTCGTAGCCTCGCATCAAACTTCTTAATCATCACTTCGTTCAGTGCCCGATAATCAATGACCATCCTTAAAGATCCATCATTTTTATCGACCAAAAGCACTGGGGCTCCCCAGGGTGATGAACTTCGTCGAATGAATCCTTTCTCCAATAACTCCTTAATCTGCTTCTGGATCTCCTCCAGATCATTTGCTGGCATCCGGTATGGTCTCTTCGATATTGGTCCGGTGTGTGGCAATAACTCTATCAAAAACTCAATGTCCCTATCTGCGGCATGCTTGGTAGCTCCTCTAGAAATACATCCGGGTAATCCTTTACTATGAGCAGTTCCTCCTAAACAACTCCCGAGAGAGAATTTACTGGTGTCCTCCTAGGCGCATGCCTAGATACATACTTGATCCTTTTTCCCTTCGAGGTGGTAAGTAAAATCGACTTGCTGGCACAATCGATGTTCCCTCCATACATCGATAGCAAATCCATACCTAGTATCACATCCAATCCTTGTGACTCCAAAACTATCAGGTCTGAGGGGAAAACATGGCGTCCAATGGTCAATGGCATCTGAAAACATCCTTGATTTGCCATATATTCGGCTCCTGGTGAGCTTACTAACATAGGGGTCATAAGTACTTTGGTGGGCAACTTATATCTACCACGAATCCCCTTGAAATGTATGAATGCGATGCACCAGTATAAAAAAGAACTATTGCGGTAAATGACTTAACCAAAAACTTACCGACAACATCATCATGCTGCTCTTCAATCTCCTCCATGTTCACGTGGTTAACTTGTCCCTTGTTGAAAGGGTTGGGATTCTTCCCAGCGCTTCCATTGCTGTTCTCATTCTTCGCTTCATGGCAGTCCCCGGCGTAGTGTCCATTCTTCCCGCACTTGAAACATGTAATGTGACTTAAATCCCTCTTGGCGGGTGTGGATGGGATTGAGCGGTTCTAATTATTATTTGCTCCATTCCCATTCCCATTCTTGGAGCCATTGTGGTTATGAGAACTCCCTCTATTATGGGTGTGGCTTCCATGGTAATGGGTATAACCTCCCGAGTTCGGGGTGAAATGGGGCTTCTGCTGGGCTCCAGAATTATTCTTTCCTTGTCCATACTTTCTCTTGTGGCTCTCAATCTGCCGTTGCTTCCCATCAATCATAAGAGCCTTGTCTACCAACTCTTGGTAGTTGTTGAATGTTGCCACCATCAATTGTATGCTCATCTCATCATTCAACCCTTCCATAAACTTCTCCTGCTTCGCGGCATCTATGGCCACATCATCGGGGGCATAGCGAGATAGAGTACTAAAGTCATCTACATACTGAGCCACAGTATGATTTCCTTGGCGCAAGTTGCGAAACTCACGCTTCTTCATGCTCATGGCTCCAGTTGAGACTTGAGCGGTGCGAAAAGCTTGCTGAAACTGATCCCAAGTGACACTGGCTATAGGAAAAGTGGTTGTGTAATTCTCCCACCATGCGGCTGCTGGTCCTTCCAATTGATGTGCGGCAAAATGCACCTTTGCAGCATCCGTGCAATTCGTGGTGGTCAACTCCCTTCCAATCTTTCATAGCCAGTCATCAGCAACTATTGACTCAATGCTACTAGAAAACACCGGTGGTTGCAACCTTAGAAAACGGGTTACGTTGTCCACAGGGTGGTGGTGGTGGAGGGTTGTTGTTGTTGTTCTGGTTGTTCTGGTTGTTCTAGCTGTTCTGGACAAGAAGTTGCATCAATGTGTTCTGTTGCTGGATCAACTGAGTGAGCTCAAGGGGAAACTGAAATCCGGGCTCACGTCTCGGAGGCATCTGATGGATTTAGAGGGAAGAGATTATAATAGAAATGAGGTCTAGGGGGAAATTCACTACCCATATGCACATGAGACAAACACAATCATATCACACCAATCAATTTCAAACAAAGGCAGACAAAAGATCTAACTAACGTTACAAAAGTGATCTAAATTCTACTTTATGGGGGAAAGATACTAGTCATAGGGTGGTCATCTAGATATTTTGATCGGCTGAAGATTCCATGATATCTACTCCAGCTTCATCTTCATAGTCATCATCACTATCATCAGGGTCTGAGTCGGTGTCGTCGATGATGATGTAGTCCTAAGAATGAATCTCCTGGGGTTCTTGTTCTTCTTCTCCTCCTGGCGTGGGATCTCCCATGAATACTCCTAGATTCCTTGTTAGGTCGTCATTCTTCTCCACAAATATTGTCATTTCCTCCTCGTATCCGTCATGTGTAGACTTGAGTTCCTCTTCTAGTTCCGAGTTCCTGGTTAACGCCTTCTTCAAATCTATCATGCCTGCGCACATCTGGTGCTCCTGTCGATGAATGTGCTGGTTCAACTCATGGATGAAAGTTGCAATGGACCTGTCCTTCCTTGTACTTATCATGTCCCATTACTCATCTCGGCGCCCGCATATCTGGTAGATAGTGTCCTTCAGCTCCGGCTTGTAGACTTCTCCAATTCGTCCCATAGCAATGTGGGCTGCCATACTCTTACCTAGGCTCCAGGTTGGTGCATCGAAGGAAAACTCTATGGGCTCCGAGACTGGCATAAATGTGACGCCCGAAGACCGACGTCCCAGAAGATTCCAGATGTTCCGGGTTCTCCCGTGTGTTTCATTTGTGCTTGTGTTATTTTTTTTGCTTTGCATCATGTCATCATGCCATCATGTCTTTAATCTTTTGCATCTCAACTTAAATAAATTGTGTGGATCTTCGATCCATTTAAATCGAGGGAAGTGTGATTTCTCTTTAAAACATATCCTCCCAATATTTAGGGAGCTATATTATAAATATTCCATTTGTTTGGAATTAACCCAACACACTTGCATATATTCCCCATGCCTTTTCTACTTCAAGTTTCACCGTCAAAACCTTGTCTATAATTCTTATCCGTTTTATCGAGGTTCCTCCAAAAACCTCAACATTTCTGGACACTTCTGTAACCATGTCCTAATTCATACCATTTGAATTAAATTCAAATGGGTTCGAATGTAACTCTTGCATTCTTGCCTCTCATATTTTTCGTGGACCGTGGACATTTTTGCGAGCCCGAGAAAAATAACCTCATGCCCTAAGCCTATTCCTAACACCTCCTTTCTTTTCTTTTCTTCTTGTTGTTTTTCTGTTTTATTTGGGAAAACAGCAGTAGGGAGGCAGAAGAGGCCCAGCCGCCGGCCTCTAAGGCCATCAGCCTTCTAGGCCGAAGGCCCAACTCTCTTCCAGCACTAACCCTAGCCGCAGCCCGTTTTCTCTCCTTCGATCGCATCGCTCTCTCGTCCCTTTCCTTGCGCCGCCACTCTGCCTCGTCGCCCTAGGCCATCGATCTCTCGATCTCCCCAGCGCTCTCTCCCTCGCTCATCATCGGCCCCGCCGCCGAGCGCCTCCATGGCCCCGCCATCGCCTCTGCTCGGCTTCCTTCTTCCCCGCGTCTTGGAGCCCGTTCAGCGCCGCCAACAGGGCCGTGCCCGCGCCTTCATCTCCCTGGGAGCCGATCCCCATCGCCACCAGCGTCCCTCGACCCCGTCCTCCGCCACCACGACCCCCCTCGCGTCACCGGAGCGCGCCCGCGCCCCTCCACCTCACAGGCACGCCGCCGCCTCCCTGCTGCCTCCGATCCCCGCCGCCGGACGGCGACGCGCCGGAGGTCGCGGGCTCCCCCGCATGGAGCCGCGCCGTCCCTCACCCCGCTCGCCGCTCGGCAGAGCCTGCGCCTCCCTCGTCCGCCGCCGCGGCCCTACAGGAGCTCGTCGACCCCGCCGTCCTCCGCCGCCGCGCCATCTTCTTCAGGTGTTTGAGCCCGAGCTCGTCCGGGCCCCGCCTCCTCGCTCTATCGCTCGGTCGCCACGCCTGCATCGCCTCTTGCTGCTGTCCCCGTGGAGCCCAAGTTTGGGTTTTCTGTTGTTAGCTTCGGTTCTGCAAAGTTCCAAGTACCTCGACGCCCGGTGCCTAGAACGACTACACTTGGTGGATGCGACAAGTACCACGACGACCTCATGTACGACTACAAGATGATGCGTCAAGTTCCTTGCCGTGTGCATCTTCCGTCGCCAAGACCCGAGACCCCAAGTACCACGACGACCATTGCGCCAAGTTCAACTACGTCCGACGACATGTACATCTTCGAAACGAGAACGGTGACACGTCAAGTACCACTACCGTCGCCGAAGAATCGTGAACGAAAACGCCAACATGTACGTCTACCGTCGCCCCGGAAACGATGGATTCATCAAGTACCTCTCCGAATGGAACGACTACTTCCCTCTACAAACGTGTACCACGACCCGCGAGTACCACTACTTTCTCTACGACCTCGAACCGCCCCGAAACGAACGTTCCGAAGGTATAACCCCGAGACGATGCCCGTGAACGAATGCTTGTGGTTGTATGAGATGTTTCCCTTGTGTGCACCGTGCCCGATTTGTCTTTTGTCATGCTCCTCGGTTGCCTCGTCGCCAACCCGTGGGAACCCGGTGACGGGATCACCCCACCTTTCATCTTGTTCGACTCGCTCACGCCACCTTTCTTTTGCACCGGTCTCTCGACGAGTTACCGGAACCGAGATGTTGCCATTGCATCATTTTCGGATCGTTGCCGTGGCACCCTTTCCTTCCACCACGGTGACAAATACTTCATATCTGTTCATGTTCACTTTTAATAAAAATTGCATAAACTTGATCATGTCATCTGCATCATCATAACATCCTTTAAATGTTAAAATATTGTTTGCTTTAATAATTGCTAAACATGCATATCGGGATTTTCTAGAATTGTTGTTGTAGTTTCCGGCCTCATTTAAACATGTTGCTTGTGTTGTTTTTCTGTGCTTCCTACCTTGCCATATAATGCTTCCTGTATAGACTTGTCTTGCATCATACCTTGCCATGTATTGCATCATATATAGATGAGTAAAATGCAAGGGCGGTCCTAATTCTTTCCTAAAAATGTCGATTGGGTCCTAATTCTTTGAAAATGCACATCTGGGTCCTAATTCTTTCTAACTTGTTCACCCGAGGTCCTATTTTTGTCTGACCGCGCTTTGACCACCGCCACGTCGACACCCGGGCCGAGGCGGGAGATTTCCCACGGCTAGTAGTTTGTCTTTTTTGCATTTCGACCCCTAGAGCTTCTGGTTTTCTCATTCCCCCGTCCCTAGGTCTATTGCTCGCTCTCTCCTCTCCCTTCTGCCACCGCCACTGTCGCTGCCATGTCCGCCGCCGCTAGCTCTTCTGTAGTGAAGCGCCGCGGGAAGAAGGTTGTCCAAGCGACTCATTCTGCCGTGAATTGAGCGACTTTCCCATCGACATACGTCTTCGACCGGCCAAATCTGCAAACAATCCAGCATAGTTGATTTCTACGATAAAAACCTCCTCTTGAGGTCCTAGATATCAAGGTATTCAGTCAAATACTACCATCGGTTTGAGCTCAATCGGAATCCGCAAAAAAAAGAGGATCGAGGGTTAGGGTTACGGGCACGACACTAATCGTATCACGGAGGAGATCTCTAGGTCGCCGCAGCACGGGTGCCATCCTAGAGGCGGCGCCACCGGGCAAATGCCTGCGATTGCTGGCTCTTCTCGCCGGACCAACGCCACTGCCGTCGAACACCTCTGTTTCGTTAGAGAAAAGTGGAGAAGAGGAAAGGACTATGGTTGGGACGAAATTAGGATAGGGGGCGGG
>LR738711.1:620949088-620966353 GCA_902687465.1 Secale cereale
GGGGGGGTTCTTTGGCAAAAACGCATGGCAAATCCTTATCCCTCCTAGGCCCGGGTGCCGACGTGGCGGTGGTCAAAGCGCCACACGAGTTGGTCAGCGGTGGTCAGACGGAAATAGGACCTCGAGTGAACAACTTAGAAAGAATTAGGACATATATGTGCATTTTGAAAGAATTGGGACCCAATCGACACTTTTGGGAAAGAATTGGGACCGCTCTTGCATTTTACTCTATATAGATTGTGTTGTTTTTCTGTGCTTCCTACCTTGCCATGTATTGCTTCATGTATAGACTTGTCATGCATCATACCTTGCCATGTATTGCATCATATATAGACTTGTGTTGTTTTACTGTGCTTCCTACCTTGCCATGTTGTGCTTCCTGTATGGACTTGTAGTGCATCCTATGTAGAACTGTCTTGCATCATACTTGGTTGAGCATATTGTCATGTCTCGTGTGGTGTGTTTACCGTATTGCTTGCTTCTTCTCGTTAGTGCTTGTTCCGTTGCGATCGTGAGGATTCGTTCGTCTACCCGTGGTTCTTCTTCAAGGCTTCTTCTTCGCCTTCTTCATGGACTTGTTCTTCTTCCTTGCGGGATTCCAGGCAAGATGACCATACCCTTGGATACCTTTACTACCATTGCCATGCTTAGTTGTCTCGATGCTATCGTTATATGTCGCGCTACCCATCTTATTGTCAGCCCCTCTCCTTGTTGCCATGAAACCTCTAACCTTTGACACCTTCCTAGCAAACCATTGTTTGGCTATGTTACCCGCTTGTTCAGCCCCTCTTATAGCGTTGTTAGTTGCAGGTGAAGATGAAGTTTGTTCCAGGAGGGAACTTGTTGTTGGAATATTACAATATCTATTATTATTATTATTAACACACCTATATACTGGGCATGGGTGGAAGGCTTGGCCTTTTGCTCGGTGTTTTGTTCCACTCATGCCACCTTAGGCGCCGATAAACCGGCATTATGTTCCTTGATTTTGCGTTCCTTACACGATGGGTATATGGGGACCCCTTGACAGTTCATCTTTGAATAAAACTCCTCCAGCAAGGCCCAACATTGGTTTTTAATTTGCCTCATAATAATAACTTAATTAATTAATTAAATTTGCATAGGGGGGTCGCGTCCCCGGGGATTCTTTCTATATAGCAGGGGGCCAGTGCTGATGGTGTTGGTCCCAAACGGGGGTTCTGCGGGGCCGCCACGGGGAAACTCGAGGTATCTGGTATAACCTGTAGAATCGCCCATCCGGTCATGGCCTGAGACGAGATACGCGCGGCTACTATCAGGGTGTCGGCACGCCGGGAGATCTTGCTGGACTTGTTTTACCATTGTCGAAATGTCTTGTGCACCGGGATGCCGAGCCTGATCGGATTTCCCTAAGATAAGGGGTGATGATATTATATTTATCACTTCAGCTGATCGTGAGAGCTTGTGATGGGCTAAGTTGGGACACCCCTGCAGGGTTATGATCTTTCGAAAGCCGTGCCCGCGGTTATGTGGCAGATTGGAATTTGTTAATGTCCGGTTGTAGAAAACTTGACAGAGGATCCGAAGTAAAACACACCACTATGTGAGTAACCGTGACTGTCTCTTTTCACTTTGAGAAGAGAACACGATGGGGTTATGTTTGACTCGTAGGTAGTTCATGATCTTTAGCGATCATTATTAGTTTGCGACCGTTTGCGTAGATGCTCATCTTATTCTTGTACTCGTAAGTTAGCCACCATATTATGCTTAGCCGCTGCTGCAACCTCACCACTTTACCTCTTCCTACCCATAAAGCTTTGCTAGTCTTGGTACCCATGGTTATGGGATTACTGAGTCCTCGTGGCTCACAGATACTACAACACCAGATGCAGGTTCAGCCGAGAATGATGCAGGAGCTGGTTCAAGTACTTCACTGGGAGCTCGATGAAGAGCATGGCCGTATGTATGTGACGTTTTCGACGATCAGTAGTGGTTTCTACTAGGGGCGATTCGGACCTGTGGCTTTATGTTTTTGGTATCTTTCTTTTGGATCTTCGCCCGTAGTCGGGTTGAGATGTTTCAGATGATGTTATGCTTATGTAATGTATTGTGTGACGTGGCGAGTGTAAGCCAACTATCCTTTTGCAATTTCATCCCTATTTTTACATGAGTCGTGCAAAGATACCAAACTTGAGATCATTCCAGAATGGGCTTATACATTTAAGTCGTGCCTCGACACGTAGGAGGTATAGTCCCATCCTGGGCATTACAAGTTGGTATCAGAGCCTTCTCCGACCTAGGATCCCCCACTGATTGATCGAATCGTTGACGGTTGAGTCTAGGCACACACTTAAAATGTTTTGAGTCCTATATATATATCGGAGAGTAGGATTTCTTTTGCTCCTCATCCCTTTTTACTCTGGTGAGGACTCCTGACGATTACTTTTATCTCTTCTACTCTAAAAAATTCACCATTTTTTTAGGATCACGCGAGTATTGTTTGGATTGTTTCGATGTCTTTGTGACGAGAACATTGTTCTTGATGCCTCCTGTCATTAGGGGTTGTGGCAGTGTCCCGGGGAGTTGAGCTCCGAGGTGTTGTCCTCACAAATATATCGCAGCAGTTCTGGAATACTTAAGACGGCCGACATCGAAAACTCTCCTATGCGATTAGTGGCAAGATAACCCCGACATCACCCAGTACTGGGGGGTAGCTCGGGAGTATTGCCATAGCTTGTATAGTAGATGCGTTTCGAAGGTCCGAGGTAAACGGTTTCCAGAAATAACTGGTTATGTGTTGAAGGATGGATACAGCTGGATGTAGGATTAGAGTTGAGTGCGCGATGCTTCCCCTGTATCCCCAACACCTGATTGCATAACTGGAAACTTTCGGAAATTAATAGGTGGGTTCATCTAGTAGCTCATAGGCATTCTTCCAACGAATGCATGATATGGAGTTCGGGGTTCTACATTGAGTGAAGTGGTTTTATGGGCGTTGTTCCGATCGGGAGTTGCATCTTAAAGGGTCCTTGGCTATGCTGATCCGGGGATTGCAAAACCCTTTTGTAACATGTTCCATAAGCTTTTGGCACGTATATGTCGAACGAGACTTCTATCTTGTATTTGTTCTATCTGCTCCTTGTTGTTTTTCTTTACCTTTTGTTCTCCCAAGTGGCTTCTCGACAATTTGATGTACCTACAGAATTCATTCGTTCAATTCTCTGTTCGAATGATATTGTGAAGATTATGTTGCAACATATCTATCCTTTGTTTTGATTTGATTCTGGTATTCGAGTTGCTTCGATGTCAAGTGTTGATTCCATACCTTTCCTAATCAGTATTCTCATATTTCTATGGGAGTGCTAGTCCTTCTTAATCATCAAGATGGTCATGTTAAATTCTTTTTCAACCGGTGTCCATTTTGTTCGTCTCAAGTTGTCTTTGTTTTCACCGCCCTCCCCCCTTGTTCTTTATGGAGCCAGCAATTCTCAAATGAAGTATCCATTTTATTCATGTGATGTTTCTTCATTCATTTCCTTCAATGTCCTTATCCGGTGATTTCTCAGGAAGATGCTAAGGAAGCTTCAACTTCATTGTTGTTCCATTCTCATTTTGTTCTCCGGTGAATTTAATTCAAGATTTCGGTGTTGATCTTATCCTTTTCCTCATTTCACAATGCTTTCTTATTCCGGTGCACCAATTAATCATTGCCCTCTCTCTATTCATATATGGAGAGCTGAAGACATCTCGGAAGATTCATAATTCCATTCATGATCCGTTCAAGCTATTTCGAGATTGTTATCTCATTCAAGCCATTTAATTCAACCGGTGCAATATCTCTAAGCAATCTTTTCGAACGGTGATTTCTTTAGTGGGCCCTAACCCACAGGTCTTTCTCCAGGATCTTACCTGACTCTTCCAATTTTTCCGGAGTTATACTCAAATTCTTTTCAAAGTGTGACGTAAGAATGAATCCCATCAGTCATAGTCCTTCTCCATGACCGCTTTCAAATTCTTTTTCATCATTGTTCAACCTTTTAATTCTTCATTACGGAGTGCCTATACAATTCATGGTGGTGTATCTCATCGTCTTCTCAGTTTTTGAAGACCCGAAGACGAGTTCCTCTTGAATCCTTATCCGTTCTTCCAAGATTCGTGGTTCTAGCTTCTTGCCATCCTCATTATTGTTCAGATTGTGAGGAATTCTTTTATACCATCCGAAGCATTTCATGATTCCTTTCCATTGTGATCCTTCGAAGGCCATCATTTCAGAAGATTTATTCGTTCTCGGTTTTCAACTTCGTCCTCCAACTATTCTTCATCGATGTCTCTTCTTTCGTCACCATATTCTTATGGTGGTTCGTTCAAGTTTACTCTTCCTTGTTATCGTATCATTTCACTCGTTCTTTCATAATCCTACCGGTGAGTCGTTCAAGATTATTGTCAAGTTTGGCTATACTTCCATCCAATCCTTTTCAAGATGAATAAGTAGTAGGCCAAATCCGTTGCTTGTCATCAATTTAATTCGATGAAGGATAAGCATACTGTAAATCTTATTCTTATTTGCTCCAAGTGATTAATATCATACTCTCGGTTCTAAGTTGTTCATCTTGTTTTCCGGAGCTCCAAGTTATTTTAATTATATCATTTCAAGCTCCATCTAATTCATAGCAGGCCTTGAATCTTATTCGTTTCATCTTTCACTTCTCATGCTTTCATTATCGGAGTTTTCATGGTGGTTCATCAAGATTTAATTCATCCTCGAAGTCTTCATCAAGATTCTTGTTGGAGCTCAAGCATTCTTCATCATGCATTCCAATTGCAATCCTCTCTACCTTATCTTTTCAGATGGTGTTATGTCATTCTTGACAATTTCCTTCATGTTTCTTCATTCACGAGTTATCAAGAATGAAACCATCTTATTCTTCGTTCATGAAATCTTTCAACCCTTCAATTATTCGTTGGAGTTATCTTGGGTTATAATTCACATAAAAGCTTTCCCTAAGGATAGTTGCTAATTATGGTGCTTATAAATGACCCAAGTTATTCATTTATCATTCAGGTGAAATAAATTTATCGTCTCCTTGTTGATCTCAATCCAATCAAATGTTTTCGTTAGTGGCTGGTTGTCACCACTTAATTTTGAGATGTTTTCCATAAGGCCACAACAAGCTTATTCTTTCGTTGTTCATTATTTTCAAAAACTCCGTTCAACCCTTCTTCGTAAGGATGATTTTCATATTCATTTGTCGGAGAAGATGTCTTTTTTCTTCTCCGTTATTTTCTTTCCAACGATCTAGCATATATTCTTTCATTCCGGAGGCATAGTGATATTGCCCTCTTTGTCCCATAATCTCGTTTTGTCAAGATCATATTCTTCCCTTGCTTGTCTATATAACTAGAGTGTTGTGTTCTCCATTCAAATTCAATCATCTTATCAAGTTTTGCCTATCTTTTTAACCGGAGTGCTGTCTGAATCTTTCTTACCCTCGTGCCATTCTTTCAATTGTTCCGGAGGCATTGTGTTGTTGATTTCATCAAATATTAGCCCATCTTCTCAAGTTCATGTTAATTCCTTCCATTTTCAGACGGAGTGCTGTCCAAATTCTGTCATTCTTATTCCTTGGCTATACCATTGCGGTTTCTTATTCTTTTGGTTCGTAAGCTCTTGTTTCACGTTGTTTAACCTACAAGGTTCTCGTAATGTTCCATGTTCCTCCTTTTACCGGAGTGCTATTAACTTCGTTCATCTCTGTTGTATTCTTTCCTTCAAGATTGTTCAACCTCTCAAGGTTCTTTGGTTTCACTCGTTTGTCAAAGAAGCAACTTTGTTTTACCTCTTCTTTTTTGTTTCTATCCGGTGCCATCTCTAGGATCTCGGGTCGAGATCCTCTGTTAGTGTGGGAGAGTTGTGACGCCCGAAGACCGATGTCCCAGAAGATTCCAGATGTTCCGGGTTCTCCCGTGTGTTTCATTTGTGCTTGTGTTATTTATTTTGCTTTGCATCATGTCATCATGCCATCATGTCTTTAATCTTTTGCATCTCAACTTAAATAAATCGTGTGGATCTTCGATCCATTTAAATCGAGGGAACTGTGATTTCTTTTTAAAACATATCCTGCCAATATTTAGGGAGCTATATTATAAATATTCCATTTGTTTGGAATTAACCCAACACACTTGCATATATTCCCCATGCCTTTTCTACTTCAAGTTTCACCGTCAAAACCTTGTCTATAATTCTTATCCGTTTTATCGAGGTTCCTCCAAAAACCTCAACATTTTTGGACACTTCTGTAACCATGTCCTAATTCATACCATTTGAATTAAATTCAAATGGGTTCGAATGTAACTCTTGCATTCTTGCCTCTCATATTTTTCGTGGACCGTGGACATTTTTGCGAGCCCGAGAAAAATAACCTCATGCCCTAAGCCTATTCCTAACACCTCCTTTCTTTTCTTTTCTTCTTGTTGTTTTTCTGTTTTATTCGGGAAAACAGCAGTAGGGAGGCACAAGAGGCCCAGCCGCCGGCCTCTAAGGCCATCAGCCTTCTAGGCCCAAGGCCCAACTCTCTTCCAGCGCTAACCCTAGCCGCATCCCGTTTTCTCTCCTTCGACCGCATCGCTCTCTCGTCCCTTTCCTCGCGCCGCCACTCTGCCTCGTCGCCCGAGGCCATCGATCTCTCGATCTCCCCAGCGCTCTCTCCCTCGCTCCTCGTCGGCCCCGCCGCCGAGCGCCTCCATGGCCCCGCCGTCGCCTCTGCTCGGCTTCCTTCTTCCCCGCGCCTTGGAGCCCGTCCAGCGCCGCCAACAGGGCCGTGCCCGCGCCTTCATCTCCCTGGGAGCCGATCCCCATCGCCACCAACGTCCCTCGACCCCGTCCTTCGCCACCATGATCCCCCTCGCGCCACCGGAGCGCGCCCGCGCCCCTCCACCTCACAGGCACGCCGCCGCCTCCCTGCTGCCCCCGATCCCCGCCGCCGGACGGTGATGCGTCGGAGCTCGCGGGCTCCCCCGCACGGAGCCGCGCCGTCCCTCGCCCCGCTCGCCGCTCGGCTGAGCCTGCGCCTCCCTCATCCGCCGCCGCGGCCCTGCAGGAGCTCGTCGACCCCGCCGTCCTCCGCCGCCGCGCCATCTTCTTCAGGTGTTTGAGCCCGAGCTCGTCCGCGCCCCGCCTCCTCTCTCTATCGCTCGGTCGCCACGCCTGCATCACCTCTTGCTGTTGTCCCCGTGGAGCCCAAGTTTGGGTTTTCTGTTGTTAGCTTCGGTTCTGCAAAGTTCCAAGTACCTCGACGCCCGGTGCCTAGAACGACTACACTTGGTGGATGCGACAAGTACCACGAGGACCTCGTGTACGACTACAAGATGATGCGTCAAGTTCCTCGCCGTGTGCATCTTCGGTCGCCAAGACACGAGACCCCAAGTACCACGACGACCGTTGTGCCAAGTTCAACTACGTCCGACGACATGTACATCTTCGAAACGAGAACGGCGACACGTCAAGTACCACTACCGTCGCCGAAGAACCGTGAACGAAAAAGCCAACGTGTACGACTACTGTCGCCCCGTAAACGATGGATTCGTCAAGTACCTCTCCGAACGGAACGACTACTTCCTTCTACAAATGTGTACCACGACCCGCGAGTACCACTACTTCCTCTACGACCTCGAACCGCCCCGAAACGAACATTCCGAAGGTATAACCCCGAGACGATGCTCGTGAATGAATGCTTGTGGTTGTATGAGATGTTTCCCTTGTGTGCACCGTGCCCGATTCGTCTTTTTTCATGCTCCTCGGTTGCCTCGTCGCCAACCCGTGGGAACCCGGTGACGGGATCACCCCACCTTTCATCTTGTTCGACTCGCTCACGCCACCTTTCTTTTGCACCGGTCTCTCGACGAGTTACCGGAACCGAGATGTTGCCGTTGCATCTTTTTCGGATCATTGCCGTGGCACCCTTTCCTTCCACGACGGTGACAAATACTTCATATCTCTTCATGTTCATTTTTAATAAAAAATGCATAAACTTGATCATGTCATCTGCATCATCATAACATCCTTTAAATGTTAAAATATTGTTTGCTTTAATAATTGCTAAACATGCATATGGGGATTTTCCGGAATTGTTGTTGTAGTTTCCGGCCTCATTTAAACATGTTGCTTGTGTTGTTTTTCTGTGCTTCCTACCTTGCCATATAATGCTTCCTGTATAGACTTGTCTTGCATCATACCTTGCCATGTATTGCATCATATATAGATTGTGTTGTTTTTCTGTGCTTCCTACCTTGCCATGTATTGCTTCCTGTATAGACTTGTCATGCATCATACCTTGCCATGTATTGCATCATATATAGGCTTGTGTTGTTTTACTGTGCTTCCTACCTTGCCATGTTGTGCCTCCTGTATGGACTTGTAGTGCATCCTATGTAGAACTGTCTTGCATCATACTTGGTTGAGCATATTGTCATGTCTCGTGTGGTGTGTTTACCGTATTGCTTGCTTCTTCTCGTTAGTGCTTGTTCCGTTGCGATCGTGAGGATTCGTTCGTCTACCCGTGGTTATTTTTCAAGGCTTCTTCTTCGCCTTCTTCATGGACTTGTTCTTCTTCCTTGCGGGATTCCAGGCAAGATGACCATACCCTTGGATATCTTTACTACCATTGCCATGCTTAGTTGTCTCGATGCTATCGTTATATGTCGCGCTACCCATCTTATTGTCAGCCCCTCTCCTTGTTGCCATGAAACCTCTAACCTTTGACACCTTCCTAGCAAACCATTGTTTGGCTATGTTACCCGCTTGCTCAGCCCCTCTTATAGCGTTGTTAGTTGCAGGTGAAGATGAAGTTTGTTCCAGGAGGGAACTTGTTGTTGGAATATCACAATATCTATTATTATTATTAACACACCTATATACTGGGCATGGGTGGAAGGCTTGGCCTTTTGCTCGGTGTTTTGTTCCACTCATGCCACCTTAGGCGCCGATAAACCGGCATTATGTTCCTTGATTTTGCGTTCCTTACACGATGGGTATATGGGGACCCCTTGACAGTTTGTCTTTGAATAAAACTCCTCCAGCGAGGCCCAACATTGGTTTTTAATTTGCCTCATAATAATAACTTAATTAATTAATTAAATTTGCATAGGGGGTCGCGTCCCCAGGGATTCTTTCTACATAGCAGGGGGGGCCAGTGCTGATGGTGTTGGTCCCAAACGGGGGTTCTGCGGGGCCGCCACGGGGAAACTCGAGGTATCTGGTATAACCTGTAGAATCGCCCATCCGGTCGTGGCCTGAGACGAGATACGTGCGGCTACTATCAGGGTGTCAGCACGCCGGGAGGTCTTGCTGGACTTGTTTTACCATTGTCGAAATGTCTTGTGCACCGGGATGCCGAGCCTGATCGGATTTCCCTAAGATAAGGGGTGATGATATTATATTTATCACTTCAGCTGATCGTGAGAGCTTGTGATGGGCTAAGTTGGGACACCCCTGCAGGGTTATGATCTTTCGAAAGCCGTGCCCGCGGTTATGTGGCAGATTGGAATTTGTTAATGTCCGATTGTAGAAAACTTGACAGAGGATCCGAAGTAAAACACACAAATGTGTGAGTAACCGTGACTGTCTCTTTTCACTTTGAGAAGAGAACACGGCGGGGTTATGTTTGACTCGTAGGTAGTTCAGGATCTGTGGCGATCATTATTAGTTTGCGACCGTTTGCGTAGATGCTCATCTTATTCTTGTACTCGTAAGTTAGCCACCATATTATGCTTAGCCGCTGCTGCAACCTCACCACTTTACCTCTTCCTACCCATAAAGCTTTGCTAGTCTTGGTACCCATGGTTATGGGATTTCTGAGTCCTCGTGGCTCACAGATACTACAACACCAGATGCAGGTTCAGCCGAGAATGATGCAGGAGCTGGTTCAAGTACTTCACTGGGAGCTCGATGAAGAGCGTGGCCGTATGTATGTGACGTTTTCGACGATCAGTAGTGGTTTCTACTAGGGGCGATTCGGACCAGTGGCTTTATGTTTTTGGTATCTTTCTTTTGGATCTTCGCCCGTAGGCGGGTTGAGATGTTTTGGATGATGTTATGCTTATGTAATGTATTGTGTGACGTGGCGAGTGTAAGCCAACTATCCTTTTGCAATTTCATCCCTATTTTTACATGAGTCGTGCAAAGATACCAAACTTGAGATCATTCTAGAATGGGCTTATACCTTTAAGTCATGCCTCGACACGTAGGAGGTATAGTCCCATCCTGGGCATTACAATAAAAGTCCTCCCAGGAATTTGAACGTGAATAGTCCATCACTCCTCTTTTGGTAAAGTGGCGGTATAGGTCCCGGTGAAGCTTGGTATTCTGATGTTCAGGTACCTAGTGACTTCCTTCAAGTGTCGTCCAAAAGGTGTGTCTTCATCCGGTTGAGTGAACTTGTTCCTTGAGTCCACCATCCTAAAGATTAGAAAATGGAGAGGAGTCAGAAATGAGTAGAGAAGAGTGACCTAAGGCTTATCTTAGTGGTCATGTCCTACATTCAACGTGTGCTCAGATACCATCTTGTGGCGACCACGATCCGAATGGACCGAAGTCTCTATGTTCTGTGTCATCCCTGGATCGGTAATGCTGACACACACGGTACTTGAAGGGTTTATAACAGAGTAGCAATCACACACTTATGACATCGAATGTCTCAAAAGAGAACTTATTACAAAGTAAAATGGCATAAGGCCATCTAACATGATAACAGCGGAAGGCTTGGAAGATAAGTGAGTCCATTAACTCCAACGGCATAACTGAGTGCATGACAATGACCTAGCGCACCTTACTCTTCTTCTGAAAAGTCTGCAACATGACATGTTGCAGCCTGAAATGGGTCAGCACATGGAATATGCTGGCAAGATAACACAGTAGAGCAAGTAACAGAATAAAGGCTAACACTACATGCATATATGGCTGGTGGAGGCTCTAAGGTTATAGTTTTTGCATCAAGCCAATTTTCCCTACAACAAAGGAATACTTTTTTATTTTAACTATCATGGTAGTTGAAACATCATTGAGAAGGTACCTCCAACTCAATCCCAATTAAAGTAGTCATTAACAACCCACAAAATTAACTTTGGAGTGATGAGATCAATCCAATAATTCAAGTACCAGATACTCAAGATGTCCATAACCAGGGACACGACTACTCATGATTAGTTTGTACACTCTGTAGAGGTTTGCGCACTTTTCCCCACAAGACTCGATCTCCTCCGTTGAATTTCTCGCACTGCATGGTGTTTGAGCAACGGATGACCGAGACACAGTCTTTCAGAAGCATTTACTCTTTGCCCCGGGTGGACCCGTACACCTACTTTCCCCTACATCTGCTAGTCCACCACTGAAAGAGCTCACACAACATACTCAACTATGCCAGAGCCCATGATGGCATTGTGTCTGCACACGAAAGTTTCTAGCATAAAAAGTTTTATGATCCCTTTGAGCCTGGGTGGCATTCCATAGGAAAAATCACATGGTACCCCCGGGATTTCCTTGGACAACACTGGATTTCTCCAGGTGCCCTGCAACCAATCCACCCAGATGTGTATTAAAGTAGCCACCTTAAGTTGAACCATTAATTAACAATCTCACATCTTTCATGGATACTCTCAAACCCAATCCATGTCTACGAGCATAGCATGGCAACCTAAGCATAACGTAGAAGTAACTCCCAAGGGTTTGAAAATAATGCAGGTAATAGGTTCTACCACAATCTACTTCCCAGACCCACAAGTTAAGAGATCCTACTCACGCAATGTGTGATGGCTTGATCTAATGCATAATAACTGGGTAATAAAGGGTATGATCAAAGTGTTACTTGCCTTGCTGATGATTCGCAAAACCTAGGTACTCGTAGTAGCATGCTTCGCACTCTGGGAATTCTATCGCAAGCAAACAATAGCATACATAAGCAACAAAGCAAAGATGCATGGGTAAAACTCAAATAGGAAGATCTAACCAGTAAGTTCAACTGAAGAACTCCGGTTTACAAAAAGAAAGAAATCAAACGGAGCAACGAAACTCAAACTACGAAAGAAACAAGATCTGTTTACTAGATTGAACTAAAGTCAAATTTTACAGTACCAAAACCTTGTTCAAGTTGGTTAAACGAAAGAGGGCTTCGAGATGAAGATCTAGGCTCTTGAATCGTCTGATATTGACTTACGAGCAAAACGTTATACTAAAACGAATATCAGGGCAGAAATCGCGATCGAAAATAATCACGGAAAAACCCTGAAAAAGAAAAACGGACGAACATGCTAACGAACGAACGTTCGCTGTCTGCAACTAAAAGACGAAAAGCGTTCGTTAAAACGAACGAACGGACAAACGTCCGCTACTTAACTAAACCGACGGAAAACCGAACCGATCTAATAAAAAAAAATCTAGGGTTCTAAAAAAACCGATCGGTTTCTCGCGAAAACCGGCGGCGGCGGGGATCTCCGGCGGCGGAGTCCGGCGGGGGTGGGGCTAGGGTTAGGGCGGGGCGATGCGGGGCTGGGGTGGGCTGGGGCGGCCGGCGGCTCGGGCTTTAGAGGCCCTTGGGCGGAGTCCTAGCCGGACACGGCCCAAGTAAGTTGGTTCACTTTTTTTATATATAAACAGTCCTTACGCAGTAAAACGGGCAAAAAAAAATACTAAACCGACAAAGTGAACATCCTTTAAAGAAACGCGTATTTAGGACAAAGTGAACATTTTTCCCGGACCTAAATGAAATTTTGAAAAACGCGTATTTTTCCTATGCAAATAAAATTGGAAATAAATCCCAATAAAATACCAAAAGTGATTTTAATATTTTTCCTCCAATATTTCTTTTGCTTTGAAGAAGTCATATTATCTCCGCTCGTATATTTTATTAGGAAATATTTTCGGAGATAAAAATAATTAAAACCAAAGTGATCCTCGTCCCGGTATTTGAGAAAACTCAAATACGAAAACGGTAAAATCCCCAACTCTCTCCGCGGGTCCTTGAGTTGCTTAGAATTTCGAGGATCGCAACACACGAATGCAAATAAAATATGATATGCAAGATGACCTATGTATAACATTCCAAATTGAAAATTTGGGATGTTACAAAAATCTTATTCAACTAAATCACGAAATAACTAAGGATCGAACTAAAATTGGGTGAAGGTAAAAAGTGGTGGTGATACTATACCGGGGCACCTCCCCCAAGCTTGGCGAAAGCCAAGGGGAGTGCCCATACTCGTGTACTCAAGTATCCTTATTTGCTGATGGTGGTGATGAGGAAGGAGTAGGTTCGCACTTCAGGCTTAGCAGGTACTCCAAACCACGATTGATGCTCCAAAGGGCGATGTTTTGCTCCTCCAACAAAATAATTTCACGAGTAAGATATGTATTCTGAACACGAACCGTCTCGAAGACCCTAGAGGCTTTGATTTCTGTGGGGGTGAGATGCTCATAGGGTTGAAGGATCTTCCTCTTTCTCAACTTCCTCCGTGAGCATAACTTGCCTTCCTTCCCGAGCTTGATTTCCTTCAGCTTCCTTGGCATTCTCCTCCTTGGTGGCTTCTTGAGTTTCTTATTTCCTCAGTTCCATCTTTAGCAGCCAAACATCCTTTTCCATGTTGTTGGAGGGGGAAGAAGACATGATCCCTAGCTTGATAGATCTGACCAGAAAATAACACGAAAAAAGAACAGAGGATATTTCTCTCATGCGGTGGTCATAACATCCGGGGATGTATAGAGAGAATTTTTATTTAAGGAAATACATGTCCCACAAGAAAACGGAGTCAGGAAGGTGCCCGTGGGGCCCACTACCCACCAGGGCTCACATGGGGGGTGGGTGGGCGCGCCCTGGTGCCTTGTGGGCACTCGAGTTGCCTCCCAGTGTGTTTATTAACTTTCTCTAAATAATCTAAAACTGGCAGAAAATATTTTTGCGGATTTTTCAGAGTCGGTTTACTTACTGTATCATGTACCTCTTCCTTTTAAGGGTTCTCGAGTGTCCTGGAAGGTCTCTTTTATGTATTCCTCCAGCGTCATGGTTTGAATAATATTAGTTTCAACATTAATAGGTGTACCTCAAATATAGTGCTTAATTATTTGTCCATTGACCAGTTTCATATTAGTGCCTTCTGGATTATTGATCTTAATAGCTCCAGACCGATAAACTTCTTCAATGATATATGGTCCTTCCCATCCGGAGAGAATTTTTCCTACAAAAAACCTAAAAGGAGAATTGTACAATCAAACATACTCACCCACTTTGAATTCCTGCTTTTGGATTCCTTTATCATGCCATCTTTTAACCTTTTCTTCAAATAAATTGGCATTTTCATAAGCTTGGGTTCTCCATTCATCCAGTGAGCTAATATCAAACAACCTCTTTTCACTCGCAAGTTTGAAATCATAGTTGAGTTCCTTAGTTGCCCAATAAGCCTTATGTTCTAACTCAATAGGTAAATGGCATGCTTTTTCGTAAACCATTTTATATGGAGACATACCCATAGGATTTTTATAAGATGTTTGATAGGCCCAAAGTGCATCATCTAATTTCTTAGAATAATTCTTTGGGGACCTATTGACAGTCTTTTGCAAAATTTATTTTATTTCCCTATTGCTTAATTCAACTTGACCACTAGATTGGGGGTGATATGGAGATGCAATTCTATGATTGACATCATACTTAGCAAGCAATTTATGAAAAGCACCATGAATAAAATGTGAACCACCATTAGTCACTAAATATCCAGGGACTCCAAACCTCGGGAGGATAATCTCTTTAAGCATTTTAATGGAAGTCTTATGATCTACACTGCTAGTTGGAATAGTTGCTACCCACTCAGTGACATAATCAACAGCTACCAAGATATGTGTGTACCCATTAGAGGAAGGAAAAATTCCCATATAATCAAAGCCCCAAACATTAAATGGTCCAATAACAAGTGAATAATTCATAGGCATTTCTTGATGTCTACAATATTACCAATTCTGTGACATTCATCACAAGATAGGACAAACTTACGAGCATCTTTGAAAAGAGAAGGCCAATAAAATCCAGATTGTAATACCTTGTGTGCGGTTCTATCTCCCGCATGGTGTCCTCCATAAGCCTCGGGGTGAAACTTCCTTAGGATTTGTTCATGTTCATTCTCAGTTATACAATGTCTAATAATACCATCTACTCCTTTATAAAGATGTGGGTGATCCCAAAAGTAATGTCTTAAATCAAAGAAGAATTTTTTTCTTTTATTGGTAGGTGAAACTAGGTGGTATAAATTAAGCAACAATGTAATTAGCATAGTCAGCATACCAAGGTGTTTTATGGGAAGCATTAATGACAGGAAGTTGTTCATGAGGGAAGCTATCATCAATAGGTAGTGGGTCATCAAGAATATTTTCTAACCTAGACAAGTTATCAGCTACGGGGTTCTCAGCTCCTTTCCTATTAGTGATGTGCAATTCAAATTCGTGTAGCAAAAATACCCATCTAATAAGCCTAGGTTTAGCATCTTTCTTCCCCATAAGATATTTAATAGCAGCATGATCGATGTGAACAATTACTTTAGAATCAACAATGTAAGATCTGAATTTATCACAAGCAAACACAAGTGCTAAAATTTCTTTCTCAGCAGGAGCATAATTTCTTTGGGCACTGTATAGAGTTTTAGTAGCATAATGGATAAAATTCAATTTCTTATCAAATCTTTGTCCTAGAACAACATCAACACCATAGTCACTAGCATCACACATAATTTCAAAAGGCAAGTTCCAATTGGGTGTTTGAATAAAAGGCGCGGTGGTTAAAGCTTTCTTCAGTGTTTCAAAGGCTTCCAAACCATCATCATCAAAAACAAAAGGAACAACCTTTTGTAATAAATTTGTAAGAGGCCTAGAAATTTTAGAGTAGTCTTTAATAAACCTCCTATAGAACCAGCATGACCAAGGAAACTATGAATACCTTTAATATCTTTAGGACATGGCATTTTCTCAATTGCATCAACTTTAACTTTATCCACCTCAATGCCTCGTTCAGAAATTTTGTGCCCCAAGACAATACCTTCATTCACCATAAAGTGGCACTTCTCCCAATTTAAGACAAGATTAGTTTGCCCACATCTCTGCAAACCTTGATCAAGGTTGCTTGAGGAATCATCAAAATAAGTTTCATAAACGGAAAAGTCATCCATGAAAACCTTAACAATCTTTTCACAAAAGTCGGAGAATATAACAGTCATACATATTTGAAAGGTAGCAGGTGCATTGCATAAACCAAAGGCATACTTCTATAAGCATGAGTTCCAAAGGGCTAGTAAAGGTGGTTTTCTCTTGATCAGGTCGTGATACATGTTTTTGAGAGAAACCGGAATATCCATCAAGAAAACAAAAAGTTTGTGTGCTTTGACTGTCTTTCTAGCATTTGGTCAATAAAAGGCAAAGGATAATGATCTTTCCAAGTTGCTTTATTTAATTTACTAAAGTCAACAACCTTCCTATAGCCAGTCACAATTCTGTGTGGGATGAGTTCATTTTTATTATTAGGAACAACAGTAATACCTCCTTTCTTAGGAACACAATGAATGGGACTTACCCATCTACTTTTAGCTATAGGATAAATTATACCCGCTTCCAGAAGCTTTAATATTTCATTTCTTATCACTTTTTTCATTTTGGGATTTACTTGCCGCGGATGATCAACAACATGTTTAGCATCTGGTTCCATAATAATCTTGTGCTGACAGAGAGTGGGACTAATGCCCCTAAGATCATAGAGAGTATATCCAATAGCGGCATGATATGTCTCCAACGTATCTATAATTTTTGATTGTTCCATGCTATTATTTATGATGTTATGGATGTTTAATGGGCTTTGTTATACACTTTTATATTATTTTTGGGACTAACCTATTAACCCAAAGGCCCAGTCCAGATTGCTGTTTTTTTGCCTATTCCAGGGTTTTACAGAAAAGGAATATCAAACGGAGTCCAAACGGAATGAAACCTTCGGGAGAGATATTTTTGGAGCAAAATCTTCACGGGAGACTTGAGAACCACGGAATAGGGCACACGTGGCATCCACGAGGGTGGGGGCGCCCCCCCTACAGGGCGCGCCCCCTGCCTCGTGGGCCCCATGTTTGTCCCCCGGTGCCCTCCTTCCTCCTATATATACCTATGTACCCCGAAAACATCAGAAGAGGAGAAAAAACCCTAATTCCACCACCGCAACCTTCTGTTCCCGTGTGATCCCATCTTGGAGCCTGTTCCGGAGCTCCGCCGGGGGG
>LR738711.1:620966416-620977878 GCA_902687465.1 Secale cereale
TTCTACATCAACACCATCGCCTCACCGTGAGTTGTGAGTAGTTTACCACAGACCTTCGGGTCCATAGTTAGTACCTAGATGTCTTCTTCTCTCTCTTTGGATCTCAATACCAAGTTCTCATTGGTCTTCCACGAGACCTATTCGATGTAATCTCTTTTTGCGGTGTGTTTGTCGAGATCCGATGAATTGTGGGTTTATGATCAAGATTATCTATGAGAAATATTTGGTTCTTTTCTGAATTATTTTAAGTATGATCATAAGATCCTTGCAAGTCTCTTCAAATAATTGGTTTGGTTTGGCCTACTTGATCTATAGTTCTTGCAATGGGAGAAGTGCTTGGCTTTGGGTTCAATCTTGCGGTGTCCTTTCCCAGTGACAGTAGGGGCAGCAAGGCACGTATTGTATTGTTGCCATCGAGGATAAAAATATGGGGTTTATATCATATTGCTTGAATTTATCGCTCTACATCATGTCATCTTGCTTAAGGCGTTACTCTGTTCTTATGAATTTAATACTCTAGATGCATGCTGGATAGCGGTCGATGTGTGGAGTAATAGTAGTAGATGCAGAATCGTTTCGGTCTACTTGTCACGGACATGATGCCTATATATAATGATCATGCCTAGATATTCTCATAATTATTTGCTTTTCTATCAATTGCTCGACAGTAATTCGTTCACCCACTGTAGAATTCTGCTATCATGGAGAAGTCACTAGTGAAACCTATGGCCCCCGGGTCTATTCTCAACATATCAATCTACAATCTACTTTACTTTTCCGTTTTTACTTTCTGTTCTTATATCCAAAAATACCAAAAATATCAAACTATCCTATCTATCAGATCTCACTTTCGTAAGTGACCGTAAAGGGACTGACAACCCCTTATCGCGTTGGCTGCGAAGTTCTTATTTGTTTGTGCAGGTGCAAGGGACTCGCGCGTGGTCTCCTAATGGATTGATACCTTGGTTCTCAAAAACTGAGGGAAATACTTACGCTACTGTGCTGCATCACCCTTTCCTCTTCGAGGGAATACAACGCAAGCTCGAGAAGTAGCAAGAAGAATTTCTGGCGCCGTTGCCGGGGAGGCTTACGCAAAAGTCATATACGAAGTACCTATCACAAACCCTTATCCTTCACATTACATTTATTTGCCTCTCGTTTTCCTCTCCCCCACTTCACCCTTGCCGTTTTATTTGCTCTTATTTTTGCCGTGTGTTTTTTGTTCGCTTGCTTCTTGTTTGCTTGTGTGTTGGATTGCTTGCTTGTCACTATGCCTCAGAACAATACCAAATTGTGTGACTTCTCCAATACCAACAATAATGATTTTATTAGCACTCCGATTGCTCCTATTACCGATGCTGAATCTTGTGAGATCAATGCTGCTTTGTTGAATCTTGTCATGAAAGATCAATTTTTCGTCCTTCCTAGTGAAGATGCCACTACCCATCTAAACAACTTTGTTGATTTGTGTGATATGCAAAAGAAGAGGGATACAGATAATGATATTGTTACATTGAAGTTATTTCCGTTTTCACTTAGAGATCTTGCTAAAACTTGGTTTTCCTCTTTGTCTAGAAATAGTATTGATTCGTGGAATAAGTGCAAAGATGCTTTTATCTCTAAATATTTTCCTCCTACTAAGATCATCTCTCTTAGAAACGATATTATTAATTTTAAGCAACTAGATCCTAAGCATGTTTCACAAGCTTGGGAGAGAATGAAATTAATGATACGCAATTGCCCTACAGATGGTTTGAACTTATGGATGATTATACAAAACTTTTATGCTGGCTTGAATTTTGCTTCTAGAAATCTTTTAGATTCGGCCGCAGGAGTCACTTTTATGGAAACTACCTTAGGAGAAGCTACCAAACTCCTAGATAATATTATGGTCAATTATTCTCAATGGCACACCGAAAGATCTACAAGTGAAAAAGTGCATGCTATTGAAGAGATTAGTGTTTTGAGTGGAAAGATGGATGAACTTATGAAATTATTTGCTGATAAGAGTGCTTCTTCTCATCCTAATGATATGCCTTTATCCACGTTGATTGAAAATAATAATGAATCTCTGGATGTGAATTTTGTTGGTAGGAATAATTTTGGTAACAGTGCTTATAGAGGAAACTTTAATCCTAGGCCTTTTCCTAGTAATTCCTCTAATAATTATGGTAATTCCTACAATAACTCTTATGGAAAGATGCCTTCTGAATTTGAAACTAGTGTTAAGGAGTTTATGAATTTACAAAAGAATTTCAATGCTTTGCTTGAAGAAAAATTGCTTAAGATTGATGAATTGGCTAGAAGTGTGGATAGAATTACTCTTGATGTTGATTCTTTGAAACTTAGATCTATTCCACCTAAGCATGATATCAATGAGTCTCTCTAAGTCATGAGAATTTCCATTGATGAATGCGAAGAAAGAACCGCTAGGATGCGTGCTAAAAAAGAGAGTTATATAAAAGCATGTTCTTCTAGTTATCATGAAAATAAAGATGAAGATCTGAAAGTTATTGATGTGTCTCCTATTAGATCCTTGTTTTCAAGTATGAATCTTTATAAATATGGGATTGGAGATGAGTTTACCTCAATTAAAAGGTGTCCCAATGATTCGAAGTTTTTAGATCTTGATGCTAAAATTGTTAAAAGTGGGATTGAAGAGATTAAAACTTTGCATGGTGATGAACCCACTACTTTGGATTTCAAGGGATTTAATTATGATAATTGCTCTTTGATTGATTGTATTTCCTTGTTGCAATCCGTACTAAATTCTCCGCATGCTTATAGTCAAAATAGAGCTTTTACCAAACACATAGTTGATGCTTTGATGCAATCTTATGAAGAAAAACTTGAATTAGAAGTTTCTGTCCCTAGAAAGCTTTATGATGAGTGGGAACCTACTATTAAAATTAAAATTAAAGATCATGAATGCTTTGCTTTGTGTAATTTGGGTGCAAGTGTTTCCACTATCCCAAAAACTTTGTGTGATTTGTTAGGTTTCCATGTGCTTGATGATTGTTCCTTAAATTTGCATCTTGCGGATTCTACCATTAAGAAACCTATGGGAATGATTAATGATGTTATTATTGTTGCCAATAGAAATTATGTGCCCGTAGATCTCATTGTTCTTGTTATAGATTGCAATCCTTCCTGTCTTATTATTCTTGTTAGACCTTTCCTTAGAACGGTTGGTGCAATTATTGATACGAAGGAAGGAAATATTAGATTCAAATTTCCGTTAAGGAAAGGCATGGGACACTTTCCTATAAAGAAAATCAAATTACCTTATGAATCTATTATGAGAGCCACTTATGGATTGCCTTCCAAAGATGGCAATACCTAGATCTATCCTTGTATCGTGCCTAGCTAGGGGCGTTAAATGATAGCGCTTGTTGGGAGGCAACCCAATTTTATATTATTATTTTTTGATTATGTTTATATTTGGTTTTGTGTTTTATTTAATGTTTGTGCCAAGTAGAACCTTTGGTAAGACTTGTGTGAAGTTTATATGATCTTGCTGTAAAAAACAGAATCGTTAGCGCTCACTAGAATAGTCACCATATTTTATTGGAGTGTGCTATTTAGTTGGTTCTTGTTGCAAATTATTAATAGACAAATTCCTCACGTTTACCAATTTATTTCAATTTATTTGGAGTTACAGAAGTATGCGAAAGTTACAGATTACTACACATTGTTCTATTTTTGACAGATTCTGTTTTTCGTGTGTTGTTTGCTTATTTTGATGTATCTATGAGTAGTATTGGGGAGTATGAATCATAGAGAAGTTGGAATATAGTAAGTTTAACACCAATATAAACAAACAATGAGTTCATTACAGTACCTTTGAGTGGTGGTTTGTTTTCTTATACTAACGGACCTCACGAGATTTTTGTCTAAGTTTTGTGTTGTAAAGTTTTCAAGTTTTGAGTATTGCTTCGATGGAGTATGGAACAAAGAGTGGGAAGAGCCTAAGCTTGGGGATTACAAAGGCACCTCAAGGTAAAATTCAAGGACAACCAAAAGCCTAAGCTTGGGTATGCCCCGGGAAGGCATCCCCTCTTTCGTCTTCATCTATCGGTAACTATACTCGGGACTATATTTTTATTCACCACATGATATGTGTTTTACTTGGAGTGTCATGTATGATTTGAGTCTTTGCTTGTTTGTTTTCCACAATTATCCTTGCTGGGCACACCTTTTTTAGAGAGATATATATAGCCTAGGAATTGTTAGAACACTCTATGTGCTTCACTTATATCTTTTGAGTTGAATAGTTTTACTCTAGTGCTTCACTTATATCTTTTAGAGCACGGTGGTGATTTTATTTTGAAGAAATTGCTGATCTCTCATGCTTCACTTATATCCTTTTGAGAGTCTATTAGAACAGCATGGTAATGTGCCTTGGCTATAAAATTAGCCTTAACATGATAGGCATCCAAGATGAACGTAGTATAAACTTTCATACAAAGTGCGTTGAATATGATGAGAAGTTTGATACTTGATAATTGTTTTGAGATATGAGGACAGTGATATTAGATTCATGCTGGTGGAGTTATTAGGAAATTTAGAAATACTTGTGTTTAAGTTTGTGATTCCCGTAGCATGCACGTATGGTGAACCGCTATGTGACGAAGTTTGAGCATGAAGTATTTGTAGAGTGTCATCCTTTATGTGGAGGTTGGGGGCGCGCGATGGTTAACTCCTACCAACCTCCCCCCTAGGAGCATGCGTTGATTGCTTTGTTTTGATGACTCGTAAATTTTTGCAATAAGTATATGAGTTCTTATGACTAATGTTGAGTCCATGGATGATACGCACTCTCACCCTTCCACCATTGCTAGCCTCTCTTGTACCACACAACTTTCGACGGTACCATACACCCACCATATACCTTCCTCAAAACAACCACCATATCTACCTATCATGGCATTTCCATAGCCATTCCGGGATATATTGCCATGCAACTTTCCACCGTTTCGTTCATATGACACGCTTCATATTGTTATATTGCCACGCATGATCATGTAGTTGACATCGTATTTGTGGCAAAGCCACCATGCATACTTTTTCATACATTTCACTCTTGATACATTGCACATCCCGGTACACCACCAGAGGCATTCATATAGAGTCATGCTTTGTTCTAGTATCGAGTTGTAATATCGAGTTGTAAATCAATAAAAGTGTGATGATCATCATTATTAGAGCATTGTCCCATGTGAGGAAAGGCCAAAAAAAAGAGGATGGCCTAAAAAAATATAGAGAGGGGCTAAAAAAAGAGAAATCCCCTCCAAAAAATGAGAGAAAAGAGAGAAGGGACAATGCTACTATCCTTTTCCATACTTGTGCTTCAAAGTAGCACCATGTTCTTCATTATAGAGAGTCTCATGTTTAGTCACTTTCTTATACTAGTGGGAATTTTCATTATAGAGCTCGGCTTGTATATTCCAACGATGGGCTTCCTCAAATGCCCTAGGTCATCCTGAGAAAGCAAGTTGGATGCACACCCACTTAGTTTCTTTTGTTGAGCTTTCATACATTTTTAGCTCTAGTGCATCCGTTGCATGTCAATCCCTCCTCACTCACATTAATATCTATTGATGGGCATCTCCATAGCCCGTTGATATGCCTAGTCGATGTGAGACTATCTACCTCTTTTTGTCTTCTCTACAACCACCATTCTATTCCACCCATAGTGCTATATCCATGGCTCACGCTCATGTATTGCGTGAAAGTAGAAAGGTTTGAAAAAATTGAGTATGAAAACAAGTGCTTGACTGAAACCGGGGTTGTGCATGATATGTATATTTTGTGTCATGAAGAGGGAGCATAGCCAGACTATATGATTTTGAAGGGATAACTTTCTTTAGCCATGGTATTTGGAGAAGACATGATTGCTTTGTTAGTATGCTTGAAGTATTATTATTTCCTATGTCAATATAGACTTTTGTCTTGAATCTTTAAGATCTAAACATTCATGCCACAATAAATAAAATTACATTGAAAATTATGTTGGCTAGCATTCCACATCAAAAATTCTGTTTTTATCATTTACCTACTCGAGGACGAGCAGAAATTAAGCTTGGGGATGCTTGATACGTCTCCAACGTATCTATAATTTTTGATTGTTCCATGCTATTATTTATGATGATTTCGATGTTTAATGGGATTTGTTATACACTTTTATATTATTTTTAGGACTAACCTATTAACCCAAAGGCCGAGTCCAGATTGCTGTTTTCTGCCTATTTCAGGGTTTTACAGAAAATGAATATCAAACGGAGTCCAAACGGAATGAAACCTTCGGGAGAGATATTTTTGGAGCAAAATCTTCACGGGAGACTTGAGAACCACGGAATAGGGCACACGTGGCGTCCACGAGGGTGGGGGGCGCGTCCCCCTACAGGGCGCGCCCCCCTGCCTCGTGGGCCCCATGTTTGTCCCCCGGTGCCCTCCTTCCTCCTATATATACATATGTACCCCGAAAACATCAAAAGAGGAGAAACAAACCTAATTCCACCGCCGCAACCTTCTGTTTCCGTGAGATCCCATCTTGGAGCCTGTTCCGGAGCTCCGCGATAGGGGGGATCTACCACAGAGTGCTTCTACATCAACACCATCGCCTCACCAAGAGTTGTGAGTATTTTACCACAGACCTTCGGGTCCATAGTTAGTACCTAGATGGCTAATTCTCTCTCTTTGGATCTCAATACCAAGTTCTCCTCGGTCTTCGAGGAGATCTATTCAATGTAATCTCTTTTTGCGGTGTGTTTCTTGAGATCCCATGAATTGTGGGTTTATGATCAAGATTATCTATGAGAAATATTTTGTTCTTTTCTGAATTCTTTTATGTATGATCATAATATCCTTGCAAGTCTCTTCTAATTATTGGTTTGGTTTGGCCTACTAGATCTATAGTTCTTGCAATGGGAGAAGTGCTTGGCTTTGGGTTCAATCTTGCAGTGTCCTTTCCCAGTGACAGTAGGGGCAGCAAGGCACGTATTGTATTGTTGCCATCGAGGATAAAAAGATGGGGTTTATACCATATTGCTTGATTTTATCCCTCTACATCATGTCATTTTGCTTAAGGCGTTACTCGGTTCTTATGAACTTAATACTCTTGATGCATGCTGGATAGCAGTCGATGTATGGAGTAATAGTAGTAGATGCAGAATCGTTTCGGTCTACTTGTCACGGACGTGATGCCTATATATAATGATCATGCCTAGATATTCTCATAATTATTCGCTTTTCTATCAATTGCTCGACGGTAATTAGTTCACCCACCGTAGAATTCTACTATCATGAGAGAAGCCACTAGTGAAACCTATGGCCCACGGGTCTATTCTCAACATATCAATCTACAATCTACTTTACTTTTCTGTTTTTACTTTCTATTCTTATATCCAAAAATATCAAACTATCATATCTATCGGATCTCACTTTCGTAAGTGACCGTAAAGGGATTGACAACCCTTATCGCGTTGGCTGCGAAGTTCTTATTGGTTTGTGTAGGTGCGAGGGACTCGCGCGTGGTCTCCTACTGGATTGATACCTTGGTTCTCAAAAACTGAGGGAAATACTTATGCTACTGTGCTGCATCACCCTTTCCTCTTCGAGGGAAGACAACGCAAGCTCGAGAAGTAGCACGGCACAATGCTTCCTCAAAGTTTTTAACAATATCTTTTCTTCATGATCTGTAAGATTAGTACATATAATAACATGATATATCTTCTTTTCATCAAGATAAGCATGTTTAAGAGTGTTAGGTAATTGTTTTAATTCAAACACAGGGTCACCCTTAGGTGGAGGAGGACCTCCTAGAGTTTCAATGGGCAAGTTGTGCTTGAGAATAGGTTGTTGTTCAAAGAACATCTTATCTATTTCATTATTTCATGCATGTGGAGTAGAAATAGAAGCAAGACCAATTATTTCATCTTTACTAGGCAATTTTTATTACGAGGTTGCCTACGAAACTTAGCAAATTTAAATTTATGAGAGACATCACCAAAACTAACACCGATGGTTTCTTTCTCGCAGTCTATCTAAGCATTAATAGTGTTTAAGAAAGGTCTACCAAAAATTATGGGACAAATATCATCTTGTGGAGAACCAAGAAATAGGAAATCGGTAGGGTATTTTATTTTTCCACACAATAGTTCCACATCTCTAACAATCCCAAGTGGTGTGATGGTATATCTGTTTGCAAGTTTAATAGTAACATCAATATCTTCTATTTCAGCGGGTGCAATCTCATGCATAATTTCTTGATATAAAGT
The DNA here is from genome assembly GCA_902687465.1 of Secale cereale. NCBI lineage: Eukaryota > Viridiplantae > Streptophyta > Magnoliopsida > Poales > Poaceae > Secale > Secale cereale. The sequence goes on from LR738711.1 coordinate 620,974,696, forward strand.
AAAAGGGATAACACTTATGCTAGCACCCATATCACATAAACAATGATAGCAATAATCTCCTATTTTGACTGAGACAACAGGCATGCCAACAACAGCCTTATTCTTAGCTTTAGTATCTGGGTTAGCAATTGTAGCAGCTTCATCAGAGAAATAATAACATGCCCATCAATATTATCGACTAAGAGATTTTTTACCATAGCAATATTAGGTTCTACTTTAATTTGTTCAGAGCGTATAGGTGCTCTAACATTACTTTTGTTAACCACGGTTGAGACTTTACCATGTTCCTTAATCCTAACAGGGAAAGGTTGTTTGTCAATGTAAGCGGTAGGCACAACTGGGCCAACAATGTAAATGATAGTTTCATCTTTAACTTTAACTGGTTCCTCAACTTTTTCTCTAATAGGTGGATGATATTTAAGCCGCTTCTCCTTGGGGAGATCAACATGAGCGACAAAGGATTCACAAAATGAGGCTACTATCTCAGAGTCAAGTCCATATTTAGTGCTAAAATCATTTAAAGCATGGGTACACATAAAAGGTTTAAGACAATCAAACTCAAGTGTTATACCTGACTCCTTACCTTCGTCGAGTTCGCAATCTTCAGAGTTGCGTTTAATTCTTTGAAGAAGACCCCACCTGAATTCAATAGTCTTCTTCATAAAGGATCCAGTACAAGAAGTATCGAGCATGAATTGATCATTACGAGAAAGGCGATCATAAAAATTCTGTATAAAAATTTCTCTCAAGAGACCATGATTGGGGCATGAAAATAACATTGACTTAAGGCTACCCCAAGCTTGAATGATACTTTCTCCTTCACGAGGCCAAAAATTATAAATATAATTCCGATTACGATGAACTAGATGCATAGGATAAAACTTCTGGTGAAATTCCTATTTCAATCGATCCCAGCTGCAAGCTCCATTATCATCGCATAGCATGTATCATGTCAATGCTCCCCCCAATATAAAGGGAAAACCTTCTTTGTAACTTCATCTCCGGGTCCATATAGATTAGATGCATATCAGGATGTAGTGTTACATCTCCTGCATAAGGATTAGCTTGCAGTTTCTCTATCATACCCGAAGGAATCTCATAACAAATATTTTCAGTAGCTGCAGTAGGTTGAAGGGCAACTCTTTGTGCTTACGTTCAAGGTGAATATACCTCGAACAAACCCCTCAAAGGATTGTTTTCCATAGTGATAAGTAACAGTAAATTTCAGCACATGATATAAAATTTTCCTTACCAAATTCCGCTTACCAAAGGTGCTCCACTCCGCAGCAACGGCACCGGAAAAGAGTCTTGATGACCGACAAGTATAGGGGGTCAATCTTAGTCCTTTCGGTAAGTAAGAGTGTCGAACCCAATGAGGAGCAGAAGGAAATGACAAGTGGTTTCCAGCAAGGTAATTTCTGTAGGCCTTGAAATTGTGGTAACAAGTTGTTTGCTAGCGAGATAATTTCTAACAAGTGAAAAGTAGCAATAGTAAAAATAGGTGCAGCAAGATAGCCCAATACTTTTGTGACCAAGGATAGGCCAGCATGGTCTCTTATAATAAGAAAAGCGTTCTTGAGGACACACGGGAATTTCATCTAGTCACTTTCATCATGTTTGTTTGATTTGCATTCGCTTCTTTGATAATTTCATATGTGGGTGGACCGGTACTTAGGTGTTGTTCTTACTTGAACAAGCCTCCCACTTATGATTAACCCCCTTCGCAAGCATCCACAACTACTAAAGAAGAATTAAGACAAAATCTAACCATATAATTAAGTGTATGGATCCAAATCAGCCCCTTACGAAGTAGCGCATAAACTAGGGTTTAAGCTTCTGTCACTCTAACAACCCATCACCTAATAACTACTCCATAATGCATTCCCTTAGCCCAAAGATGGTCAAGTGTCATGTAGTCGACATTCACACGACACCACTAAGGGAATCACAACATACATATCATCAAAATATCGAACAAATATCAAATTCACATGTTTAGTTATGAAAAGACTTCTCCTATGTCCTAAAGAACAAAAGTAACTACTCACAAAGAATATTTATGTTCAAGATGAGAGGGGTATTAAATAGCATATATAATTTATCTGAACATATTATATTCCACCAAATAAACCAACTAGCATCAACTACAAGAGGTAATCAACACTACTAGCAACCCACAGGTACCAATCTTAGGTTTTGATAGAAAGATTGAATACAAGAGATGAACTAGGGTTTGAGATGAGGTTGTGCTGGTGAAGGTATTGATGGAGATTGATCCTCCCAAGATGAGAGGGTTGTTGGTGATTACAATGGCATCGATTTCCGCCTCCCTTGGATATAACTATAATGACATAATGACATAATGTCGTAGCTAGCTAGGGTGCTTGACCCACCACCTCCCACTTCGTGTCAGCGGGGCAGATGCACGTAATGATACTTGGTCATACATGCATGTCGCCATGACCTACCATAAGATGGACCAGTGAATCTATCATTTGGTCAAACGACAATTGTTGTTGTCGGTAAATCGCTTGGGGCAATAATTTGAACCATCACAAAAATCGCACGAGTGGGACCACAAAACCAGCACCTCTTGCATGTGGCCCAAAATGATGTACGTTGGAAGGGGTGATGCGTGTTCTCAATATAGAAGAATGTACAATTTAGATGTGGTCCATACCTCTCGATACTGACAACAACCATGAAGGCCAGGTAGTTAAGGACGAGATACGCAAGGTACGATGTAGGTCGAACCCAGCAATCCAAGCATGTGGGAGGGAATCCTGACAACGCATGAGCTCGAGCTTTGCTTGAACGACATGTGATGGTGACCGGCCCTAACACAAACTAGGAGGAATCCATTCATGGCCAACACATACCCCTCATTATCGGTCAAAGGGATGATATATATACACTCGGGGAGCCAATAGATATGCGTGCTGGCACAAAAAACCGCACAAGGGATAAGTGGTCGATCAGAAGACCCTGTATAGACTGCATGCGACCCGAAAATATGTATGGGTACGATGGTGTGTGATGTGTTTAAATCCCGAATGCACAACTTCGATGGGCCACCAACTACATTACAAATTACAAACCGAACACCGTACCAGACTCCGAGCATGGTTCAATACGTACAATGTCGGTTTCCTAACTTCGAGGTGGCCGGGGGGGGGGGGGGGG
>LR738711.1:620977961-621127780 GCA_902687465.1 Secale cereale
CGTCCGATGCATGCACTCAAACTTTATTTGGTCTAACATGGCACACATAGCAATAGGAAACCATTATGGCCAAAACCTTCTCGTTGTTGGGTCAAAGGGATAGATTGTGTGCCCCCCTCATTATTGGTAAAGGATAATATATATACCCCAGGGAGCCCACAGATATGTGCAGCATCTATAAACCGCGCATGGGAGACATGCTCGATCAGAACACCCTGCACCCTATACCCTGCATGTGACCTGAAAAAGGTTTATATAATCGCCATGATAGGTCATTATAGATTCAATCATTCTTTAATTTTTTTAGAGCAAAAAATAATCAATAAAACATTGTGTACAAATTAGCAAAACAAAGATCCCAAGGTTTATATAATCGCCATGACACAGTCATTATTGAGATATGCAACTTCCCACTGGGTCACCCATCCTTGGACTACTCCAGCCCGAGCATGCTTAACTTCTGCGTTCTATTCGACTAGGCAAGCGAATGGGAAGCAGCCCCTTGCTGATAGGAATTGCCTCCTTGCCTTTAAGGAATTTCACGCTGGTCACCCTATGGTACCTACTCCCTCCTATCACGCACATTTGTGATTTCAGAAATTGTGTGCGATATTTACATGGTCGGTGTGTCGCCACCTAGCCTTCAGTGAGCACTGACACTGGTAGCGGGAAAACGATGGGAGAAGAGGCGGGAAACTGATGAGAGGAGTGGCGGGAAATAGTAGCCTGTTTAGAAAACTTAGTAGAGAAGGAAGCATGAGCTAGCACGACACATGCACACATTGCTTACCTATGTACTGCATGTGCTCTTGAAAGGGCTAAGGATTGATGTTCGATCTGGTAGCATCCAACGGTGCAGATGTACGATCCGTGGGGTTTGGGTTCTGGCCAATCAGAATGCACTACAACAATCCGCGTGCTATTTGAAAACATTTCGTGAGAAGAATATTAGTTTTTAAATCTCCAGAAATCCAAAACTCACCCGAAAATCGTTAAACTTGGCATGGTGTCACGACATGGCACATATATGTCTAGGAATTTTTTTCTTCCACTTTGGTGCAAGTTTTATTACAAACCTCTTACAAACCGGAGCTTCTCTCAAAGAAGCCTCGTGGTTCCGATAGGGAAATGTGTCCCCCTTGTGGGCGAAACAATAATCACTGCCTCTTTTCACCTTGTATTTTCTTCTATGGGCAGCATGGAATGACAGGATATCCGTTCTGAAATTTATACTTATTCAGGGTTCGTTTGGCCTTTGTATACACCAATTGAGTTTCCTAGGCAATTAATGTCCATAATTCAAATCTGAACTTCAAATACATGCTCCAGTTCACCAAAATGGCTAGAAAAATTACACATGTGTCATTGGGTGCATGTTTAGGTCCCATGCCAGGAATGGGAACGAATTACAACCGTACCGGCATCCTGGCTCATCCTCAAACATTTGGAATATTGGTTTTTAAATCCCCGTAAATCCTAAACTTAGCAAAAAGTCATGAAAGTTGGCATGATGTCACGTCATGGCACATATATGTCGTGGTAAAAACATTGTCCAATTTGGGCCAGGCATTATTACAAACCTCTTACAAACCGGAGCTTCTCTCAAAGAAGCCTCGTGGTTCTCATAGGGAAACATGATCCCCTTGTGGCGAAACGTAATCACTTCCTCTTTTCGCCTTGTATTTTCTTCTACGGACAACATGGAACGACATGATATCCATGCTAAAATTTGAACTTATTCAGGGTTCATTTGCCCTTTTTATACACTAATTGAGCTTCCTAGGCATTTAATATCCATAATTCAAATCTGAACTACAAATACATGCTCCAGTTCACCAAAATGGTTAGAAAAATTATACACGTGTCCTTGGGTGCATGTTAAGTCCCATGCCAGGAAAGGGAATGAATTACAACTGTACCAGCATCCTGGCTCGTCCTCAAACATTTGGAATCTCGGTTTTTAAATCCCCATAAATCCAAAAATCACCATAAAGTCATCAAAGGTGTCATGGTGTCACGACATGGCACATATTTGTTGTGGTAAATACATTGCCAATTTGGGCCAAGCTTTATTACAAACCTCTTACAAACTGGAGCCGGTCGCAAGAACCCTCGTGGTTTTGATAGGGAAATGTGTCCCCTTGTGAGCGAAACGATAATTGCTCCCTCTTCTAGCCTTGTATTTTCTTCTACACGCAACACGGAACAATGGGAGATTCATGCTAAACTTTGAAATTATTTAGTGTTCGACCTTTTTTATTCATTAATTGAGTTTTCTAGGCATGTAATGTCCATACTTCAAATCCGAACTACAAATACATGCTCCTGTGCACCAAAAAGGCTAGAAAAAACATACATGTGTCCTTGGGGTGCATGTTTAGGTCCCATGGAACGAATGGGAATGAATTCAACTGTCTCGCCATCCTGGCTTGGCCACAAACATTGTGAATCTCGGTTTTTTAATCTCTGTAAATCCAAAACTCACCAGGAAATCATGAAACTTGGCATGGTGTCACTACATGGTACATATAATTGTCCATTTGGGCGAAGCTATATTACAAGCCTCTTACAAACTAAAGCATCTCGCAACCGTCGTGGTTCCGGTAGGGAAACATGCACCTCTTGTGGGTGAAACGATAATTGTTGCCTCCTGTCACCTTGAACTTTGTTTTCTATAGGCAACATAGAATAACAGGAGTGTCGTGCTGAAATTTGAAATTGTTCAGGGTTTTTTTGGCCATTATATATATTAATTATGTTTTCTAGGCATGTAATGTAGTCCATAATTCAAATTTGAACTATAAGCACATGCCCCAGTGAAGCAAAATGGGTGGGAAATCATACATGTGTCATTGCGTGCATGTTTAGGTCTCATTTAAGGAATGGGAATGTATTAAAAACTTCTCGCCGTCCTGAAACATTGAGAATCTCAGTTTTTAAATCCCAGTAAATCGAAAACTCACCCAAAAAACATGAATCGTGTCAAAATTTAACCATACTCGATGGCGTGCGTGCAGCTGTTTGATTAGACAGGACGAGCACAAGAAGTAGGCCGTGCAGGCTCGACATGACGTGAGGGAGTAGTCCACCGTGCAGGCTCAACGGGACGCGTGCATCCTTTCCACCTCGCAAGCTTGATGAGACACGTGTGAGCAGCAAGGCCGCCCATGCTCACCGGGAAGTGAGCTCTTTGACCTCCATCCACCAGCCGCCGCCCGCCTCGCTCACAACTTCTCCATTAATGGGTTAATTAAAGCACATGGACGGAGGGTGTTTGCTTGTCATCCCATGGCAGCATTTGCTTTCTTTGTGTTTTCAACTCGTATTCCGGCCTAATTTAAATTGCCACATACGGCAACGGATAATACGATGACAAATTTACAATGGAGTAGATAATAATTGTCTTACATATTCCGGATAATTTAAAATGCCACATGCAGCAAAGCTCAGAAGACACAGGGTCAAGAGAAAAAGGAAATCGCACACAACTATGTGGGTCTCTACTGTCTCTACTCATCGATGGATCACCGGGCGACGACATCGTCCAGCTCCTTCTTCAATTCCTCATGACTTTCCTTGAAAGCAGCCATGGATTCCACCACTTCTTGCTTGCGCTCGATCCGGAGCTTCCTCATGTCACACATCAGTTCCTCGACGACCGCTGTAAGTGTCATCCCCGAGGCACCGCTCTACTCATGCACAGCCGAAGGCCTCCTCCTCCTTGACGAGCGCCTTGAGGAGCTTCGCATTGTCACCCATGAGTTGCTCGATGAGGCCGGTAACCTTGTCAACTAAGGCATCACAGATCTCGAGCAACTTTATCTAGCCGTCGACCAGCTCAAGCTACTTAATGAGGCCAACGAGAATGTCATCATCGCCGGCCAAGGACTTTAGTGATGCCAGCTCGTTGCGATCGCCGATGTGGCGAGTGCGCTTGTGAGAGCCCTCGCGTGCCCGTGAGAGCTCGTTCGAGGGCTCCGCGGCGCGCCGGGACATCTCTGTTGCGGCTTCCGTTTCACGGCGAGACCTCTCCAGTGCTTCTGCGGCTTTGGTCTTTGCTTCCTGGTTATATGTCCACCCGAAACTCCTCCTACCGGTCATGGAGCAACGACTAGGCAGGGAAGACCAGTTTTGTGGGTGATGATGAGAGGAACTGTGAAGTAATTTTCGAGTGGGTAGTTTTTATAGCCCGGTGCTAAGTGTGAACACATATTAGTTTGATCGATGTGAACACATATTAGTTTGATCGGTATGAACACATATTAGTTTGATCGGTGTGAACATATATTAGTTTGATCTGTATGACCAGATATGCGATTACTTATTGCGTTGTAATCTGCAATGTGACGAGAAACAAAGTCAAAATTTCTTGATGGTTCTGGGCCTACAAAGACTTGTTCTGTCTCATCGCAAACAGTTCTTTTAGATCAACAGTATGCCATGCATCGGAAGCCCGAAATGTGTGCCCTTGTTCTCAAATGTACATGTACGTGTCTGACCACTATCACACACGGTCATGATATCACCATCGTGTCCTATGGATGTATCTTCACGTCTCCCATGGGGTGCCAGAAGGTTGACCACGTGGTTGCTCGTCGTTGAGGCGGCCGTGGCACGCTCTGCTCGCGTTCATCCATGCATTTTGCTAGCAATTGAGATGGCCGCGGCACGCTCTGCTCTGGCATCCTTGCTCGTGCTCTGGTCGCCGTTGAGGCAAATTTACAATTGAGGGAGTCCTGTATTCAGAGGTCCTCAGTCATCCGGGTCGTTGAAGCTGGGCCGCATGAAGAAGAAGTAGAAGGCCCTCCCAGGACTCCTATGTATGTATGAAGGTAGGTGTAGAGTTCGGATGTATCAATTTATTCCTCCCCGAGTCACCCTTGTAACCCTTGGTCCCCTCCGGTGTGTATGTAAGCCGAGGGGTTTAGTCTGTAGAGGGGATTGTCATTACAATATCCTCATAGGCTAGACTTAGGGTTTAGCAATTACGGTCTCGAGGTAGATCAAATCTTGTATTCATATCGACCCATACTAATATAGCAGGAAGTAGGGTATTACCTCGATCGAGAGGGCCTGAACCTGGGTAAACATCGTGTCCCCAGCCTCATGTTACCATTGATCTTCAGACGCACAGCTTGCCCCCCCCTACCCAAGATCTGCCGGTTTGGACACCGACAATGGTGCTCTCATTGAGAGCTCCACTGTGCGCTTGCCATGAGCGATCGACGGCGCGTCTCGTCATCGACGACGGATCACCCTCGGAAATAACCTAGCCATCGGCCAGGTCCTCCAGCTCGGCGGGTTCACTGTATGCGCCCGCATGGCCTCTGGGCCGGACGCACTCCCTGCGGTCGTCGAGCATCACCTTTATGCCGATTCCGGCTACTCCGATGACGCGACTTTGGCAGAAATCTGGCCCATAAATGAGTTGTTCGATCACATCGCCACCCTGGGGCTTTCATCTCCAGGATATCAAATCGGTCTTAAATCCGTCCATGACAAGATCGGCCCTTCTCCGATCACTCATCTGGTAGCAGCAGTGGAGGCTGGAGCCATAGAGACTCCTCCTCTACAGACGGAGACCGCAATAGTCCGGATCTCTGAACCCATCGAGCCGAACACCTCCCCGTCAGGAGGCGCACTATGTTCTTTGATCTCTCGGACAGACGCCGGAGCCGAAGGGCAATTACATCCCATTGAATCCAGATTGTCACCATCGCAGGTAGCTAAAACCCCGAATATCACTCTGGGTCGGGATTCAAAACCTCCAACACCCGCCCACCATGGGAAAAACTTTTCAAGTAATTCCGGAATCCCGGACATATATGACTTCACGAACATACAACAGCAACCCGAGGAAACGGTCAACCACTTCTGGGCCAGATTCCTACTTGTTAAAAACAAGATCAGGGACTGCTGCGACGACAAAGCGGTCTCTCTATTTCACCACAATTGCATGGACAAGGGAGTCTTGAACGCCCTTAATCGACGTCGTGTTCCGAGTTTCACAGAATTATCGCAGTTCGTACGGAAGTACCGCGCAATGGAAAACACTTGGAAAGCCCAGGATACACCTCTGGAACAGTCCATCTCCGGACAATACGTAACCAAAGCTAACGGTCTTACCCTAGTTGGTCATCCGATAGCATTCATATTGGTAAAAGGAACAAGCGTCTTTTAAGGCAAAGGTCCGTACTGGACGAACTACTCGATACACCTTGCCAAATACATGCAACCCTAGATAACGTCCCAAACCATCGCCTTAGAGCATGTTGGGTACTCCGGCAGGTAGCAAAGAGCGGGTCGCCGATTCTTGCCACCACGGTATCAAGGGAGAAAGACACCAATGTCTTCACTTTCTTTGAGACGTTCTCCTCAAATAATCGTCGCAAGAGAGCAAATCATGAACTTGCTGAAGTTCACTAAATTAGCTCTGCAAGCCCATGGAGCGACATGGCAATTAGTTTCTCTGCTGAAGACACACCTCGAGTCTGGCAGATCCGAGCATCAACAGCTCTTGTACTAGACCCAATAGTAGATGGCTTCCACCTCACTAAAGTACTTACGGATGGAGGAATCAGAGTAAACCTCATATATAAGGAAACACTTGTAAAAATGCAGGTCGAGAAATCCCGAATTGAGCACACCAGCACAACCTTTCGAGGAATTATACCAAGCTGCGAGGCCAAGTATTCGGGAAGCATTAAGCTCGATGTAGTGTTCGGCTCACCCAACAACTACAGATCAGAGGTACTACTCTTTCACATTGTGCCCTTTCACAATGGATACCACGCCCTTCTAGGACGGGACGCTTTCTCATGCTTTCAAGCTATACCCCATTATGGATACATGAAGCTTAAAATGCCAGGGCCCAACGGGGTGATCACAATAATAAGTGATCCCGATAGAGCATTCCGCGCCGAAAACAAATGACATCCTTAGCCTTATAGGCATTATCTGAAGCTTTTGCGGCCGAAGAATTAACTACCCTACGATCAAAGGTGGATGCAGACGACGTCATCCTCGCCAAAAGATCGAAGTCCACCTCCTTCAAGCCAGCCGATGAAATCATCAAATTCCAAGTGCACCTAACAGACCCTAACAAAATGGCATCCATCGGGGCATAGCTGGATCCGGCGGTAGACAGTGCGTTACGCACCTTCCTTCGGGAAATTTGGGATATATTCTCCTCGCACCCTTCAGACATGCCAGGAATCCCATGCAGGCTGGCTGAACACAGCCTCAATATTATCAAAGGGTTCAAACCAGTCAAGCAATCACTGTGACGGTTTTCTGAACCCAAAAGACAAGCAATGGGAAAAGAACTAGCCAAACTTCTGGAAGCCGGATTCATCAGAGAAATTAAACATCCAGATTGGCTAGCCAACCTAGTCATGGTACCGAAGAAGGATAAATACTAGCGCATTTGTGTCGATTTCACAGACCTGAATAAGGCTTGCCCAAAGGATCCCTTTCCTCTGCCCCGCATTGGCCAAATTATCGATGCAACGGCCGGACACGACTCGCTATGTTTCCTTGATGCTTACTCCGGATACCATCAGATAAAGATGAAGGAATCCGATCAGGCCGCAACGACATTTATCACCCCGTACGACCCCTTTTGTTTCAACACTATGCCTTTCGGACTCAAAAACGCTGGCGCAAAATGCTTAGAAAAACAAATCGGCAAAACAGTGGATGCATATGTTGACGACGTAGTCGTAAAGACCAAAAATGTCGAAACTTTGGTGGATGATCTCCGCCTCACGTTTCCAACCTCAGAGAATATGACATAAGGCTCAATCCGGAAAAATGTGTCATCGGCGTTCCAGCCGGAAAGCTGTTAGGGTTCATCGTATCCCATAGAGGAATCGAAGCTAACCCAGCCAAAATCTGGGCATGTCAGAACTCAAAATACCAACCGATCTCAAGCAAGTGCAAAAACTAGCAGGCTACATAGCGGCTTTAAGCCGCTTCATCTCCAGGTTAGGAGAAAAAGCATTGCCGCTTTATAGATTGCTACGGCGCAGTGACAATTTCGAATGGACAAATGCGGCCACAGCCGGATTGGAAGAAATAAAAGCTCTACTAGCAAGCAACCCAATCCTAGCCGCCCCTGGTGTTGGCGAACCAATGCTGCTGTACATATCAGCTACTCAGCAGGTGGTGAGTGCCGTGCTCGTCGTTGAATGAGCAGAAGAGGGACATAAATTCCCCTTTCAAAAGCCCGTATACTATGTATCCGAGGTTCTCACACCGTGCAAATCATGGTACCCCCGCTATCAGAAAATTGCCTATGCGGTCTTCATGTCATCTCGGAAACTCCAACACTACTTTCAAGAGTGTTCAATCATAGTGGCATCCGAGGTACCACTTAATGATATTATCAATAATAAAGACACCACGAGACGCATAGCCAAATGGGCCATTGAGCTCCTACCGTTCGAAATATCTTACAAACCACGCCGGACTATTAAATCCTAGGTGTTGGCCGACTTTGTTGCAGAATGGACCGAAGCCGAACTCCCTAAAGAGTACGGCTCATACTCCCACTGGACAATGTACTTCGACGGTTCCAAAATGCTAGTCGGGCTGGGGGCCAGTGTAATATTGATATCCCCAACAGGGGATACAGTCTGGTACATTTTACAGATCATGTATACGGACTCGAATAATGCGGCCGAATATGAGGCCCTACTGCATGGTCTCCGACTAGCCGTATCCATGGGCATACAATGCCTCGAGGTACGTGGAGACTCAAACCTCACCATCTCCCAGATTAATGGGGATTTTGATGGAAGGATTCAAAAATGGCAGCTTATCGCAATGCCATATTAAAAATATCGGCTCGATTTGAGGGGTTGGAATTCCATCATGTAGCTCGGGATAATAATGAGGCCGCTGACATACTCGCTTGCATGGGAGCTAAACGCAACCCCGTCCCACCGAACACATTTGTAGAATGGTTGTTTAAGCCATCAGTAACATGACAGGACACGAGCAGGGATACAAAGTCGGATCCGAACACACCCCGGCCGAACTTAATGACGATGTCATCGGAGATCCAAACATGGACATAACTCCTTCGGCTCACGAAATCATGGCCGTCATAGCCCACTGGACAAAGCCTTTCCTAGCCTACCTTAATAGGCAGGAACTCCCTGATGACCATAATGAGGCCCGCCACATAGTCCGGTGCTCTAAAGCCTACAAAATTCACGAAGGTGAACTATACAAGAAAAGCACAACTGGTATTCTCCAAAGGTGCATCTCCTAAGTGGAGGGAAGGCGAATTCTCACTGAAATACACGCTGGAATGGGTTGGCACCATGCCGCAGCAAGGGCGCTCGTAGGCAAAGCTTTTCGTGCTGTCTTTTACTGGTCTACTGCCCGAGCAGATGCCCAAACCTTAGTCCAACATTGCGTTGGCTGCCAGCTCTTTGCAAATCAAAGTCACATGCCTCCCACCGCACTAAGAACAATCCCCATTACTTGGCCTTTTGCGGTCTGGGGGCTTGATATGGTCAGACCCCTTAAAGGGGGAAGTCATAAAAGAAAATACTTACTGGTGATGGTAGATAAGTTCACTAAGTGGATCGAAGGCAAACTAGTAAAAACAACCGAAGCAGGGCCTGTGATAGATTTTATATCCAGCGTAGTACACCGTTATGGTGTCTCGCATAATATTATCACAGATAATGGCTCTAATTTCATAGCTGACGAGGTAAAAAATTGGTGCGCAAAGTTGGGTATAAAACTCGATTACGCTTCCGTATACCACCCTCAAACAAATGGTCAGGTCGAAAGGGCCAATGGTCTGATTATGAGCGACATTAAACCCTGACTAGTGCACTCCCTTTGGGAGTCCGATAAACACTGGGTCGAAGAGCTTGACTCCGTACTCTGGGGGCTGCGGACCACTCCCAATCGTACGACCGGATATACACCATTTTTCATGGTGTACGGCGCAGAGGCTGTTCTGCCCTGCAAGATTATTCATGACTCACCTAGAGTGCACATGTATGAGGAAAGGGAGGCCGAGTTAGATTGTCAGGACGACCTAGATGGACTTGAAGAGGAGCAGAATACAGCGCTAGCACGTTCCGCATTTTACTAACAACAGGCTAGGCGATACCAGAGCAGAGAAGTGCGGGCCAAGACATACAATGTCGGCGAACTCGTTTTACACCTCCCGGAGAAGAAAAAGGACAAGCTTAAACCAAAATGGGAGGGGGCCTTCATTATTGATGAAGTACTCACCGGTGGAGCTTATCGCCTTCACAATGCACAGGACTACCGCCTTGAGCCGAACCCTTGGAACGCTGCCAGGCTCCGACGATTTTATGGATAGTTCGGTAGCAATTTCTTCCTCGTTATAAGTTAGGTCTTGTTTTTTACTTTCTTGTTTCTCTCCCTTTTTTCCTCTTTACATTTACTTGGCAAGTATTCAGCTCACCCGAACTGCCACATGACGAGTACATCCTCACATATACCTGGGGGCTTCTTTAATGAAGCCCATCATCAATAAAGCTTCTTGCTTGAAAATGTCGCCTGTTTTTATAGTTCATCCTTGCCATTATATGCAGCGATATGACTTAAGTTCTGGCCAAGCTGGGTTGCCTGGCTCCTATGCTTACCCCTACGTTTCCGATTGTTCGGCTAGGGCGTAAAGGGAGCACCTCTGCTATTGTTACAACCGGGTAATCCAGATATGTACTTCAGAGTGGGTGAAGTCGAAAGCTAGTGCTCTTAAGGGAATAATTGGTTGGCGAATACACGACATATCACATTCTAATGCGTATCTTAACTATCACATGAGATGGCTTCCTACCATCCTTCTCAAAGTATGAAAAAGCCTAGGCCCGCATCTTCATGCACGCCGACCCAGGGAAAGGAACCCCTAACGGAAATATTCTCTCTGGAAGATGTTTATTACGTTAAAAAGTAATATAACATAACTCCTCAAACTCAGTTCGTCTGTTCAAGCAATTATGACCGGAATGCCTAGTTTCCGAACATATCACGTGCTTTACCACAGATATAGTATTCTGAAACACTCAAGCCTTTGGGTTTATGGAGGTCGAAGCAGCTGGTCGGCCATGACAAACTTTATATAAACTCGGCGGGAGATAAGTTTGATGGTAAAAGTACATTAATACATAGTATCAAACAACTATTCATTTTCTATTCCCTCTATCAGGTTGTCTAGCTTACAGTCCTGTTGGGAAAGCTTGGCAGCTATTTCTACTTGGTTATAGACCAAACACGGAGGAATTTCGTGTCCATCGGACCCTCGAGGTCCCACACTGGCCATGTGATTTGGATCAAGACGAGTGTAGCGCATCTTTACCATAGCCCATGCTTCTCGAGCTCCCATACGGCATGCTGACGCTTTCCATAGTTCGAAGTGGCGCCGAGCCCCTTTGAACAGGTCCGCCAAATCCTCCGTAGACTCTGGAGGGGAGTCGCCAGGCCATAGAGCTCTGGCCATACTCTTCATGGCCTTCTTAGCTCGTTCATGGACCCTGGAAAGCTCTTGCAGCACATCGCCCTCAAAACCGGATACTCCGCCTTTAGGCTGACCAGTCAATAAACCTGCAGGAATTTTTTTTATAAGAAACTTTCAAACTAAGAGACTATAAGGAGAGCTAGGTATATGAGACATACTGAACATGCCGCTCTTTAGCCTCCGGTTCTCTTCCAAGGCGCTGGAGAGTTGGGCCTTTACGCCCTTTAGCTCCTGTTCGAGCCTAATATTTTCATCCTGTGCTTGGTTCCTTTTTTCCATAGCTTGCGTTAGTGCACGCTCGCCAGCAGCTTTTTCGTCTTCGGCAAATTTCTTGTCCTCTAGGGCCGCTCTTAGCTCCCTCTCCAGTTGGTCGGTCGATCATGTTACCGTATTACACATTAGTATATATATCATAGTAATCAGGAGAACTGTCATAGCTTCCGGACACAATTTTTCTTACCAACAGCATCCTTTCCGGATTCCTTCGAATTTTTCAATTCGACGAGCTGAGTCTGGCACTCTTCAAGTTCCTTGGATAAAGAGTTATTCTTCTCTCGAATGACCTATAAAAATACAACGATCCTTAAATCAGTTGTACCAACTGCTTTAAGTCTCGGTGGCTACTGGCATGGGAACATTCAAATTCAAAACTTACTCTAGTATATTTTGAAAGCTGATGAGTGGCTCCGGCGAGTCCGTCTTGAGCGACTCGGATACAGGCATCTGCAGAATTGAGGGCGTTAAATGCCTCCTCAGAAAAAGCAGGGTCACGCTCGGCCGCTTTTCGCCGCCGTTGAATCATCGCGACCTCCACTTCGGAATTGGTAGCTGACACCTCATCCGAATCCTCCTGGAGAGGACAATCCGGCACCGAATTAGCATTCACCCTTGATGGGCCCAATGCAGGATTGGCTAGAGCTTGGCCCACGTCGCCTCCGGGGACAACCCGACTTAAATTCCTCCTAAAAGGAAGAAACAATGCGGAAAGTTATAACAACAATTTCACCGCCCAGCGTATGGTAAAACAAACATACCTCTCTGAAGGTCCGATGGTATTCGTGGTCCTTTTCCACTTCAAAGCCTTGCCCGACGCGGGCGCCGCCCTCTGGGTTGGCAGTCTATGCACAGTTTCGCTTGAGGAGCGCCGTCCCTGTTTAAGTATGATAGAATACGGTGGGTAAATGCGCACTGGGAATCTTCTCATCAGTGAGATATCCCCTAAATTACTTGCACAGGAAGAAGGAATGAGGCCTGGGTAATCGGCTACTATAGCCACCAAGTTGGCCTCACGGAAGGCCTGATAGAAGACTCCCTCTTCTAACTCTATGCCTATATCTGGGTCCTCTTCATATCCTGGGCCCGTCTTTTGGAACGGGTCCTCTGGCTGCGGGGCGGGATTATTAATCCCCTTGATCACCTTCCTCCACTCCTGTTGGGAGAACCCGAATACAGTTCGGTCAATATATCATAACAAAGAAAAATAGAGTGGTCAAAGAGAAGGACTCACCCAGTCGGGAAGATTGTACATAGAAAGGCCTTCTTAGCACGTTAAGCGGATGAAGTCCTGCTTCTCTCCTTTGTAAAGGCCTTCTAGGACAGCGCCTAGAATGGCAGGGTCATCTAGATCCAGGCGTAGGCGGTGCGAGGCATCATTCTGACCATTATAATGATACATTGGAAGTCCTCTGGCTTGGAGCGGCTGCACACGCCGCTTTAGTAAAATGGCCATCACTTCGATTATAGTTAATCCCGAACTGGCAAGCAATTTAATCTTGCCGGCCAGTCCGCTAACCTCCGCTTTCTCTTCTTCTGAAGGACCACGGGGATGCCAGTTGAAAAGCTTCTTTGGCAGAGCACTGGAATACGGGGGGAGTCCGCGCCGAACTGGATCCGGCAATGCGACATCTTCAATGTAAAGCCACTCCGAGGGCCACTCTTCGGATGCCTTCTTCGGAGTACCGGAAAGATAGCCTGTCCCGGCTATGAGCGATACTTCGGCGCCCCCAACTTCAAATATGGATCCCTCTTCCGATCAAGGGACCAGGCAGAAATACCTTATCCACAGCTCAAAGTGGGGCTCGCAGCCCAAGAAAAGTTCGCATAGAGTGAGAAAACCCGCAATGCGCAGGATTGAACATGGAGTAAGATTGTGCAGTTGGAGGCCGTAGAACTCTAGGAGTCCCCTAAGAAAGGGATGGACAAGGAACCCGATGCCTCTTAAAAGGTGAGGGACGAGACATACCCGCTCTCCATCAGAGGGGTTGGGAAAGCTCTCTGCCAGGGCTTAGTTGTCGACGGACGTTAGTCCGGCCCAAACGGGGACTAGATCCTCTAGAGGGATATACCCATGCGCTTGCAGTGTCCGCAGATGCGCGTGAGACACAGAGCAGCTTTTCGAATCTCCTACATGAGGGCCATGAGGGCGCGAGGAGGAGCTCGGGGCACTAGCCATGTTTGAAGATGTTTTGCAGGCACTAGGGTTTCTTCCGCGTGGAATGAGATGGAAAGGCAGTCGGATCTATTCTCTTATATAGGCGCTTCCCTTGAACAGTCAAGGGAGTATTTGTAAAAGACGCCCAGACGATTCGGATTCATTGGACACATGGAAGACGAGACGACGACAGGGAGGAATCGACAGATTGTAATATTTGAAGAAGACGAACTATCATCCAGGAGGACTCACCTTGCAAGACCGAAGACATGAAGCCGGATACAATCTTTTCCTTGAAGGAAAGTCCGGGGGCTACTGAGGGAGTCCTGTATTCAGTGGTCCTCAGTCATCTGGGTCGTTGAAGGTGGGCCGCATCGATGGGCCGCATGAAGAAGAAGTAGAAGGCCCTCCCATGACTCCTATGTACGTAGAAAGGCAGGTGTAGAGTCCGGATGTATCAATTTATTCCTCCCCGAGTCACCCTTGTAACCCTAGGTACCCTCCGGTGTGTATATAAGCCGAGGGTTTAGTCTGTAGAGGGGATCGTCATTACAATATCCTCATAGGCTAGACTTAGGGTTTAGCCATTACGATCTCGAGGTAGATCAACTCTTGTATTCATATCCACCCATACTAATATAGCAGGAAGTAGGGTATTACCTCGATCGAGAGGGCCTGAACCTGGGTGAACATCATGTCCCCAGCCTCATGTTACCATCGATCTTCAGACGCACAGCTTGGGCCCCCCTACCCAAGATCTGCCAGTTTTGACACCGACAACAATGGCAACTGTTAATAATTGTCTTACATATTCAGGATAATTTAAAATGCCACATGCGGAAAGGCTCAAAACACTAACGACCTACTTATGCATACAATTATAATAAAATATAGGTTAAAAGGCTGTGCCGGCGGCCTTGCGACGACAGTTTTCTCGGACTCCATGATCAGCATGTCACCCTTGCGGCCGTTCATTATGTGTAACTTACTAATCATCACACACGAATACCCGCAGACGCATCGTGTGCGATACTCCTAGCCACCGCAAGCAACTAATTTGCATTTTTCAAAGTTTTTCGTACGAACAGAATCCTGATACATCTCCAACGTATCTAGAATTTTTGATTGTTCCATGCTATTATATATTCTGTTTTGGATGTTTAATGGGCTTTATTATACACTTTTATATTATTTTTGGGACTCACCTACTAACCCAAGGCCCAGTGCAAATTGTTGTTTTTGCCTATTTCAGTGTTTCGCAGAAAAGGAATATCAAACAGAGTCCAAACAGAATGAAACCTTCAGGAGAGTTATTTTTAGAATGATATCAACACAGAAGACTTGGAGTACACGCGAGGAAACGAAAGAGGCGGCCACGAGGGCAGGGGCGCGCCCAGGGGGGTAGGCGTGCCCCCACCCTCGTGGCCCCCCTCTGGTTCCCCTGGCGTGCCTCTTCAGCCTATATATACCCTCATACCCTGAAAACATCGAGGAGCACCACGAAACCCTAATTCCACCACCGTAACCTTTTGTACCCATGAGATCCCATCTTGGGGCCTGTTTCGGAGCTCCGTTGGAGGGGGCATCGTTCACGGAAGGCTTCTACATCAAGACCATAGCCCGTCCGATGAGTTGTGAGTAGTTTACCACAGACCTTTGGGTCCATAGTTATTAGCTAGATGGCTTCTTCTCTATCTTTGGATCTCAATACAAAGTTCTCCTCGATCTTCGAGGAGATCTATTCGATGTAATCTTTTTGCGGTGTGTTTGTCGAGATCCGATGAATTGTGGGTTTATGATTAAGATTATCTATGAACAATATTGGATTCTTTTCTGAAATCTATTATGTATGATTATAATATCCTTGCAAGTCTCTTCGAATTATTGGTTTGGTTTGTCCTACTAGATCTATAGTTCTTGCAAGGGGAGAAGTGCTTGGCTTTGGGTACAATCTTGTGGTGTCCTTTCCCAGTGACAGCAGGGGCAGCACCATGTATAGTATTATTGCCGTTGAGGATAAAAAGATGGTGTTTATATCATATTGCTTGAGTTTATCCCTCTACATCATGTCATCCTGCTTAAGGCGTTACTCTGTTCTTATGAACTTAATACTTTAGATGCATTCTGGATAGCGGTCGATGTGTGGAGTAATTGTAGTAGATGCAGAATCATTTCGGTCTACTTGTCACGTACATGATGCCTATATATAATGATCATGCCAAGATATTCTCATAACTATGCACTTTTCTATATATTGCTTGACAGTAATTTGTTCACCCACTGTAGAATTCTGCTATCATGAGAGAAGCCACTAGTGAAACCTATGGCCGCCGGGTCTATCTTTATCATATTTATCTCCCATCAACTAGCCAATTTCTGCCGCCGTTATTTATTTTCTTTATTTACTTTCTGTTTCTATACCAAAAATACCAAAAAATATTATCTTATCATACCTATCACATCTCACTCTCGTAAGTGACCGTGAAGGGATTGGCAACCCCTTATCGTGTTGGCTGCGAGGTTCTTATTTGTTTGCGCATGTGCGAGGGACTCACGCGTGGTCTCCTACTGGATTGATACCTTGGTTCTCAAAAACTGAGGGAAATACTTATGCTACTGTGCTGCATCACCCTTTCCTCTTCGAGGGAATACAACGCAAGCTCGAGCAGTAGCAAGAAGAATTTCTAGCGCCGTTGCCGGGGAGATCTACGCAAAAGTCATATACCAAGTACCTATCACAAACCCTTATCCCTCGCACTTCATTATTTGCCTCTCATTTTCCTCTCCCCACTTCACCCTTTTCGTTTTATTCGCCCTTCTTCTTCCGTGTGTTTTACCATTTGCTTGCCTCTTGTTTGCTTGTGTGTTGGATTGCTTGCTTGTCACTATGGCTCAAGATAATACCAAATTGTGTGACTTTTGCAATACCAACAATAATGATTTTATTAGCACTCCGATTGCTCCTATCTTAGATGCTGAATCTTGTGAGATCAATGCTGCTTTTTTGAATCTTGTCATGAAAGATCAATTTTCTGGCCTTCCTAGTGAAGATGCCGCTACCCATCTAAACAACTTTGTTGATTTGTGCAATATGCAAAAGAAGAGGGATACAGATAATGATATTGTTAAATTGAAGCTATTTCCATTCTCGCTTAGAGGTCGTGCTAAAACATGGTTCTCTTCTTTGCCTAGAAATAGTAATGATTCATGGAATAAGTGCAAAGATACCTTTATCTCTAAGTTTTTTCCTCCCGCTAAGATTATCTCTCTTATAAACGATATTATGAATTTTAAGCAACTAGATCATGAGCATGTTGCACAAGCTTGGGAGAGAATGAAATTAATGATACGTAATTGCCCTACACATGGTTTGAACTTATGGATGATTATACAAAAAAATTATGCTGGCTTGAATTTTGCTTATAGAAATCTTTTAGATACGATCGCGGGGGGAACTTTTGTGGAAATCACTTTAGGAGAAGCTACCAAACTCCTAGATAATATTATGGTTAACTACTCTCAATGGCACACCGAAAGATCTACTAGTAAAAAGGTGCATGCTATTGAAGAGATTAGTGTTTTGAGTGGAAAGATGGATGAACTTATGAAGTTATTTGCTACTAAGAGTGCTTCTTCTGATCCTAAGATATGCCTTTATCCACGTTGATTGAAAATAATAATGAATCTTTAGTTGTGAATTTTGTTGGTACGAATAATTTTGGTAATAATGCATATAGAGGAAACTTTAATCATAGGCCTTTTCCTAGTAATTCCTCTAATAATTATGGTAGTTCCTACAATAACTCTTATGGTAATTTTGGTAAGATGCCCTCTGAATTTGAGACTAGTGTTATAGAGTTTATGAATTTGCAAAAAAAATTCAATGCTTTGCTTGAAGAAAAATTGCTTAAGATTGATGAGTTGGCTAGAAACATGGATAGAATTACTCTTGATGTTGATTCTTTGAAACTTAGATCTATTCCACCTAAGCATGATATCAATGAGTCT
The DNA here is from genome assembly GCA_902687465.1 of Secale cereale. Classification (NCBI taxonomy): domain Eukaryota; kingdom Viridiplantae; phylum Streptophyta; class Magnoliopsida; order Poales; family Poaceae; genus Secale; species Secale cereale. Next base: position 620,995,910 of record LR738711.1, read on the forward strand.
CTCAAAGCCATGAGAATTTCCATTGATGAGTGCAAATAAAGTACCGCTAGGATGCGTGCTAAAAGAGATTGCTTTATGAAAGCGTGTTCTTCTAGTTTTCATGAAAATAAGGATGAAGATCTGAAAGTGATTGATGTGTCTCCTATTAAATCCTTGTTTTCTAGTATGAATCTTGATAAATATGGGACTGAAGATGAGTCTACTTTAGTTAAAAGGCGTACCAACGATTCGGAGTTTTTAGATCTTGAAGCTAAAATTGTTAAAAGTGGGATTGAAGAGGTCAAGACTTTACATAGCAATGAACCCATTATCTTAGATTTCAAGGGATTTAATTATGATAATTGCTCTTTAATAGATTGTATTTCCTTGTTGCAATCAATGCTAAACTCTCCGCATGCTTATAGTCAAAATAAGGCTTTTACCAAACACATAGTTGATGCTTTAATGCAGTCTTATGAAGAAAAACTTGAATTAGAAGTCTCTACCCCTAGAAAACTTTATGATGAGTGGGAACCTACTATTAAAATTAAAATTAAAGATCATGAATGCTTTGCTTTGTGTGATTTGGGTGCAAGTGTTTCCACAATTCCAAAAGCTTTGTGTGATATGTTAGGTTTCCATGAACTTGATGATTGTTCTTTAAATTTGCATCTTGTGGATTCTACCATTAAGAAACATATTGGAAGGATTAATGATGTTCTTATTGTTGCCAATAGGAATTATGTGCCCGTAGATTTCATCGTTCTTGATATAGATTGCAATCCTACATGTCCTATTATTCTTGGTAGACCTTTCCTTTGAACGATTGGTGCACTTATTGATAAGAAGGAAGGAAATATTAGATTCCAATTTCCATTAAGGAAAGGCGTGGAACAATTTCCTAGAAAGAAAATCCAATTACCTTATGAATCTGTTATGAGAGCCACTTATGGATTGCCTACCAAAGATGGCAATACCTTGATCTATTCTTGTATCGTGCCTAGCTAGGGGCGTTAAACGATAGCGCTTGTTGGGAGGCAACTCAATTTTATTTTATTTGTTTTTGCTTCTGTTTAGGAATAAATATTGCATCTAGCTTCTGTTTAGATGTGGTTTTGTGTTTTAATTAGTGTTTGTGCCAAGTAGAACGTTTGGGAAGACTTTTGTGAAGTTTATGTGATCATGCTGTAAAAACAGAAACTTTAGCGCTCACGAGATTAGCTACCATTTTTTACTGGAGAGTTCTTTTTAGTTAATTCTCTTTGTAGATGATTAATAGACAAATTCCTCACGTCCACCAATTTATTTTAATTTCTTTAGAGTTACAGAAGTATTTGAAGGTCACAGATTACTACAGACTGTTCTTTTTTTTGACAGATTCTGTTTTTTGTGTGTTGTTCGCTTATTTTGATGAATCTATGAGTAGAATCGGGGGGTGTGAATCATAGAGAAGTTGGAATACAGTAGTTTTAACACCAATATAAACAAATAATGAGTTCATTATAGTACCTTTGAGTAGTGGTTTGTTTTCTTATACTAACGGAGCTCATGAGATTTTTGGCTAAGTTTTGTGTTGTGAAGTTTTCAAGTTTTGAGTATGGATTTGCTGGACTATGGAACAAAGAGTGGAAAAGGCCTAAGCTTGGGGATGCTCAAGGAACCCCAAGGTAAAATTCAAGGATAACCAAAAGCCTAAGCTTTGGGATACCCCGGGAAGGTGTCCCCTCTTTCGTCTTCATCTATCGGTAACCTTACTTGAGACTATATTTTTATTCACCACATGATATGTGTTTTTCTTGGAGCGACATGTATGGTTTGAGTCTTTGCTTCTTAGTTTGCCACAATCATCCTTGATGGACACATCTTTTGAGAGAGATACAAATAAATTGGAATTTATTAGAATACTCAATGTGCTTCACTTATATCTTTTGAGTTAGATAGTTTTGCTCCAGTGCTTCACTTATATCTTTTAGAGCACGGTGGTGGTTTTATTTTGTAAAAATTATTGATCTCTCATGCTTCACTTATATCTTTTTGAGAGTCTCTTAGAAAAGCATGGTAATGTGCTTTGGTTATAAAACTAGTCTAATATGATAGGCATCTAAGATGGGAATAGTAAAAACTTTCATATAAAAGTGCATTGAATATTATGAGAAGTTTGATGCTTCATGATTGTTTTGAGATATGAGGATGGTGATATTAGAGTCATGCTAGTAGAGTAGTTTTGAATTTGAGAAACACTTGTGGTAAAGTTTGTGATTCCCGTAGCATGCACGTATGGTGAACCGTTATGTGATGAAGTTGGAGCATGGTTTATTTATTGAGTGTCATCCTTTGCGTGGAGGTAGGGATCGTGCGATGGTTAACTCCTACCAACCCTTCCCCTAGGAGCATGCGTTGAATACTTTGTTTTGATAACTCATAGATTTTTGCAATAATTATATGTGTTCTTTACGACTAATGTTGAGTCCTTGGATTATACGCACTCTCACCCTTCCACCATTGCTAGCCTCTCTTGTACCGCGTAACTTTCGCCGGTACCATACACCGACCATACACCTTACTCAAAACAGCCACCATACCTACCTATCATGGAATTTCCTTAGCCATTCCGAGATATATTGCCATGCAACTTTCCACTGTTTCGTTCTTATGACACGCTTCATCATTATCATTCACATAGAGTCATATTTTGTTCTAGCTTCGAGTTGTAAGTAAATAAAAGTGTGATGATCATCATTATTAGAGCATTGTCCCAGTGAGGAAAGGATGATTAAGACTATTATTCCCCCACAAGTCGGGATGAGACTCCGGACGAAAAAGAAAAAAAACAAAAATAAGAGAAAAAAATAGGGGCCATAAAAAGAAAAAAAAGAAAAAGGCCGAAAAGAAAAAAAAAGAAAAAATGAATGAGAGAAAAAGAGAGGACAATGTTACTATCGTTTTTCCACACTTGTGCTTCAAAGTAACACCATGGTCTTCATGATAGAGAGTTTCTTGTTTTGTCACTTTCATATACTAGTGGGAATTTTCATTATAGAACTTGGCTTGTATATTCCAATGATGGGCTTCATCAAGTGCCTTCGGTCTTCCTGAGAAAGCAAGTTGGATGCACACCCACTTAGTTTATTTTGTCGAGCTTTCATACACTTATAGCTCTAGTGCATCCGTTGCATGGCAATCCCTACTCAGTCACATTGATATTTATTGATGGGCATCTCCATAGCTCATCGATACGCCTAGTTGATGTGAGACTATCTTCTTCTTTTGTCTTCTCCACAACCACCTCTCTATTCCACATAGTGTTGTATCCATGGCTCACGCTCATGTATTGCGTGAAAGTTGAAAGGTTTGACAAATTGAAGTATGAAACAATTGCTTGGCTGAAACTGGGGTTGTGCATGATTTAAATATTTTGTGTGTAAGTGCATCTAGTGCCACCCCTAGTTGGTTCTGGAGTATTGACGACAAACCTGGTTGAGGGACTAATGTGTTTGTGAGAATTGCAAGATAACACAGGTAGTAGTCCCTCATTGATTCGGTTTGCCTACCGGAGATGACCCCTAAAAATGTATGAAGACATTGACATCAGTGGTTGTATATGAAGATAATCCTATTGAAGACTATGACAAGAGAAGACATTGTGTGAAGACTATGGAGACCGAAGACTTAGACGTTTCGTTGTTTCCTTTTCTTCTTTGTTGAGTCATAGGAACCACCGTACTGTTAAGTGGGGTCCAAGTGATCTAAGTCAGAGTGACTAATGTGATGCTCAACCAAATCCTCTGTCTTCGAGCGAAGACAATGAGAGCAAATCTTATCTAGAGTTGGATGAGTCAGCTTTACTTGTAGCCCAAGTAAAGTTGCCATGTGAGTGTTTGAAATCTGACCATTGGAACACGTGTCAGTTCCTTAGTGACCTAGGGTCACTTCGGACAAATCAGGCCGGGTTGCCCAGTGGCTATAAATAGCCCACCCCCTACACCATAAATTGGTGGCTGCTCAGAGTTATTACACGGCTTTTGTCTTTTGAGAGCAACCCACCTCCGAAGCTTTTGAGAGAGAAATCCTTGCGAGGACAAAGCCAAAACACCCAGAGCCAAAGAGTGTTAGGCATCACCGAAGTCTTTCTGTCTGTGTGACCTGAAGACTTATTACACTTGAGGACTGTGTTTCCTCCAGCCGGTTAGGCGTCGCGTTCTAAGCATCCAAGAGTCATTGTGGATCGCCGGTGAACGAAGTCTATGAAGGTTTGGAAGTCTACCTTGAAGAATTACCGGAGTGATTGGGCGAGGACTAGGTGTCCTTAGCTCAAGGGGAATAAGGTGAAGACGCGGTCTTCTGAGTTAAATCCCAGCCTCCCTAACCAGACGTACAGTTGTCACAGCAACTGGAACTGGTCTAACAAATCACTGTCCTCCCCGAGCTACTGGTTCTATTCTTTCCTTCCCTTTACTTACTGTCTTATGTTGTGAAGTCATTGCCTGCTTGCCTTATCTGATAGACTTCACTGAGTATCTACTTGTTCTGATTGGCTTCATTCCTTCCTTCATCTTGATCCCTACTGCCTAGCTGCTATTAGTCTTTGTGCTTTCACTTCATTGAATACATGACTATGGCTTGTCTAGTGTAGTCTACTTTCCGCTGCATACTTATAGGATTGGATTTATCTTTTGTCTTCAAAACTACCATGTTTTGAAGCATTTCATAAAAATCGCCTATTCACCCCCCTCTAGTCGATATACTGCACTTTCAATTGGTATCAGAGCAGGGTACTCCCTTGTGCTGTGTGATTCGGTTTAACCACCTGGAGTTTTAGCAATGTCGACTGCAGGTATAATTAAAATCTCCGCTGCGTGCCCCGTCTTCGATGGCACAGAATATCCCTACTGAAAGAACAAGATGCGCATGCAACTTGAAGCCAATGACGTGGACCTCTGGTTTGTCGTTAAGAATGGTGTTCCCAAGACTGGTGAAGGTATCACCCCTACTGATGTCAAGAGGCTCGTTCAATTGGATTCAATGGCCAAGAATATCATCTGTGGTCATCTGACCAAAGGATAGTATGGTCGTGTAAGTGCTCTAGAAACGTCAAAGGAAGTTTGGGACTGGCTCTCAAAGGTCAACGAAGGAGTCTCAACCCAGAGAGATCAAAGGATCAGCGTCCTTCGCAATCTCTTCAATCGCTTCAAGAGACATGACAATGAGAATGTCCAACACACATTCGATCGTCTCACTGACATCACTAATGAGCTTCAAGCACTTGGCGCCACTGAGATCACCAAGCATGAAATCGTCAAGACCCTCCTGAGATCACTCGACAGCTCATTTGATATCCTTGCCCTGATGATTCAAGAACACCCTGACTTCAAGACTCTCGATCCGTCTGACATACTTGAGAGGCTCAACACACATGAGTTCTAGCTATCTGAGAAACGTGACATCTATGGTCCCAACTATGGCCGATCTCGCACCTTAAAGGCAAAGGCTGTTTCTTCATCTGAAGAAGAATCTGACTGTAGTTCTGATGATCCTGAAGACATTGGAAAGGAGCTTGCCATGCTTGTGAAGAAGTTCTAGAAATTCACTAGGAAGAAAGGCTTCAGAAAGTCTTCACAATCCATCTCAAGAAATGATGAAGCTTCTACCCGTGACTACAAGAAGAGAACATGTCATAAGTGCAAGAAACCTGGTCACTACATATCTGAGTGTCCTCAGTGGGACAATGAGAAGAAGAAGAAGAAGAAGAAGAGCAAGGAATATGATTCAGATGACAAGAAAAAGAAGAAATACTCAAAGTCTTCTTCCAAGTCTTCATCAAAGTATTCATCACACAAGAAGAATTCATCTGGCAAGGCTCGCGCGTTTGTTGGCAAGGAGATGGATTCAGAGGAGGAGTCTTCTTCTGAAGAGGCGGAGGTGGAGTCTGAGGAGGAGTTTGATTCTGGTGCTGCGAGTCTGGCTCTAGCCACTGCCTACGTTGCCAAATCCATCTTCAACACTGAAGACAATGGCCCCGTCCCCAACATTGATGATGAGGACAACGACTCTGCTCCCACCTACTGCTTCATGGCACGCGGTGCCAAGGTAAAATCACGCGATGCTTACTTTCAAACATCTAGTGAAGATGACTCTGATTGTGAATCAAAACCTAGCTACAAAACACTTGCTAAAATTGCCACTGAACAGCAGAAAGCCATGGAACATATTCAAAAACTGTTAGACAAAAGCGATGACCTGTTGGATGTGGAAATGACCCGTTCTCAGTCCTTAATTGAAGACATCAAAAATCTTCATGCTAAGTACAAGGAACTTGAAGGTCTTTATGAATCGCTCTCAAAAACTCATGAAAAGCTTTCCCACGATTACATTCAAAGGAAGCGCAAACTTGAGAAATTGAAAGCGGCTCATGAAGATCTTCAAAAAGAAAATGAGTCACTCCGCGCACAACTGATCAGCTCTACTCACGAAGAGTTTGAACCACCATGTCTAAAATGCATTGAGCGTGATAATGCTACATCTGTTGCTGAATGTTCTACTGCTGCCCCTGTTGCAATATCTTCAACTACTGATGTGGTAACTAACCCCTCTGCTGAGGATACCACTACTATTGCTGATGAAAATGCTAGGTTGAAGACTTTCCTTGAAACAGGGATGTACAAAAGCCTCAAAGGGCATCAGACTCTATGTGATGTCCTCAAAAAGCAGATACTGAACCGAAACCCTAGGAAAGAGGGTGTTGGGTTCGACAGGAAAATGAATGTTTATGGTTCATACCGGAAGCCTGAGCAGTATCCCAAAACCACATGGGTTGCTGCAAAGGAACCTTCAATGGATCCATCTACCCTATCTGGCTTCACTTGTGCTAATCCTCTTATCATTGATGAATCCTTTGATGCAAACTATAAACTGTTTAAGAATCAAAATGGTGAAGTGTTTGCCAGGTACATTGGTACTAACTGCAGGAACGGGCCACCTCTAAAGAAGATCTGGGTACCCAAAGGTTGTCTTGATGACACCTCTTGGGAAGAATACAAACCCCAGACCAAAGGCTTCATATGGCCCTAAGGCTTCATACATACACAGGACTCACCTGAGTCACCCTAACGCCAATGTTTTGCAGGGAAATCGTACTCAGACCCATGAATATGAGCGTGCTTCTTCAAACCTCTATTCAAAAAACAAAGAATTTTTCTGCCTATTCTTATGAGTATTATTCTCCTGCTGCAAGATTATTTGCTAGGGCTCCAAAGCCAAAATTCTCAGATGCTGCTCTTAGACTCATTGCTTCTAAGCCACCCCCGAAGATGTGGGTGGTTCAGAAGAACTAACTTTCTCTTATAGGGAAAGGTCTCCAGCCGAAAATCAAAGGCGTCTGATGCTATTGCTGGGGACCTAAAACACTTGTTGGGCACAAGATCAACTGCCCAAATGATTTGCTGCTCATTCTATTCATGAATCACTTGCTAATCATCTTATCAGTTCTAACTTGAATCTAAGCTTTCATAATCCACTTGTACATCAAATGTTTATGCTTCATAATGGCTTTTGGTGAAGCCTATCCTCCTAACTGCATTGTAGGGAGTGACACCAAAGTGTTCAGAATGGATTATGGACAGCGGATGCACAAATCATATGACTGGAGATCGAAATCTTCTCATGGACTCAACCTTACGACCATCTAACAAGAGTCACATCACATATGCTGATACTGGTAAAAGCAAAGTGTTGGGTCTAGGTAGAGTTGCAATCTCAAGAGATCAGCACGTGGATAAAGTCATGCTTGTTGAATCTCTTGGTTTCAACTTAATGTCTGTCTCAATGCTTTGTGACTTAAACATGATTGCGATCTTTGGTAAATTTTGTTGCCTTGTACTCATGGAATCTGACAAGTCTTTAGTGTTTGAAGGATACAGAAAAGGTGATCTGTATATGGTAGATTTCTCAGCTGGACCGCAGATGGCCGTATGTCTTCTAGCAAAAGCTTCAGAGTGCTGGCTCTGGCATCGGAGGCTAGGACATGCCGGCATGAGGAACTTTCACACTCTCGCAAAGAAGAAGCATGTCATAGGCATCGAGGAAGTCAAGTTCAAGAAAGATCATCTATTTGGTGCCTGTGAAGCTGGGAAGATGACTAGGGCCAAGCATCCCTCGAAGACAATCATGACGACATCCAAACCCTTCGAGCTGCTTCACATGGACTTATTTGTCCCTACTCACTACTCCACGTTCTCTATCACAGCCTGTCTCTATGGCTTCGTCATTGTTGATGATTATTCAAGATACACATGGGTGCACATAATACTCTACAAGACTGAAGTGCAAGATGTCTTCAGACGCTTCGCCAACCGTGCCATGAACAACTATGGCGTCAAGATCAAGCATATCAGAAGTGACAATGGCACTGAGTTCAAGAACACTGGCCTTGATCTTTACTTGGATACAATGGGAATCACTCATGAATTCTCAGCCCCGTATACACCTCAGAAAAATGGGATCGTTGAGCGCAAGAACAGAACTCTAATTGAGATGGCTGGAACGATGCTCGATGAATACAAGACACCAAGAAGGTTCTGGCCCGAAGCTATTAATACTGCATGCCATATCATCAATCGTGTTTATCTTCACAAGCTTATGAAGAAAACGTCCTACAAACTCCTCACTGGAAAGAAGCCTAACGTAAGTTACTTCAGAGTATTTGGAGCTAAGTGCTGGATCAAGGATCCACATCACAAGTCAAAGTTTGCACCAAAAGCACATGAAGGCTTCAAGCTCGGATATGGAAAGGACTCACACTCCTACAGAGTCTTCAACATCTTTTTCTATAATGTAGTTGAAACCGTGGATGTGCGGTTTGATGAAACAAATGGTTCACAAAGAGAGACCCTACCAAATGTGCTAGATGAGGCTTCACCAAATGAATCTATCAAGCTAATGGGAACCGGTGAGATCATGCCTTCTGAAGCACAACCTGACGACGAACTCATCATTTCTGCTCCAAATCAACCTGACGATAATACTCAGCCTGAAGACAACCCTCCTCACGATGACAATGTACATCAAGAGCAAAATCTTCGTCCAGCTCATCCTCGTGTTGCAAATGAAGTACAAGTTGAGAAGATAATTGACAACATAAATGCTCCTGGTCCACTTACTCATTCAAGAGCAACACAACTTGCAAATTTCTATGGGCACTTTGCATTTGTCTCAATATCTGAACCCAAGAAAGTTGCTGAAGCTTTTATGGAACCCGAATGGATTCAAGCAATGCAAGAAGAGCTTCAATAGTTTGAGCTGAACAACGTGTGGGAACTTGTCAAGCGTCCTAACCCTCGCAAGCACAACATAATAGGCACAAAATGGATCTATCACAACAAGCAAGATGAGCATGGTCAAGTGGTCAGAAACAAAGCTCGTCTCGTTGCTCAAGGATACACTCAAGTCGAAGGGATTGACTTCGATGAAACATTTGCTCCTGTGGCTAGACTTGAAGCTATTCATATACTGCTAGCCTATGCAAATCATCACAACATACTTCTGTATCAAATGGATGTAAAGAGTGCCTTTCTCAATGGAAGGATTGAAGAAGAAGTGTATGTTGCACAACCACCTGGCTTTGAAGATCCAAAACGTCCTGATATGGTATACAAACTCAACAAGGCACTGTATGGCCTCAAACAAGCGCCTCATGCTTGGTATGACACACTCAAAGACTTCCTGAAGAGCAAAGGCTTCAAACCTGGATCCCTAGATCCCACACTCTTCACGAAGACATATGATGATGAACTATTTGTTTGCCAAATCTATGTGGACGACATTACCTTCGGCTACACTGACAAAAGATACAGTGATGAGTTTGGTCACATTGTGCAAGAGCAATATCAGATGTCCATGATGGGTGAGCTGAAGTTCTTCCTTGATCTTCAAATTCGTCAGCAAAGCAATGGCATCTTCATATCTCAAGAGAAGTACCTCAAAGACTGCCTGAAGAAGTTTGGAATGCAAGACTGCAAAGGGTACTCGACGCCTATGCCTGCTAAACACCATCTGGGTCCCGACGCCAATGGTAAAGAGTTTGATCAACAGGTATACCGCTCCATGATTGGTTCTTTGCTTTATTTATGTGCATCTAGGCCAGATATTATGCTTAGTGTTTGCATGTGTGCTCGATATCAAGCGGCACCAAAGGAGTCGCATCACTTAGCTGTGAAGCGAATACTTCGATATTTGGCTTACACCCAACACTAGGATTATGGTTTCCAAATGGCTCATAATTTGATCTAGTTGGATTCTCAGATGCTGATTATGCTGGTGACAAAGTTGATCGCAAGTCTACATCAGGCACATGTCACTTTCTAGGACGATGTCTTGTCTGTTGGTCTTCAAAGAAACAGAACTGTGTATCACTCTCCACTGCTGAATCTGAATACATTGCTGCTGGATCTTGCTGCGCTCAACTTCTCTGGATGAAGCAAACGCTCAAGGACTATGGCGTCCATCTGAAGCAGGTGCCACTCTACTGCGATAATGAAAGCGCTATCAATATTGCCAACAACCCAGTTCAGCACTCGAAGACAAAGCACATTGAAATTCGTCATCACTTTCTCAGAGATCATGTCATGAAGGAATATATTGATATCATACACGTCAACATTGAAGAGCAACTGGCAGATATCTTCACAAAGCCCTTGGATGAGAAAAGGTTTTGCAAGTTGCGGTGTGAGCTAAATATCTTAGAATCCTCAAATGTCATGTAATCAGGCACACATCCTAATACTGATGCAAATCGATGACTTAGATGTGCAACACACGAAGTAAAGTATATCTTCAATCAATGAAGACTTACATTCTAAGTGTGAATACATTAACATGGAAATTGACTTCGGAGCACCACGATAATTTTGCGCCGTGTCTGGGTCTAATTCTTCCTATACGGTGGGTAACACCACCACCAAATCCTTGTTTTAAGTGTTTTTCATGGCGTTACATTTGCAAAGTCTTCACACTTGGTTTATCTTCATTTAGGATATATATATATATAGAGAGAAAGAGAGAGAGAGAGAGAGAGAGAGAGAGAGAGAGAGAGAGAGAGAGAGAGAGAGAGAGTTGTGTTCTGTCCTCTACAGCATTCACTTATAGATATGTCTTCTTATTTGAATCTTTTGAACTAAGTGAATGTGATCGGACCCTAACCTCTCTATGCTTTCTCATCTCACACTCTGTCTGTCCAAATCATATGCATTCTGTTGGAACTGTCGAATATCTTCTCTGCGTTCTTGTCAGCAGAAGATACGGAGACAAACTTTAAATCTGATTTTAATGCTCCATCCTTTATGCCTGAAATCCGGAGAAGCCGGAATGACCACTCCGACAGTTGTGGTGTACGTGGGATCGTGGGACAACTCCCAATGCGTTTCATGACCGCCACGTGTCCCTCAAATGTGAACCGCCAGGGGTACCTGCGTAATTGCGCTGTGCCGTCTCCCATGCTTATAAATGGACGTCCCATCACGGTCAAAAATTCTTCTACCACCTCTCCACCTCGACCAACCCTAGCGCCTCCGCTAGCTCTCGACGACGCCGACGACGAAGCGCTTCGCTGCCGCGACCTCGTCGACACCGTCTTCACGTCGGCCGCGGACATCGTCTACTCCGCCATCGCCGTAGCTGTCCTCCGTTGCCAAGTTAGGGCATGGAAGATTGAACTGCTGGGCATCCAACTCTTCTCCGTCCAAGCAGTTCATCGTGTGGTAAATTAAACTCTCCTTTTACCATCTTCTTGATCCAGAAAGATTCATCACTTTTACCACAAGAGGTTTCTGCCTAGACAAATATATAGATCTATCATGTCTGCATCTCACATCTTGCCTTGTACATTCACATATTCTTCAAACATAGTTAGATTCCTCACTTGTACCTATTCATGGATTCGTACAAATCTGGAACTAACTCTCATCATATGAGTGAATGTCTTCGCGCTATGAGGTCAAAGTCTTCAAAACTGATTTATCTTCAAAAACTTCTGAGAATGCATATGACCTCTTCCCTTTCCCTCGCATCTCTAATACTGTCACAGGTACATGTCCGTGGGAGAATCCCTTGGTTCTCATAGTCTGCATTCATTTGCAGAATTCTTGCAGCGTCACATTCACTCTCCTGAAGCCAGTTCCTGTCTGACCAGCAGATCAAACATTTGCAAGTGTTGAAGCCATTCAGTTTGAAGCCCTTCAGGTTGAAGCCAATGGCAACTGATAAGACAGTTAGGAAGGGTGGCAGACAGCACCATGGCAACACCTCCAAAGATTTGCTTCCTGATCTAAGTGAGATGTACAAGACTGATCCAGAGGAGGATTACAATCAGAGGAAGACACGAATCCAATGGATTCGAAGATATTGGGCTGAAGAGTGGTTCAAGTACAGGTTCGTGACCCAAGAGTATGCTGAAAAGAACGCCATCAAGCATCCATGGGGAGATATCACCTACAAAAATCTTCCGCCCAAGACTCGAGCTGAAGCCATTGCTCAAGGCTTCTACCCTTGCATGGTCAGAAGGCCTCAACCTGCTGATGCTGATCCTACTTCTCTGCTCTGGTGTCGCGACGACAATTTGTTCAAGCGAAATCTTCAATATGCCAAGAACTCAGCAAAAGAGAACAAGAAGAACTGGGGATTGGACTTCAATCCTGGCCCCTCTTCGCCCCGCGCTGATGGCACGCGCGAAGCTGAATCAAACCTGGTTGGGCCCTTCTTCAACTTAGAAGGCCTCATCAGTCACATCAGGGTTCAAGGGGCGGATGTGGATCAACCTGCGGATGACGCTGATTCTGATGAAGCGCCTGCAACCCCGAAGCCCAAGAAGAAGAAATCAAAGGCTTCGAAGACCACTCCACCAATTGCTTCTAGAGTGAAGCCTTTGGTCACTGCTCCACCAGCACCAAGTGTGCAGTCTGAGGAGCACTCTCGCATATCCAAGAGCAAACAGCTAAGAAAGAAGCCCTCACACAACCCCAGTCCAGCTCTCACTCCTGATGCTGTTCTGAAGACTGCCAATGAAGCCTTTGATCTCTCGAGCGTTGAGGATCTTGGTGATGATGCTCTGGAGCAACTGATCAAGAGCAAGCAACATGCAGAGATCTTCAATGATTTATCGCTCTTCGACGTGGAAGTGCTCAACAATTTCATTGATGAATGGTTTGACACCCCCAACCTCAGCTTCGATGATCTGGAGCTTCCAGTTGGCCTCAGCGTCTCCTTCCATGGCGCCATTGCTTCTGAGCTAGCTCTGGTTCAGAGAATTGTTGAGCTGAAGCAAAAGATCGATTATGACAAGGCTCGGTTCAAGAAGCATGTGGACAAGCTCAGCGTCCAAGAGATTTAGAACTTCAAGGTAATGATGCATGAGCTCAAGGAAGCCTTTCGCCAGAGGTGTGATGAAGCTAAAGGTTCTCGTGAGCGAATCAAGGACTTGGATGCCAAATGCGTTCAAGCTTACAATGAAGCTGAAAAGCGCAAGGACCTTGGGCGTTCTGGCATTGACCCAAGGATGGCTGCCAAGAAAAAGAAGAAGCAACCTGTGCCCGAAGCTGAAGAATCCAGGCAGGAAATGCCTCGTATTGTCTTCCCTGCCAGCATGACTGGCACGAAGCCTAAGGTCACCCCAACTGCTTCCGAGCTCAAGAAGACAAAGGTGGCTGAAGCTAAAGCTCGCAAGCGCAAGCAAACTACTGATGAAGCTCCACCCACCAAGAAGCGCAAGACAAAGAAGGATAAGGCTGCTTCCAAAGAGCCTATCTTTGTCGAGCCCATATCAGTTGCTCGCCCTGCATCTACGCACCGAGAACGTCGCATGACTCCATGAGCCTTCTCCCACAGAGCTGAAAAACATTCCAGCTGTTGACCCCGCCGCAGCTAAAGACATTGGTCCTCATGACAATGTTGAAGATGATGAAGTCCTTCCTCAGATCGAGTACAACGTTGAATCTTCGCCTGTTGTTACGAACAGCGAACGCATCAGCATTGGTCGTCCATTGACGCCAATTGCACAGGATGACTCTTGGGCTGATCACCCACAAGATACAACAGCAACTCCCCAACCAACTCAAGACACCAGTTCGGTGCTTGAAGATGAAGACTTTGAGGCCCAAAAACCTCCGTCCCCTCAGGTGTCGCCAGCATTTCGCAGGCTTCACAAAGGACCAAGGCCTCAAGTCGTCATCCCAAGTGTTCCAGAAGGAGAAGAGCAACAATATGTACCTGACGCTGCTCCTACTATGAACCCCTCAGAATCTAAAGCCAAAGCGGCTAAAGATATTCGGGCTGCATTAGCCGAAGAAGAATCACCCCAAGAAGAAGAACAACCCCAAGCAGAAGAAGCACGTGCTGCCACACCCCCTGTTCTCGAAGAGAACGTGTCCGACCCTCCAGCTCCTGAAGTGGAGGTTACAAACTCAGAGGCTGCCACCACCAACACTGAAGCCAATGACGTGGTCATGGCTGAAGCTAATGTGGCACCTGAAGTCATAGTGGTGCCTGAAGTGATGGCGCCTGAAGCAAGTGCTGCATCTGAAGCAAATCAGCAGCCTGAAGCCACTGCCTATGCTCCGGTTCCGCCTCCAAGGCCCCATACAATTGAGCAAGCATACAACCAAGATGATCAGCTCATCACTATCCGATGGCCCATTCTGACTCCACCACCTGCTACTGGACCGCATGCTGCTGGTCCTCAGTTTGACCATCATGTTGAGCACAGGCCTCAGTGTGACGCCCGAAGACCGACGTCCCAGAAGATTCCAGAGATTCCAGATGTTCCGGGTTCTCCCGTGTGTTTCATTTGTGCTTGTGTTATTTATTTTGCTTTGCATCATGTCATCATGCCATCATGTCTTTAATCTTTTCCATCTCAACTTAAATAAATCATGTGGATCTTTGATCCATTTAAATCGAGGGAAGGATGACTTCTCTTTATAACATATCCTCCTAATATTTATGGAGCTATTATAAAATATTCCATTCTTTGGAATTAACCGCAACACACATGCATATTTTTTCCCATGCCGCTTTTGCTTCAAGTTTCCCTCCTACCTTGCCAAATTTTCCTTTCCCTTTTATCGAGGCTCCACCTAAAGTCTAGACTCCTTTTCAAACTCCTTTAATGCAAGTTAAATAATTTTGGTTTGCACTTC
Organism: Secale cereale; assembly: GCA_902687465.1. Classification (NCBI taxonomy): domain Eukaryota; kingdom Viridiplantae; phylum Streptophyta; class Magnoliopsida; order Poales; family Poaceae; genus Secale; species Secale cereale. The sequence goes on from LR738711.1 coordinate 621,011,071, forward strand.
CCTATTTTGTTGGAACCACTTTTGTAGGGTTGGTAATATTCCTTAAAGCCTTACAAAAATGTTCCATCATTTATTTCTTGTTCATGGCCTCTTTTCTTAATAATTTTTGAACTCTCTCTATTTTTTTCTGCTAAAGGGATAAATAAGGTGAGAGTGATAGGCCATCTGGGCCTCCTTTGGCCCAAGGCCATCCGTCCCCGCGGCCCAGGCCTCCCTAAGGCCATCAGCCTTCTAGGCCATCAGGCCCAGAGCCGCCCCAGCCTCGCAACCCTAGCGCCAGGCTCCCTCGATCCCTTCTCTCCTACTCCTCATCCCCCTCGCGCCGCACCATCTCGCTCGACCCTGCTCCTCTCCCTCTCGAACCCCCCTCGTCCCCATCTTCCCTTCGCCCGATCCCCTCGCGACCCCTTCGTGCTCCACCTCTGCCGCGCTGCCTGAGCCACGCCGAGGCCACTGGAGTCCGCCGCGCAGGCCATGCTCCTGCGTCGCGCGAGCCCGGGCCCAAGGCCGCCCCTCCGGTCGCCTCTTCCTCCGCGCCGGCTAGCCCAAGCCGCCGCCGGCCAGGAGCCGCCGCCGTCGCCGCCTAGGCCTCGTCTCCTGCGCGCCCCAGGCCCCTGCCTCGTCTCCACATCGGCCACTTCCTCGCCGTGGCTGTTCCTTTGCCGTCCCGCGCCGCCGGCCCTCAAGCCGTCGTCTTCACCGCGCCGCTCCTTCCGTCGACCGGTCGCCCAGAAGATCGCCGGCCTCCCCTAGCAGCAGAAGGCGCCGCTGCTAGCCACTTCTGCTCCTTTCCTGCCATCTTCGGTGCCGAGCCGGCGAGCGCCACCGTCGGAACCCGCTGCATCTGCCGCATGCTACCACGCGCCCAAGGCTTCGTCCGCATCGCCTCCTTGTTGCTGTCTCCATGGAGCCCGAGCATGGGTTTTCTTTTGTTAGCTTCGGTTCTGCCAAGTTCCAAGTACCTCGACGCCCGAGGCCCGAACGACTACCTTCGGTGAAGACCCGTGTACAACTACCCTCGAAGAACCATGGATGCGACAAGTACCCCTACCGATGACCGTGAACGACTACTTCCTCTACGACCCTCGAGTATGACTACACATGAGAACCGCGAGTACCACTACATCAATGTGTACCACTACCGTCGCCGAGGACCCGTGTAATGCAAGCGTTAAGTTCGACTACCGTCGCCGTGTACCACTACTTCCTCGACGAATGTGAACGCGTACTTCCTTTTGGCAACGTGAACGACAACTTCGACAACGACCGCCTCGAGAACGTCTACTTCCACTACTTCCTCTACGATCTTGAACCCCTCCGAGAACGAATGTTCAGAAGGTATAACCCCGAGATGATGACCTGTGGAATGCTTGTGTTGTATGAGATGTTTTCCCTTGTGTGCACCGTGCCCGTTTCGTCTTTTGTCATGCTCCTCGTTTGCCTTGGCGGCAACCCGTGGGAACCCGGCAACGGGATCACCCCACCTTTCATCTTGTTCGACTCACTCCCGCCACCTTTTCTTTTGTTCCGGTCTCTCAACAAGTTACCAGAACCGAGATGTTGCCGTTGCATCATTTTCGGATCGTTGCCGTGGCACCCTTTCTTTCCACCAAGGTGACAAATACTTCATATCTCTTCATGTTAACTTTTAATAAAAATTGCATAAACTTGATCATGTCATCCGCATCATGTTAACAACATTAATATGTGTGAATTGTTGTTGCTTAAAATTGCTAAACATGCATATGGGGATTTCCCCGGAATTGTTGTTATAGTTTCCGGCCTCATTTAAAATGCCTAAATAGTGTAGTTTTTTTTATGCATCCTACCTTGCCATGTTTTGCATTTTGTCATGTTGCTTGTGTTATTTTTCTGTGCTTCCTACCTTGCCATGTAATGCTTCCTCTGTAGTTTTGTCATGCATCATACCTTGCCATGTATTGCATCATATAGACTTGTGTTGTTTTCTGTGCTTCCTACCTTGCCATGTTGTGCTTCCTGTGTAGACTTGCTGTGCATCCTATGTAGACTTGTGTTGCATCATACTTATTTTGAGCATATTGTCATGTCTCGTGTGGTGTGTTTACCGTGTTGCTTGTTTCTTTCCGGTTTGCTTCCCTCGTTAGCTTCGGGTTCGTTCCGGAGTTGTGAGGTTCTGTTTGACTACTTCATGGATCCGTTCTTCTTCCTTGCGGAATCCCAGGCAAGATGACCATACCCTTGGATACCTTTACTACCATTGCCATGCTTAGTTGTCTCGATGCTATCGTTACATGTCGCGCTACCCATCTTTTATCTCAGCCTCTCCTTGTTGCCATGAAACCTCTAACCTTTGAAACCTTCCTAGCAAAACCATTGTTTGGCTATGTTACCCGCTTGCTCAGCCCCTCTTATAGCGTTGTTAGTTGCAGGTGAAGATGAAGATCGTTCCAGGAGGGAACTTGTTGTTGGAATATCACAATATCTATTATTATTATTAACACACCTATATACTGGGCATGGGTGGAAGGCTTGGCCTTTTGCTCGGTGTTTTGTTCCACTCATGCCACCTTAGGCGTCGATAAACCGGCATTATGTTCCTTGATTTTGCGTTCCTTACACGATGGGTATATGGGACCCCTTGACAGTTCGTCTTTGAATAAAACTCCTCCAGCAAGGCCCAACATTGGTTTTAATTTGCCTCATAATAACAACTTAATTTATTAATTAAATTTGCATAGGGGGTCGCACCCTCGGGATTCTTTTCTACATAGCAGGGGGGCCAGTGCTGATGGTGTTGGTCCCAAATAGAGTCGTGTGCGGTGCCCCCCATTGGAAACTTGGGGTTTGGCTGCTTACGCTGTGCTCATCCGGTCGTGGCCTGAGACGAGATACGCGCGGCTACTATCAGGGTGTCGGCACGCCGGGAGGTCTTGCTGGACTTGTTTTACCATTGTCGAAATGTCTTGTGCACCGGGATGCCGAGCCTGATCGGATTTTCCCTAAGATAAGGGGTGATGATATTATATTTATCACTTCAGCTAATCGTGAGAGCTTGTGATGGGCTAAGTTGGGACACCCCTGCAGGGTTATAATCTTTCGAAAGCCGTGCCTGCGGTTATGTGGCAGATTGTAATTTGTTAATTTCCGGTTGTAGAAAACTTGACAGAGGATCCAAAGTAAAACACACAACTGTGTGAGTAACCGTGACTGTCTCTTTTCACTTTGAAAAGAGAACACGATAGGGTTATGTTTGACTCGTAGGTAGTTCAGGATCTTTAGCGATCACTACTACTTGCGACTGTTTGCGTAGATGCTCATCTTATTCTTGTACTCGTAAGTTAGCCACCATATTAAGCTTAGCCGCTGCTGTAACCTCACCACTTACCTCTTCCTACCCATAAAGCTTTGCTAGTCTTGATACCCATGGTTATGGGATTTATGAGTCCTCGTGGCTCACAGATACTACAACACCAGATGCAGGTTCAGCCGGGAATGATGCAGGAGCTGGTTCAAGTACTTCACTGGGAGATCGATGAAGAGTTTGGCCATATGTGTGTGACGTGTTTCGACGATCAGTAGTGGTTTCTACTAGGGGCGATTCGGACCTGTGGCTTTATGTTTTGGTATCTTTCTTTTGGATCTTCGCCCGTAGTCGGGTTGTGATGTTTTGGATGATGATTTGCTTATGTAATGTATTGTGTGACGTGGCGAGTGTAAGCCAACTATCTCTTTTGCAATTTCATCCCTTTTTTTACATGAGTCGTGCAAAGATACCAAACTTTAGATCATTCCAGAATGGGCTTATACCTTTAAGTCGTGCCTCGACACGTAGGAGGTATAGTCCCATCCTGGGCATTACAAGTTGGTAACAGAGCCTTCTCCGACCTAGAAGCCCCACTGATTGATCGAATCGTTGACGGTTGAGTCTAGGCACACACTGAAAATGTTTTGAGTCCTATATTTATATCGGAGAGTAGGATTTCTTTGCTCCTCATCTCTTTTCACTCTGGTGAGGACTCGTGACGATTACTCTTGCCTCTTCTACTGTCAAAATTGCACCCAATTTTTTTAGGATCACGCGAGTATTGTTTGGATTGTTCCGATGTCTTTGTGACGAGAACATTATTCTCGATGCCTCCTATCATTTAGGGGTTGTGGCAGTGTCCCGGGGAGTTGAGCTCTGAGGTGTTGTCGTCACAAATATATGGCATCAGTTCTGGAATACTTAAGACGACCGACATCGGAAACTTTCCTATGCGGTTAGTGGCAAGATAACCCCGACAGCACCCAGTACTGGGGAGGTAGTTCGGGAGTATTGCCATAGCTTGTATAGTAGATGCGTTTCGAAGGTCCGAGGTAAACGGTTTCCGAAAAAAACTGGTTATGTGTTGAAGGATGGATACAGCTGGATGTAGGATTAGAGTTGAGTGCGCGATGCTTCTCCTGTATCCCCAACACCTGATTGCATAACTGGAAACTTTCGAAAATTAATAGGTGGGTTCATCTAGTAGCTCGTAGGCATTCTTCCAACGAATGCATGATATGGAGTCGGGGTTCTACATTGAGTGAAGTAGTTTTATGGGCGTTGTTCCGATCGGGAGTTGCATCTTAAAGGTTCCTTGGCTATGCTGATCCGGGGATTGCAAAACCCTTTTGTAACACGTTCCATGAGCTTTCAGCACGAACATGTGGGACGAAGCTTCTATCTTGTATTTGTTCTATCTACTCCTTCTTGTTTTTATTTACCTTTTGTTCTCCCAAGTGGCTTCTCGACAAGTTGATGTACCTGCGGAATTCATTCGTTCAATTCTCTGTTCGAATGATATTGTGAAGATTATGCTGCAACATATCTATCCTTTGTTTTTGTTTTGATTCTGGTATTCGAGTTGCTTCGATGTCAAATGTTGATTCCATACCTTTCCTAATCGGTGTTCTCATATTTCTATGGGAGTGCTAATTTTTCTTGACCATCGAGATCTACATGTTAATCCTTTTCAACCGGTGTGCCTTCTCTTCAAGTTATTCCATACATAAGCCGTTGAGAAATCTGACGATTTGTCTGTTTCATTCATCCCAAGTTGTCTTTGTTTTCCCCCACCCTCCCACCCTTCTTCTTCTCGGAGCCAGAAGTTCTCAGATGAAGTATCCATTTTATTCATGTGAGGTTTCTTCATCCATTTCATTCAATGTTCTTATCCGGTGATTTATCGTGAAGATGCTCAGGAGCTTCAAGTTTATCATTCTCCATTCTCGTTTCTTCTCCGGTGGATAAATTCAAGCTTCGGTCGTGATCAAATCCATTCGTTTTGTTTCACATGTTTTCGCATGTTGAAAATTATTATCCGAAGTCTCTCTTGTTATGCAAATCTCTCTAATTCTTATCCGGAGTGTAAAGGGTATCTCAAAAGATTCATGTTTCCATTCTTAATCCGTTCAAACTAATTTGAGGATTATCATCTTACTCAAGCCATTTAATTCAACCGGTGCAATATCTCTTAAACAATCTTTTTTCAACGGTGATTTCTTTGAGTGGGCCCTAACCCACAGGTCTTTTCCCAGGATCTTACCTGACTCTTCTATTTTTTTCTGGAGTTATACTCAAATTCTTTCAAATTGTGACGTAAGTATGGATTCCATCAGTCATATGACTTTAGATCGCTTTCAAATTCTTTTCATTGTTGTTTCAACCTTTTTAATTCTTCATTCCGGAGTGCTCAACAATTCTTATGGCATTTCTCGACTTCATTCTCAGCATTTGGAGACCGGAGAAGTGTTTCTCTTAAATCTTGGCCCGTTCTCTCAAGATTCTTCATGAATTCTTCCCTTCGTGATCCTCCGAAGGCCATCATTTCAGAAGACTTCTTCGTTCTCAGTTTTCAACTTCGTCCTCCAACTATTCTTAATTGATGCCTCTTCGTTCGTCTCCCTATTCTTACGGTGGTTCTTTCAAGTTTACTCCTCCTTGTTATCGTATTAATTCACTCATTCTTTTCATAATCCTACCAGTGCTTTGTTGAATAATTATCCAAGGTTGTGCTAGATCTCTCTTTAATTCTTTGCAAAGAGAATAAGTAGTATGCCAAATCCGTTGCTGGTCATCAATTTATTTGATCAAGGATAAGCATACAGTAAATCTTATTATTATTTCCGCGAAGTGATAATTTCTTTTTCCGGAGCTTGTTCATCATATCATATTCTCGGTTCTAAGTTCTTCATCTTGTTTTCCGGAGCTCCAAGTTATTTCAATTATATCATTTCAAAGCTCCATCTAATTCATCGCAGGCCTTGAATCTTATTCTTTCCATCTTTCACTCTCATGCTTTCATTACCGGAGTTCTTCATGGTGGTTCATCATGATTTAATTCATCCTCGAAGTCTTCATCAAGATTTTTGTTGGAGCTCAAGCATTATTCATCATGCATTCCAATTGCAATCCTTTCAACCTTATCTTTCAGATGGTGTTATGTCATTCTTCACAATTCCTTCATGAATTATGATTCACGAGTTATCAAGAATGAGATATTTAAAACCATCATTTTTCCTTGTCCAGGAGATCTTTTCAACCCTTTAATTATAAGTTGGAGTTATCTTGGGTTATAATTCACCTAAAAGCTTTCCTTGAGAATTGTTGCTATTATGGTGCTTATAAATGACCCAAGTTCTTCATTTATCATTCCGGTGAAATAAGTTTTTCATCTCCTTGCTGATCTCAAGCCAATCAATTGTTTCCGTTAGTGGCAGCATGTCACCTCATAATTTTGAGATGTTTTCCATAAGCCCACAACGAGCTTATTCGTTTTCGTTGTTGATTTTTCCAACAACTCCATTCAACCCCTCTTCGTAAGGATGATTTTCATATTCAGTTGTCGGAGAAGTTGTTTTTTTTCTTCTCCATTCATTTCTTTCATTGATCTATATTCTATTCTTTCATTCCGGAGGCATTGTGATGTTGCTCTCTCTTGACCATCATCTCATTTTTATCAAGATCATATTCTTCCCTTGCTTGTTTATTTAACTGGAGTATTGTGTTCTCCATTCAATTCAATCATCTTACCAAGTTTTGCCTCTCTTTCAACCAGAGTGATGTCTGAATCATTCTTACCCCTTGTGCCGTTCTTTCAATTGTTTCGGACGCAATATGTTGTTGATTTTTATCAAGATCATCCAATCTTCTCAAGTTCTTGTTAATTCCTTCCATTTTCAGACAGAGTGTTGTCCAAATTATGTCATTCTTATTCCTTGGCTATACCATTGCAGTTTCATATTCTTTTGGTTCGTAAACTCTTGTTTCATGTCTTTCAACCTCTCAAGGTTCTCATTGTGTTCCTTGTTCCTCCTTTTACCGGAGTGTTTTCATCTTCGTCCATCTATGTTGCATTGTTCTTTCAACTTGTTTAACCTCTCAAGGTTCGTGGTTTCACTCGTCTGTCAAAGAAGCAACTTTGTTTACCTCTTCTTTTTCGTTTCTACCCGGTGCTATCTCTAGGATGTCGGGTCGAGATCCTCTGTTAGTGTGGGAGAGTTGTGACGCCCGAAGACCGACGTCCCAGAAGATTCCAGAGATTCCAGATGTTCCGGGTTCTCCCGTGTGTTTCATTTGTGCTTGTGTTATTTATTTTGCTTTGCATCATGTCATCATGCCATCATGTCTTTAATCTTTTCCATCTCAACTTAAATAAATCGTGTGGATCTTCGATCCATTTAAATCGAGGGAAGGATGACTTCTCTTTATAACATATCCTCCTAATATTTATGGAGCTATTATAAAATATTCCATTCTTTGGAATTAACCGCAACACACTTGCAAATTTTTTCCCATGCCCCTTTTGCTTCAAGTTTCCCTCCTACCTTGCCAACTTTTCCTTTCCCTCTTATCGAGGCTCCTCCTAAAGTCTAGACTCCTTTTCAAACTCCTTTAATGCAAGTTAAATAATTTTGGTTTGCACTTCCCTATTTTGTTGGAACCACTTTTGTTGGGTTGGTAATATTCCTTAAAGCCTTACAAAAATGTTCCATCATTTATTTCTTGTTCATGGCCTCTTTTCTTAATAATTTTTGAACTCTCTCTATTTTTTTCTGCTAAAGGGATAAATAAGGTGAGAGTGATAGGTCATCTGGGCCTCCTTTGGCCCAAGGCCATCCGTCCCCGCGGCCCAGGCCTCCCTAAGGCCATCAGCCTTCTAGGCCATCAGGCCCAGAGCCGCCCCAGCCTCTCAACCCTAGCGCCAGGCTCCCTCGATCCCTTCTCTCCCACTCCTCATCCCCCTCGCGCCGCACCATCTCGCTCGACCCTGCTCCTCTCCCTCTCGAACCCCCCTCGTCCCCATCTTCCCTTCGCCCGATCCCCTCGCGACCCCTCCGTGCTCCACCTCTGCCGCGCTGCCTGAGCCTCACCGAGGCCACTGGAGTCCGCTGCGCAGGCCATGCTCCTGCGTCGCGCGAGCCCGGGCCCAAGGCCGCCCCTCCGGTCGCCTCTTCCTCCGCGCCGGCCAGGAGCCACCGTCGTCGCCGCCTAGGCCTCGTCTCCAGCGCGCCCCAGGCCCCTGCCTCGTCTCCGCATCGGCCACTTCCTCGCCGTGGCCGTTCCTCTGCCGTCCTGCGCCGCCGGCCCTCAAGCCGTCGTCTTCACCGCGCCGCTCCTTCCGTCGACCGGTCGCCCAGAAGATCGCCGGCCTCCCCTAGCAGCAGAAGGCGCCGCTGCTAGCCACTTCTGCTCCTTCCCTGCCATCTCCGGCGCCGAGCCGGTGAGCGCCACCGTCGGAACCCGCTGCATCCGCCGCATGCTACCACGCGCCCAAGGCTTCGTCCGCATCGCCTCCTTGTTGCTGTCTCCATGGAGCCCGAGCATGGGTTTTCTTTTGTTAGCTTCGGTTCTGCCAAGTTCGAAGTACCTCGACGCCCGACGCCCGAACGACTACCTTCGGTGAAGACCCGTGTACGACTACCCTCGAAGAACCGTGGATGCGACAAGTACCCCTACCGATGACCGTGAACGACTACTTCCTCTACGACCCTCGAGTACGACTACACACGAGAACCGCGAGTACCACTACATCAATGTGTACCACTACCGTCGCCGAGGACCCGTGTAATGCAAGCGTCAAGTTCGACTGCTGTCGCCGTGTACCACTACTTCCTCGACGAACGTGAACGACTACTTCCTTTTGGCAACGTGAACGAGAACTTCTACAACGACCGCCTCAAGAACGTCTACTTCCACTACTTCCTCTACGATCTCGAACCCCTCCAAGAACGAATGTTCCGAAGGTATAAGCCCGAGACGATGACCTGTGGAATGCTTGTGTTGTATGAGATGTTTTCCCTTGTGTGCACCGTGCCCGTTTCGTCTTTTGTCATGCTCCTCGTTTGCCTTGGCGGCAACCCGTGGGAACCCGGCAACGGGATCACCCCACCTTTCATCTTGTTCGACTCACTCCCGCCACCTTTTCTTTTGCTCCGGTCTCTCAACAAGTTACCGGAACCGAGATGTTGCCGTTGCATCATTTTCGGATCGTTGCCGTGACACCCTTTCTTTCCACCACGGTGACAAATACTTCATATATCTTCATGTTAACTTTTAATAAAAATTGCATAAACTTGATCATGTCATCCGCATCATGTTAACAACATTAATATGTGTGAATTGTTGTTGCTTAAAATTGCTAAACATGCATATGGGGATTTCCCCGGAATTGTTGTTGTAGTTTCCGGCCTCATTTAAAATGCCTAAATAGTGTAGTTTTTTTATGCATCCTACCTTGCCATGTTTTGCATTTTGTCATGTTGCTTGTGTTATTTTTCTGTGCATCCTACCTTGCCATGTAATGCTTCCTGTGTAGTTTTGTCATGCATCATACCTTGCCATGTATTGCATCATAAAGACTTGTATTGTTTTCTGTGCTTCCTACCTTGCCATGTTGTGCTTCCTGTGTAGACTTGATGTGCATCCTATGTAGACTTGTGTTGCATCATACTTGTTTGAGCATATTGGCATGTCTCGTGTGGTGTGTTTACCGTGTTGCTTGTTTCTTTCCGGTTTGCTTCCCTCGTTAGCTTCGGGTTCGTTCCGGAGTTGTGAGGTTCTGTTCGACTACTTCATGGATCCGTTCTTCTTCCTTGCGGAATCCCAGGCAAGATGACCATACCCTTGGATACCTTTACTACCATTGCCATGCTTAGTTGTCTCGATGCTATCGTTACATGTCGCGCTACCCATATTTTATGTCAGCCTCTCCTTGTTGCCATGAAACCTCTAACCTTTGAAACCTTCCTAGCAAAACCATTGTTTGGCTATGTTACCCGCTTGATCAGCCCCTCTTATAGCGTTGTTAGTTGCAGGTGAAGATGAAGATCGTTCCATGAGGGAACTTGTTGTTGGAATATCACAATATCTATTATTATTATTAACACACCTATATACTGGGCATGGGTGGAAGGCTTGGCCTTTTGCTCGGTGTTTTGTTCCACTCATGCCACCTTAGGCGCCGATAAACCGGCATTATGTTCCTTGATTTTGCGTTCCTTACACGATGGGTATATGGGACCCCTTGACAGTTCGTCTTTGAATAAAACTCCTCCAGCAAGGCCCAACATTGGTTTTATTTTGCCTCATAATAACAACTTAATTAATTAATTAAATTTGCATAGGGGGTCGCACCCTCGGGATTCTTTTCTACATAGCAGGGGGGCCAGTGCCGATGGTGTTGGTCCCAAATAGAGTCGTGTGCGGCGCCCCCCCTTGGAAACTTGGGGTTTGGCTGCTGTACGCTGTGCTCATCCGGTCGTGGCCTGAGACGAGATACGCGCGGCTACTATCAGGGTGTCAGCATGCCGGGAGGTCTTGCTGGACTTGTTTTACCATTTTTGAAATGTCTTGTGCACCGGGATGCCGAGCCTGATCGGATTTTCCCTAAGATAAGGGGTGATGATATTATATTTATCACTTCAGCTAATCGTGAGAGCTTGTGATGGGCTAAGTTGGGACACCCCTGCAGGGTTATAATCTTTCGAAAGCCGTGCCCGCGGTTATGTGGCAGATTGGAATTTGTTAATGTCCGGTCGTAGAAAACTTGACAGAGGATCCGAAGTAAAACACACAACTGTGTGAGTAACCGTGACTGTCTCTTTTCACTTTGAGAAGAGAACACAGTGGGGTTATGTTTGACTCGTAGGTAGTTCAGGATCTTTAGCGATCACTACTACTTGCGGCCGTTTGCGTAGATGCTCATCTTATTCTTGTACTCGTAAGTTAGCCACCATATTAAGCTTAGCCGCTGTTGCAACCTCACCACTTACCTCTTCCTACCCATAAAGCTTTGCTAGTCTTGATACCCATGGTTATGGGATTGTTGAGTCCTCATGGCTCACAGATACTACAACACTAGATGCAGGTTCAGCCGGGAATGATGCAGGAGCTGGTTCAAGTACTTCACTGGGAGCTCGATGAAGAGTTTGGCCGTATGTGTGTGACGTGTTTCGACGATCAGTATTGGTTTCTACTAGGGGCGATTCGGACCCGTGGCTTTATGTTTTGGTATCTTTCTTTTGGATCTTCGCCCTTAGTCGGGTTGTGATGTTTTGGATGATGATTTGCTTATGTAATGTGTTGTGTGACATGGCGAGTGTAAGCCAACTATCTCTTTTGCAATTTCATCCCTTTTTTTACATGAGTCGTGCAAAGATACCAAACTTGAGATCATTCCAGAATGGGCTTATACCATTAAGTCGTGCCTCGACACGTAGGAGGTATAGTCCCATCCTGGGCATTACACTCAGGTTCAGAAGCCTAAACCAAGACTGCCAAGGTTTCCAGGTATTGCCACCTCTCAAGGGTCATTCAATGCCAACAGCTTCACTGCGCATAGCACATTCTTTGACAGCGCCAAGAACCCATATTCCAAGCCAAGAATATCATCAGATAGGTTCTGGAGCCATCAACAGCGCAGTTATGACTCAAGAGTACTCTATGATCAAGGGCGCATTTTCCCTCATATGCGTCTTGACACTGAAGCTATTGCTGGACTGCCCTGAAGGAAATATGCCCTAGAGGCAATAATAAAGTTATTATTTATTTCCTTATATCATGATAAATGTTTATTATTCATGCTAGAATTGTATTAACCGGAAACTTAATACATGTGTGAATATATAGACAAAACAGAGTGTCCCTAGTATGCCTCTACTAGACTAGCTCATTGATCAAAGATGGTTATGTTTCCTAGCCATAAACATGAGTTGTCATTTGATCAACGGGATCACATCATTAGGAGAATGATGTGATGGACAAGACCCATCCGTTAGCTTATCACTATGATTGTTTAAGTTTTACTCCTATTGCTTTCTTCATGACTTATACATGTTCCTATGACTATGAGATTATGCAACTCCCGAATACCGGAGGAACACTTTGTGTGCTACCAAACGTCACAACGTAACTGGGTGATTATAAAGGTACTCTACAGGTGTCTCCGAATGTACTTGTTGGGTTGGTGTATTTCGAGATTAGGATTTGTCACTCCGATTGTCGGAGAGGTATCTCTGGGCCCACTCGGTAATGCACATCACTATAAGCCTTGCAAGCATTGTAGCTAATGAGTTAGTTGCGGGATGATGTAATATGGATCAAGTAAAGAGACTTGCCGGTAACGAGATTGAACTAGGTATTGAGATACCGACGATCGAATCTCGGGCAAATAACATACCGATGACAATGGGAACAACGTATGTTGTTATGCGGTTTGACCGATAAAGATCTTCGTAGAATATGTGGGAGCCAATATGAGCATCCAGGTTCCGCTATTGGTTATTGACCGGAGACGTGTCTCGGTCATGTCTACATAGTTCTCGAACCCGTAGGGTCCGCATGCTTAAGGTTTCGATGACAGTTTTATTATGAAATTATGAGTTTTGATGTACCGAAGTAGTTCGGAGTCCCGGATGAGATCGGGGACATGACGAGGAGTCTCGAAATGGTCGAGACGTAAAAATCGATATATTGGACGACTATATTCGGACATCGGAAAGGTTCCGAGTGATTCGGGTATTTTCGGAGTACCGGGGAGTTACGGGAATAGAGGAGAGAGGCCAAAAGGAAGGAGGCGCGCGCCCCCCTTCTGGTCCGAATTGGACAAGGGGTGCAGCCCCCTTTTCCTTCTCCCTCTCCCCCTCTTTCCTTCTCTCCTACTCCGGAAAGGAAAGGGGAATCCTACTAGGACTTGGGAGTCCTAGTAGGACTCCCCACACTTGGCGCACCCCCTCTAGGGCCGGCCTCTCCCTCCCTCCTTTATATACGGGGGCAGGGGGCACCTCTAGACACAACAATTGATCTCTTGATCTCTTAGCCGTGTGCGGTGCCCCCCTCCACCATAGTTCTCCTCGATAATATTGTAGCGGTGCTTAGGCGAAGCCCTGCGACGGTAGAACATCAAGATCGTCACCACACCATCGTGCTGACGGAACTCTCCCTCAACACTCGGCTGGATCGGAGTTCGAGGGACGTCATCGAGCTGAACGTGTGCAAGAACTCAGAGGTGCCGTAGTTTCGGTGCTTGATCAGACGGGCCGTGAAGACGTACGACTACATCAACCGCGTTGTTCTAACACTTTCGCTTTCGGTCTACGAGGGTACGTAGACTCACTCTCCCCTCTCGTTGCTATGCATCTGGTAGATAGATCTTGCGTGATCGTAGGAAAATTTTAAAATACTACGTTTCCCAACAGTGGTATCAGAGCCAGGTCAATGCATAGATGATATGCATGAGTAGAACACAAGTGAGTTGTGGACGATACTAGTCATACTGCTTACCAGCATGTCATACTTTGCTTCGGCGGTATTGTGAGATGAAGCGGCCCGGACCGACATTACGCGTACGCTTACGCGAGACTGGTTTCACCGTTATGAGCACTCGTTGCTTAAAGGTGACTGGCGGGTGTCTGTCTCTCTCACTTTAGCTGAATCAAGTGTGACTACGCCCGGTCCTTGTGAAGGTTAAAACAGCACATACTTGACGAAACATCGTTGTGGTTTTTGTATGCGTAGGTAAGAACGGTTCTTGCTAAGCCCGTAGCAGCCACGTAAAACTTGCAACAACAAAGTAGAGGACGTCTAACTTATTTTTGCAGGGCATGTTGTGATATGATATGGTCAAGACATGATGAATTATACGGTTTTGTATGAGGTGATCATGTTTTGTAAAGTTATCGGCAACTGGCAGGAGCCATATGGTTGTCGCTTTATTGTATGAAATGCAATTGCCATGTAATTGCTTTACTTTATCACTAAGCGGTAGCGATAGTCGTAGAAGCAATAGTTGGCGAGACAACAACGATGCTACGATGAAGAACAAGGAGTCGCGCTGGTGACGAAGGTGATCATGACGGTGCTTTGGAGATGGAGATCAAAAGCACAAGATGATGATGGCCATATCATGTCACATATTTTGATTGCATGTGATGTTTATCTTATTATGCTTCTTATTTTTCTTAGTACGACGGTAGCATTATAAGATGATCCCTTACAAAATTTCAAGGTATAAGTGTTCTCCCTGAGTATGCACCGTTGCGAAAGTTCGTCATGCCGAGACACCACGTGATGATCGGGTGTGATAAGCTCTACGTTCAAATACAACGGGTGTAAGCCAGTTTTGCACACGCAGAATACTCGGGTTAAACTTGACAAGTCTAGCATATGCAGATATGGCCTCGGAAAACTGGCGACCGAAAGGTCGAGCGTGAATCATATAGTAGATATGATCAACATAAGATGTTCACCATTGAAAACTACTCCATCTCACGTGATGATCGGGCATGGTTTAGTTGATTTGGATCACGTGATCATTTAGATGACTAGAGGGATGTCTATGTAAGTGGGAGTTCTTCAAGTAATATGATTAATTGAACTTTAATTTATCATGAACTTAGTCCTGGTAGTATTAGCATATCTGTGTTGTAGATCAATAGCTCGCAATATAGCTCCCCGTTTATTTTATATGTTCTTAGAGAAATATAAGTTGAAAGATGTTAGTAGCAATGATGCGGACTAGGTCCATGATCTGAGGATTATCCTCATTGCTGCACAGAAGTATTATGTCCTTGATGCACCGCTAGGTGACGAACCTATTGCAGGAGCAGATACAGACGTTACGAATGTTTGACAAGCTCGGTATGATGACTACTTGATAGTTTAGTGCGCCATGCTTTACGGCTTATAACCAGGACTTCAAAAATGTTTTGAACTCCACGGAGCATATGAGATGTTCCACAAGTTGAAATTAGTATTTTATACTCATGCCCGTGTCGAGAGGTATACGACCTCTGACAGTACTTTGCCTACAAGATGGAGGAGAATACCTCAACCAGTGAGCATGTGCTCAGAATGTCTGGGTACTACAATTACTTGAATCAAGTGGGAGTTATTCTTCCAGATAAGATAGTAATTGACAAAAGTTCTCTAGTCACTATTACCAAGTTAGTAGAACTTCGTGATGAACTATAATATGCAAGGGATGACGAAGGTAATTCCCGAGCTCTTCGCGATCCTGAAATCGGCGAAGGTAGAAATCAAGAAAGAGTATCAAGTGTTGATGGTTAATAAGACCACTTGTTTCAAGTAAAGGGCAAAGGGATAGAAGGGGAACTTCAAAAAAAATGACAAGCAAGTTGTCACTCCCGTGAAGAAACCCAAGGCTAAACTCAAGCCTAAAACTAAGTGCTTCTACTGCAAAGGAAAAGGTCACTGGAAGTGGAACTACCCTAGATATTTGGTGGATAAGAAGGATGGCAAAGTGAACAAAGGTATATCTGATATACAGATTATTGATGTGTATTTTACTAGTGTTCATCGCAACCCCTCGGTATTTGATACTGGTTCAGTTGCTAAAGAGTAGTAACTCGAAATGGGAGTTGCATAATGAACAGAAACTAGTTAAAGGTGAAAGTGTGTTGGAAGTGGTTCCAAGATTGATATGATCATCATCGCACACTCCCTATACTTTCGGGATTAGTGTTGAACCTAAATAAGTGTTATTTGGTGTTTGTATTGAGCATGAATATGACTTGATCATGTTTATTGCAATACGGTTATTCATGTAAGTTAGAGAATAATTGTTGTTCTGTTTACATGAATAAAACCTTCTATGGTCATACACCCAATGAAAATGGTTTGTTGGATCTCGATCGTGTGATACACATATTCATAATATTGAAGCCAAAAGATGCAAGGTTAATAATGATAGTGCAACTTATTTGTGGCACTGCCGTTTAGGTCATATTGGTGAAAAGCGCATGAAGAAACTCCATAGTGATGGACTTTTGGCATCACTTGATTATGAATCACTTGGTGCTTGCGAACCATGCCTCATGGGCAAGATGAGTAAAACTGCGTTCTCTGGAACTGTGGAGTGAGCAACAGAGTTGTTGGAAATCATACATACTAATGTATGCGGACCAATGAGTGCTGAAGCTCGCGACAAGTATCATTATTTTCTGACCTTCACTCATGATTTGAGCAGATATGGGTATATCTACTTAATGAAGCACAAGTCTGAAACATTTGAAAAGTTCAAAGAATTTCAGAGTGAAGTGGAGAATCATCGTAACAAGAAAATAAGAGTTTCTACAATATGGTCGTAGAGGTAAAATATTTGAGTTAGCGAGTTTGGCCTTCAGTAAAAACAATGTGAAATAGTTTCACTACTCACGCCACCTGGAACACCACAGTGTAATGGTGTGTCCGAACGTCATAACCGTACTTTATTAGATATGGTGCGATCAATGATGTCTCTTGCCGATCTACCACTATCGCTTTTGGGGTTATGCATTAGAGACAACTACATTCACGTTAAATAGGGCACCATCTAAATCCATGGAGATGACACCGTATGAACTGTGGTTTGACGAGAAACCTAAGCTGTCATTTCTTTAAGTCTGGGACTACGATGCTTATGTGAAAAAGTTTCAACATGATAAGCTCGAACCCAAATCGGAGAAGTAAATCTTCATAGGATACCCAAAATAAACTGTTGGGTACACCTTCTATCACAGATCCGAAGGCAAGGTCTTTGTTGCTAAGAGTGGATCCTTTCTAGAGAAGGAGTTTCTCTCGAAAGAAGTGAGTGGGAGGAAAGTGGAACTTGATGAGGTAATTGTACCTTCTCCCGAATTGGATAGTAGTACATCACAGAAACTGGTTCCAGTGATTCCTACACCAATTAGCGAGGAAGCTAATGATGATGATCATGAAACTTCGGATCAAGTTACTGCTGAACTTCGTAGATCAACCAGAGTACGTTCCGCACCAGAGTGGTATGGCAACCCGGTTCTGGAAGTCATGTTACTGGACCATGATGAACCTACAAACTATGAGGAAGCGATGATGAGCCCAAATTCCGCAAAATGGCTTGAGACCATGAAATCTGAGATGGGATCCATGTATGAGAACAAAGTGTGGACTTTGGTTGACTTGCCCGATGGTCGGCAAGCCATCGAAAATAAATGGATCTTCAAGAGGAAGACTGACGCTAACAGTAATGTTACTGTTTACAAAGCTCGACTTTTTGCAAAAGATTTTCGACAAGTTCAAGGAGTTGACTACGATGAGACTTTCTCACCCGTAGCGATGCTTAAGTCTGTCCGAATCATGTTAGCAATTGCCGCATTTTATGAAATCTGGCAAATGGACAATAAAACTGCATTCTTTAATGGATTTATTAAAGAAGAATTGTATATGATGCAACCAGAAGGTTTTTTCAATCCTAAAGGTGCTAACAAAATGTGCAAGCTCCAGCGATCCATCTATGGACTGGTGCAAGGATCTCGGAGTTGGAATATACGCTTTGATAAGTTGATCAAAGCATATAGATTTATACAGACTTGCGGTGAAGCCTGTATTTACAATAAAGTGAGTGGGAGCACTACAACATTTCTGATAAGTATATGTGAATGACATATTGTTGATCAGAAATAATGTAGAATATTCTGGAAAGCATAAAGGAGTGTTTGAAAGGAGTTTTTCAAAGAAAGACCTCGGTGAAGCTGCTTACATATTGGGCATCAAGATCTATAGAGATAGATCAAGACGGTTGATAAGACTTTTGATGAGTACATACCTTGATAAGATTTTGAAGTAGTTCAAAATGGATCAGTCAAAGAAGGAGTTCTTGCCTGACTTGTAAGGTGTGAAGTTGAGTAAGACTCAAAGCCAGACCACGGCAGAAAAATATAGAGAGAATGAAAGTCATTCCCTATGCCTCAGCCATAGGTTCTATAAAGTATGCCATGCCGTGTACCAAACATGTTGTGTACCTTGCCTTGAGTTTGACAATGAGGTACAATAGGGATCCAGGAGTAGATCACTGTACAGCGGTCACAATTATCCTTAGTAACTGGATGACTAAGGAAATGTTTCTCGATTATGGAGGTGATGAAGAGTTCGTCGTAAAGGGTTACGCCGATGCAATCTATGACACTAAATCCAGCTGACTTTAAGTATCAATCTGGATGCGTATTGAAAGTGGGAGCAATTAGCTAGAGTAGCTCCATGCAGAGCATTGTAGACACATAGACATTTGCGAAATACATACGGTGTGAATGTGACAGACCCGTTGACTAAACTTCTCTCACGAAGCATAACATGATCACACCTTAGTACTCTTTGGGTGTTAATCACATAGCGATCAGAACTAGATTATTGACTCTAGTAAACCCTTTGGGTGTTAATCACATGACGATGTGAACTATCGGTGTTAAATCACATGGCGATGTGAACTAGATTATTGACTCTAGTGCAAGTGGGAGAATGAAGGAAATATGCCCTAGAGGCAATAATAAAGTTATTATTTATTTCCTTATATCATGATAAATGTTTATTATTCATGCTAGAATTGTATTAACCGGAAACTTAATACATGTGTGAATACATAGACAAAACAGAGTGTCGGGGAAACTGGACGCCCACGAACACCTATGTGACCGGAGCCCCTTCTACGTTGCGGTAAGGGAGCAGAGGGAGCACGGAGAGCAGATCGAGGAGCACACGCTGGCAGTTTACCCAGGTTCGGGCCGCGCGTACGCGTAAAACCCTACTCCTGCCTTGGTTGTATTGAGTTTCTGGAGCTCGGGAGCTTGAAGATCTACGGTACCAGCTACACCGAGCGTAGTGGTGATCGAGTTTCTGGGACCGAACCTCCTCTACGTTGTGCATGGGCCTCCTTTTATAGCTCAAAGGGGTCACCGACAGGTGTCAACGTAGAGGAGGGTAAAAATGTAAAAATGGTGGTTGTTGTAACAGTGCATGAACAGTGGTCTTCACCTAACTTTGACGGTGGGGGACAAAGGCATTGAATGCCCGTCGCCGTCGCCCCAAAAAGCGTCCGTCCATGCGTCTCCGTTCGCCACGGCGATGGCCTCGTCACCGCGGCTTGCCACCGTGTACCCCAGGCTGCACAGCCATCTGCCACGTGTCCCTGGAAGGGCCCCAGGGCGACGCGTGGCCGGATGAGCTGGAGCGCAGGCGCACAGTGTAGGCTTCCCCCGGCAAGCACCTTGCCGGGGTCGCTACCTTGTCGGGCCCGGAAGCTTGGCGCTCTCCGGGTCCTGCCGGGGCGCATGATGCGCCACGATATATCTTCTGAAGTGTTATTCTTTGGCCTTCCTGGCAAGCTCCTCTTGCCAGGGTCTTGTGCTGGAATGATTACTTTGAGCCTGGTGCGGCCTTCCCGGCAAGCTCCTCTTGCCGGGGTCTTGTCTCCTAACTTGAATACTTTGTTCTTGAATGGCTTCAAAGGGGTCCAGAGTGGGCTTTGGCGGGCGCGTGGTGAGCCAGACCACGGGACGCTGCTACTGCCCGTGCACAAGTCGGGATACTAAGGTACCCCTACTTTAGTACACCGACAGGAGCCCCCGGGCCTGGGCCACACACGATGCCGAGCGCTGTTGGGCCAGGCCCAGAACAGTGCACGGGCACATGCGGCCCACGGCGCGCTGTTTCCCACTCCAGATTCGCCGCATCCCTTCCCTAACGGCATGCGTCGATTGCGGCGTCGTGGGAGATCGTGGCTTGTTTCTTTAATGGGGAAATGCGGAACGTCCCCCACTTCCCCCTTAAAAGCAGAGGAAGCAGGGTCAGTTTCCCCCATTGCTTTCATTGCGCCTTGAATCTCCAGAAAACCCCCGCCGCTCCCCGCCTCTGCCCTTCCTCCGCCGTCTTCCCCACTCGCAGCGCCGCCGTCCTCCCTCGCCGTCCCCGCCATGGCCCCGAAGAGCGACCAGGCGAAGAGCGACAAGGCGAAGAGCGACAAGGCGAAGAAGGAGAAGTCTGAGCAGGCGGCGAAGCTGGCAGCCATGCGGAGAATAATGGTGGTCTTACCGCCGAGGCTCGGCCCGAGGGAGCTGCGGGACAAGTACTACCTGTTCTGGGCGAGGGAGACGAAGGATCACCCGCGCACCAGAGTCCTCCCCGCCGTGGCCGTCGACATGTTCCCGGGAGGTTACCACTTCTTCGCCTCGTACTTCTATTGTGGTCTCTGCCCTCCGTATTCGGAGTTTTTCTGTGATGTGATGAACACGTATGGCCTCCGCCTCCTAGATTTCACCCCAAATGCCGTTCTCACCTTGGCCGTTTTCGCACATTTGTGCGAAAACTATGGCGGGGTCCACCCAAATGTAGCTCTTTTCCGCCACTTCTTCACGCCTAGAGTAGAATCTGGATCCCCACTCTCCGGCGGCATCTCCTGGATCTTTAGGCTGAACAAGAAGGAGGCGTACTTGAAGGGAGAGCTTCGCGGCAAGTGGGAGGAGTGGAGGGCTGACTGGTGTTAGATTCTGGAAGATGAGCCCGAGCAGTTTACCTT
This sequence comes from Secale cereale, assembly GCA_902687465.1. Classification (NCBI taxonomy): domain Eukaryota; kingdom Viridiplantae; phylum Streptophyta; class Magnoliopsida; order Poales; family Poaceae; genus Secale; species Secale cereale. Next base: position 621,031,899 of record LR738711.1, read on the forward strand.
GCCGCGCCAGACTGCAATAGTGCGCGGCAAGGATTGGAGTGACTTGGCCCCGGAGGACGACAAGCTGCAGATTGCCCTTACTAGGATCCTTCGTCTCCGGGCTGCCAATCTTACTGTTGGTGAAGTCGGGGCCGATTTCCTCCGCCGCCGCATTGCCCCTCTGCAGGAAAGGAAGAGGCCTGCCTGGGAGTTCGGCAACGCGGCAGACCGCATGAGGCTGCGCCCCGGGCTTAACTATAATTTCACCGTCTTGGAACTGAAGGGGATGGTCCGGGAGCTGTTCATGCATGACCCCAAGCACCCAGAGTGGTTCAGACCGTCGGTCGGAGTAGTTCCTTTGTGCAACAATACTGCCCTCAGTGCCATCCGCGCGGTGATGCCTGAGTGTGACTCCCACGGGATCGTGCCCACTTGGCTGGTGCCTTCAGCGGAGACCGTGCAAGCCTTCTTCGACAACCTGGTTGAAAAACCACGCAAAGCCAAGGAGAAGAAGGGGCTCACCCGGGAGACCACTGAGCGAGATGTGGCGTACATTGCCTCCAGGATGGAGGAGGCCGCTGCGGCTGCGGCGGCAGGTGAATTTGGATACATTGTGGATGAAGCGGAGGCGGCGGAAGCGGTGAGTCAGGCTGAGGAGGAGGAAATCCTCAAGTTGTTGAAGCTCGCGCCCGAGGAGTTTGCCGGGGAGCCTACCGGGGAGCCTGCCGGGATGGGCGAGGCTGCCGGGCAGGGTACTGAGTCCAGCGGGCCCGCCGAGGAGGAGGAGGACGCCGAGTCCGGCGATTCCGACGAAGACTCTGGCGGGTCTCTGAATCTTGACGATGACGCCTCCTCATCCTCGGAGAACTCTCCGCCGCCACCAAGTCCTCCGGCACAGCAGAAGAAGCGCCTCCGCAAGGCAGCTGAGACGACGAGGCCACAAGCGCCTCGACAGCAGCCGAAGCGCCGTGTGACGCATGCCACCACGACGAGCGAGGTCGTCAAGGAGGCGCCCCGTGCCCGAGCGACAAGTGGAGGGGGATCTTCCCGGAGTGGCTCTGGTGCCCCCTCCGCTCCTCGGTCCTCGGCGACGACCGGTGCTGGGTCTTCACAGCCCGCAGCCCCGGAGCCCGCCAAGCGCTCGAGGGAGCCTTCTCCTCCAGCTCCTCGCGCTAGAGCACGCGAGGCGGGGTTTGACTTCTCCGCCCTCAGCTCCGACGAAGAGGAGGAAGAGTAAGCATTTGCAATTTCAATTTCCTTTTGTTTTTGGAGCTTCTGTCGTGATTTCTTTTTTGTTTAACTTTGATCTTGTTTGGCTTCCAGGACCTTGACCCAGCGGATGGCGAAGAGGGCCAAGATCCCTGTGGTTGATCTCGAGGACGACGAGCCTGTCGCAGCGACGGGCGATGCGCCAGCGACAGGCTTGCCGGACCAGCCTGCTGCTCCGGACAGCAGCCCCCAGCGCAGCCCCCAGCGTAAGTCTGGTATTCATTTTTCTACTTGACGGGCGCGCTTGAGGTTGTTATCCTTATTGATATCTTGTTGTCTTGTGCAGAAGTGGAGCCGCAGCCACAGGAGCACCAGGAGGTCGCCCCCGACGAGCCGCCTGTTCTGCCCTCCCCGCCAAGGATGAGCTCCCCGGCGAGGGACAGCGCTCCGCCAAGGACGGGCACTCTGCCGAGGGCGAGTACCCCACCAGGGGCGAGCAGCCCGACAAGGGTGAGCACCCCGCCAAGGGAGGGCGCAAGCGGCCCTCCGCCAGCAGGGGCCACTTCTACACCACCAAGGGAGAGCTCCCCGGCGAGGGACCCCGTCATCGAAGAGGCCCGCGCAGGTAAACCCTTGTGCTTTCTTCTTCTTGGATTCTTCTTTTTGGATATTTGCTTGACAAATCTTTCTTTTCTTTTTCTTCTGCTAGATCCGCCCGCCCCGGAGTCGATGGAGACGGAAACCATTGCCGAGGAGGAGGCGCGTGGCGACGCTGGCGATGCCACCGCCGTAGAGGGAACGGTTGGCGCCGATGAGCCAGCCGCCGAGGAGACCGCCCCGACCGCTGACGCGGCAGCTGGGGAAGGGATCGGCGACCGCACTGCTGGCCCGGAGGCCGCAGGAGCGCCGGACGCTGCACCGGCCACCGATCCCTTCGCCTCTGCGGCTGGGTCGGGCGTCTATCTGGAGGCCGCCAACGGGGTCTTTATCCAAGTCCCGTGGGCGTCCTCATCAAGGGCACCCGCGGAGGGAGAGACGTTTGACGGAGAAGTTCTTGCATCCGCCGGGTTGAAGGTTGTCGATGCGCCCGGCAGCAACGACGAGCCCGAAGAGGAGCAACTCCTGCGTCGACTCCTGGACTTGTACCGGGCTAGGCAGGTGAAGTTGGAGTCTCGGGAGGCTCTGGCTCCCAAGGCTGGTGCTGATTTGGAGAAGCACGCCGCGGAGCTCCGTGCCGCCAACCAGGCGGCCCTCCGAAACTTGGCGGAGGAGCGCGAAAAGCTTGCCGGAGCACACCAAGCATTCCTCCTCGAGAAGGCCGAGGTGGAGGAGCAGCAGCGTCTGGCCGCCGAGGAGCTGTCTCGGCGGGAAGGAGAGCTCAACCAGCGGAAGGTCGACCTCGACAGCCACGAGGACGACCTCACCGCTCGGGAGCAGGCTATTGGCGGGGCTTTGCAGGAGGCGAGGGATGCCGCCGCTGCCGCAGAGACCGCCAAGAGGGATCTGGAGGCCAGGGTGGCGCAGATGGAGCTGAACTAGAAGGCGAGTGAAGATAGGGTCGCCGCGCTCAACGTGGCGCGGGAGAAGGATGCCCACACCAACTCGGAGCTGGAAATCCGCCTCTCCGAGAAGGGCAAAGAGCTCACCGACGCCAGGGACTCCATCGCTGACTTGGAGATGAAGGTCTCTACCCTCACCGACTCGCTTGACGCCGCCCGGGACCGCGAGACGAAGCTGAAGGACGATCTCCGTACCGAGAGGGCCTTGCTGGAGAGCGCCGCCGTCTCGCAAAATCACTTTCAGCGGACGGTGGAGCAGTGGACCGAGGAGCTCGTCACCTCCACCGCCAACATCGATATGGAGATGGTGGCGCTGAGGCCGGAGCACCTCGCGTACTCCCCCGACGAGAATCTCCCCCACAGCGCCAAGCTGAGCTTGTTCCTTAGAGGAGTGGCGCCGGCTCTCGTGCGGCTACGGGAGAAGATCCCCACGCAGCTGGCTGATGAGGCGCGCCGGCTCTGCACGGGTACTATGGAGCGGGTGTTGTCGAAGATCGTCTACCGCAACCCCGGGATCAACCTCGTCAACGTCCTCCGGACCCTGCCGCCCGAAGCTGACCAGGAGGCGTTGAAGGCCCAAGTTGCCCACATCGTAGCCAAGGTGGGCAAGATCCAGAGGATTGACGGAGACCGCAGAGACTAGGCACCTTGCTTCCCTCGCCGCTGTCGATTAAGTCATAGGTAGTAGTTGTTTAGAACAGCGGCAAGTTATCTCTGTAATATATACTTTTATTTCGGGTAATCAATGCAATGTTATCTCCCTTGCTTTAGTCCCTTCACTTTGTATGCTTTCCACCCTACGCTTTTAGGGGAACTTGCCGGCAAGGGGCCCTTGCCGCGAGCGCTGAGTGCGGGACTCTTAGCAGCCTGCTAGCAAAGCCCTTGTCGGCAAGAAACCTTGCCGCAACTAGTCGCAGCACACTTAGATTGCTGAGCGAACTCGAAAACGAAGTAAGGGCGCGACACTTGTCGCAGCTCGCTTAAGCCGTTGAGCGTGCTCGAAACAAAGTAAGGGCGCAGCTAGCCACGGGTAGGTTCCTCCGCGCACAGGTTTTCCATACAAAGTGTGGTTGTTCAAGGAAGATAACAAAAAATTTAAAAATTTGAATGCTCAAACTTTGGTAACTTAGCTTTCATGGATTGTTTGTTTCCCGGCAAGACTTTTCTTTCTTGAACAACACTTGGTCCATACTTCTATCTCCTCCCCCCCCGGCAAACTTGTGCGCGAGGGACACTCCTTCTGTTTCAGAGAGAAAGGCAAAAGAGGAGGAAATACAAGTACGGAGCCTTGCGGCTTGTTACTGCTTACCAGGGGTGTGTGCTGCACAAAATGTCAGATGACACATGCAAGTAAAAGAAAAAGCGCGAAATGACAAATGGTGCGAAGCACAAAAGTTTTACTGATGCACGGGGTCTGCGCCCGGCTTTGTACAAAGGTTTACATGCAACAGCGGCAAGACTTGTACAAAAGGTGGTTGCCGGAGCGGATCACGGCAACCACGCCTTACGGGTGAAACTTGCGAAGATGCTCTATGTTCCAGGAGTTGCTCACCGGTAAGCCTTCTTCGGTCTCAAGGCGGACAGCGCCAGGCCTTGTGACTTGTCTCACCCGATAAGGGCCTTCCCACTTCGGCGTCAACTTGTTGGAGCCCTTGGCGGACTGAACGCGCCGAAGAACAAGGTCGCCTTCCTCGAGACTCCTGGCCCTGACCTTGCGGCTATGATAGCGACGCAAGGCTTGCTAATATCGAGCAGCTCGTACAGCAGCCTGGAGACGTTCCTCCTCAAGGAGCAATGCATCATCCTGTCGCAGTTGCTCTTGCTCGAGCTCGTCGTAAGCAAGCACTCGAGGAGACCCGTATACGAGTTTCGTGGGGAGAACTGCCTCTGCTCCATAGACAAGAGCAAAGGGTGTCTGTCCGGTGGCTCGATTCGGTGTCGTCCTGATTGACCAAAGAGCCGCGGCAACTCCTCGATCCAGTTTCTTCCGCACTTGTGCAGCCTGTCGAAGGTTCTTGTCTTCAGTCCGCGCAGCACTTCAGCGTTTGCCCTCTCCACTTGACCATTGCTCCTTGGGTGAGCAACAGAAGCGAAGCAGACCTTGGCGCCAAGGTCTTGGACGTATTGCATGAAGGTGCGACTTGTGAACTGCGTGCTGTTGTCGGTGATGATCCTGTTAGGGATTCCGAAACGGCAAACTATTGATCTGAAGAACCTCACTGCTGACTGTGCTGTCACCTTTCTCACTGGTTCCACTTCTGGCCACTTTGTGAACTTGTCGATTGCGACGTACAAGTACTCAAAGCCCCCGACGGCGCGGGGAAAGTGGCCGAGGATGTCAAGCCCCCAGACCGGGAAGGGCCAGGACAAAGGGATCGTCTGGAGAGCTTGAGCTGGCTGGTGAATTTGCTTGGCATGGAACTGGCACGCTTCACACTTAGTTACTTGTGCAGTTGCATCTTGGAGGGCTTCTGGCCAAAAGAAACCTTGCCGGAATGCCTTCCCGGCAAGTGCTCTTGCGCCAATTTGGTGACCACATATGCCTCCGTGTATCTCTGCCAACAGCTTTTGTCCATCTTCCCGGGAAATGCACTTCAATCTGACACCATTGAGTCTTCTTCTGTACAGTTCGTTGCCAACGAACTAGTACATACTTGACTGCCTGGTTATCCTCTCTATCTCTTCTGGTTCTTCGGGAAGTTCTCCAGTCTGAAGAAAACGGACGATTTGCTGTGCCCATGCTGGAGCTTGAGGCTCAGCAACAAGGACTAAAGGCATCAGGGCTGCTGCGGGAACCTCAGCTTCTACGGCGAGAACCTGCGGCTCTATCGGAGCTGAGGGCTCCCCGGCAAGCCTGCCGGGGCAAGGCTTGTCGGGAACGCCTGCTTCAACTGTACGGACCCTTGGGTCCGCAGGAGCAGACTGTTCCTCAGCATTTTGGTTGCTGATCTTGGGGACCTTGGCGGCGGCTTCGGGAAGATCCGCCGGCAAGTAGTCGCCGGAGACCAACTTCCTCTTCTTGCTCTGCCCAACTGATGGTGTAACGAATGGCTGAGTTAGCTTGAGCACGAAGACCCCTGGCTCCACAGGTAACTTCATTGCAGCACACTTTGAGAGGCAATCTGCGATGTCATTCTGAGCTCTTGGAACGTGCTCCATCTGTAGGCCTTCAAAGTGTTCTTCAAGCTTCCTCACTTCGTCAACATAAGCTTCCATCAGAGGGCTCTGGTAACTCTTGTTTACTTGTCGGACCACCAACTGTGAGTCTCCCCACACAATCAGCCTCTTGATCCCAAGTTCGGCCGCAATTCTAAGACCGGCAAGCAAACCTTCATACTCGGCAGTATTGTTTGTCGCTTGCTCCTTGGGAAAGTGCATTTGAACAACATACTTGAGGCGCTCTCCGGTGGGCGCTATGAGTAACACGCCAGCGCCGGCGCCTTGCAGCGAGAAGGCACCATCGAAGTACATTATCCACTCCTTGCTTGCTTCTTGGACGGGGATGCTTGTCTCTGGGACTTCTTCATCTGGTGTTGGGGTCCATTCCGCTATAAACTCTGCCAAAGCTCTGCTCTGTATGGTTGAAGTACTCTCAAACTTGAGACCAAAGCTTGACAACTCCAGTGCCAACTCGATGATCCTGCCTATTGCTTCTGGATTTTGCAATATCCTTTTCAACGGAAAGCGAGTGACCACTGTTATCTCATGTGCTTGGAAGTAATGGCGCAACTTTCTTGAGGCCATGAGGAGGCCGAAAAGTAACTTCTGCACTCCAGAGTATCTTGATCTAGCCCCCTGCAAGAGGGAACTTACAAAATAAACTGGGCGTTGCACCATCTTCTTTCGCACTTCTCCTTGTTCCCGCGCAGACTTGTCCTTGTCGGGGCCAGAGCTTGTCGGGGAAGCCCCCTGCTTATCGCTGAATGCGCTTGCCGAGGATGTGGGTTCCTCATCTGCCTCCCTCTCCGCTACTAACGCAGCACTAACCACTTGATTGGTTGCCGCTAAGTACAGCAGCAACTTCTCTTGTGGTCTAGGTGCGACAAGTATTGGAGTGGAAGATAGGTATCCTTTCAAGTCTTGCAGCGCAGCCTCCGCTTCCGGAGTCCATTTCATAGGACCTGGCTTTTTTTAAGATTTTGAAGAAAGGTAGGGCGCGTTCTGCAGACTTTGAAATGAACCTGCTGAGGGCAGCCACACAACCAGCAAGTCTTCTTACGTCCTTGACGCGCTTCTGGGCTTCAATCTGCTCGATGGCTTTTATCTTGTCGGGATTGGCTTCAATCCTCCTCTGGGACACAAAGAACCCGAGAAGCTTGCCGGAGGGGACTCCGAAAACGCACTTCTCGGGGTTCAACTTGAGTTGTATCTTGCGCAGATTCTCAAAGGTTTCTTCTAAGTCTTGAATCAGGGTATCCTTGCACTTGCTCTTGACCACTATATCATCCATGTAGGCTTCTACATTTCTGTGTATCTGTGGCTCAAAAGCAGTGTGTACCACCCTTGCAAATGTCGAGCCCGCATTCTTCAATCCAAAGGGCATGCGTATAAAGCAATATGTGCCACATGGAGTAATGAACGCGGTCTTCTCCTCGTCTTCCTCAGCCATGAATATTTGATGGTAACCTGAGTATGCATCGAGAAATGAAAGCAACTCACATCCAGCCGTGCAGTCCACAATTTGGTCGATGCGCGGCAAGGGAAATGGATCCTTGGGACATGCTTTATTCACATCAGTGAAGTCTATACAAAGTCTCCACTTCCCATTGGCTTTGTGCACGACAACTGGATTGGCCAGCCACGTGGGATGAAGTACACCTCTAACAAGGCATGCTGCTTCCAACTTCTTGATTTCTTCGGCGATGAACTCTTGGCGCTCCACCGCTTGCTTTCTGACCTTCTACTTGACGGGCCGCGCGTGAGGACAAACAGCAAGCTTGTGCTCAATTACCTTCCTGGGAACGCCGGGGATGTCAGACGGTTGCCACGCAAACACGTCCACATTCGCCCACAGGAAGGCAACGAGCGCGCTTTCCTATTTGGGGTCGAGTGTAGCACTGATGGTGAAGGTACCACCAGAGCTGTCCTCCTTGGCGGACACCTTCTTGGTTGCCGGTGGAGCTGCCATTCCCTTCTTGCACTTGCCGGTGGAGCTCGATGGTGCGTCTTCGACAGCAGCGCAGCACTCCGAAGAGGTGCGTTTGCCGGAGTGGGCTCCAGAGCTCTTGCCGGACTTGGTCTTGATCTTCCCCCCGGGAGCTTCAGCGACAAGTGTTTTGCTGTCTGCCGCGGCTGCAGCGTCCCGGTAGATCTTGTCGGCGCAGATAAGCGCATCCTTCTTGTCACCGGTGACAGAGATGACGCTTATCGGCCCTGGCATCTTGAGCATGTTGTATGCGTAGTGGGAAGCTGCCATGAACTTGGCGAGCGCAGGACAGCCGAGTATCCCATTGTACGGCAATGGGATATCGGCAATGTCGAACGTGATCCTCTCCGTCCAGAAGTTGAGCTCTCCACCAAAGGTCACTGGCAGCGTAATCTTCCCCTTCGGCTTGCTCCTTCCCGGGTTGATTCCTTGGAACGTCCCGGTTTCCTCGAGCTCACTGTCAGGGATCTGCAGTTTCTTGATCACAGCGGAGGAAATCAAGTTGAGGCCGGCCCCGCCGTCAACCAACATCTTGGTGACCTTGAGGTTGCGGATAGTTGGTGAAACCAACATCGGCAAGCACCCGACCGTGGTTGTGCGGTCAGGGTGGTCCTCGAGGTCGAAGATGATGGGCGTGCCGGACCATTTCAGCAGCCTGCGCGACTCGACGGGTGGCTCAGCTGCATTCACTTCCCGCACCCATTGTTTGAGTTGGCGGTGGGAAGTGTGCAGAGAGGCACCTCCATCGACGCACAAAACTTCTGTGGCCTTCTGGAACTCCTGCTCGCTGTTGTCTCCTTCGTCCATGTCCTCGTCATCGTCTTCGTCTTCGTCCTTGTCGCGGCCCCGGGGAGGTCTGTCTCCTTGCCGTTGCATGGCCTTGCCACGGCGTCCTCCCCGGCCATTGAACGGCCGCTTCTTGCTGGGCTCTCCTCCGCCTCCTTGGGCCTTCTCCTTGTTGCGACGCTCGTATTCAGCCTTCTGCTGCTCTACGAGGTACTCTACCCTCTTGCAGTTTTGGAGATCGTGGCCCTTGGTGCGGTGGATCTTGCAGTAGTGCTTGTCGGAGCCGTCCTGCTTGTCGGCTGCCGCTACAGGGGCGGCCTCCTTGCCGGAGCCACCAGCCTGTGTCTTCTTGGCGGGAGCCTCCTTGCCGGACTGCTCGACAACCAGTACCTCCTTGTTCTTCTTCTTTTTGTTCCGTCGCCGGTTTTTCTTTGCCGGGGCGGCATCCTCGCTGTGGCTTCCTCCTGCACTGGCATCCTCTCCGGGGAGTCTCCTCCGTTCTTCAGCACGGGCACATTTATCAGCCAGAGCGTAAAGCTCGATGACATCCCGGATCTTGGTCATCGCCATCTCCTCCCTCATCCGGCGGTTACGCACGTTCTGGTGGAATGCGCTGATAACCGCGGCAGGGTGGACATCGGGGATATTGTGTTGAATGCGGCTGAACCTTTGGATGTATTTGCCCAGGGACTCTCCCTCCTTCTGGGCAAGGATGTGGAGATTGCTCTCCTGCCCGTGGGGTTTGTGGCCGCCTGTGAAGGCACCAACAAACTGGTGGCACAAATCCGCCCATGAAGAGATGGAGTTCTCCGGCAAGTGCATAAGCCAAGACCTGACGTTTGGCTTAAGCACGAGCGGGAAGTAGTTGGCTAAGATCTTCTCGTCGCGTCCCCTAGCAGCCTGCACCACAATGGTGTAAATGCTGAGGAATTCCGAGGGGTGTGTCTTGCCGTCGTACTTCTCGGGTACGTCGGGCTTAAAGTTCTTCATGCTGGGCCACTGGACTTGCCGCAGCTCTCGGGTGAACGCAGGGCAACCTGCCGCGTACGGCAAGTCGCCTGGTTCACCAGGCACGTGCATGTCGACAGCGGTCCCAGCGCGCTGATCGGACTGTCTTCGAGCTTCTCTTCGACGCTCGATATGAGTTCGAGCGTCCTCTTGTCGCCTGTCATCGAGGACTTGGCGCTGATCGCAGCGAGCCTGTGGATCCGACGACGTCGTGGAGTCGTCGTCGATGTTGATCCGACGGGGTAGCGATTTCTGCTTCCGCGGCGGGGAGTGCACGGTAGTTGCACCCCCAGCGGTCTTGTTACCGTCGGCCTTCGCTTGGTCGACTTGCCGCGGCCGTGAAGTTGCCGGCTGCTGCGGCGCGTCGTTGTTGGCGAAGGCGATGAGGCTCTGGATCGTCGCCCTCCAGTCTTCGGCCTTGTCCGCCGCTGGAGGGAAGTCGAGGAGCAGCTGAGCCCTGGCCAGGGCTTCTGCTGGAGAGGAGGGAAACGGTGGCGAACGGTGCGAGGAGCGGGACACGCTCGGACTTCTAACCGCGTTAGAAGGAGCATGTTCCCGTCCCGGCGACCGTGCCTTGCTCGTGCCAGGACGTTGGCCTTGAGCGTCCCGTGACCCGCCGGCCTGGCCACGTCCCAGCGAGCGTATGGTACCTCCGGTACCACGTCGCTGCTGGTCTGGCACCTCCTGAGAGGGACGTGGTGCATGCACGGACACCGAGGCCTTGGAGTTCGCCCGGTCGTCCGTCTTGTCCTTGGACTTGGTGGCGCCGTGAGTCTCCCCACCGGCGTGCACCCTTCCGCCGGTGTCTCCCCCACCAACCGTCGGCTCTGGTGGTGGGATCGACGCGGACGGGCCTCCGACCTCCGAAGCCTTCTTCTTCGGAGGCATGTTGATGTAGTCGATGAGGTTGATGGAGCTGGTGAAGTTGCTGAAGGTTGCACCCGCGTGAGCGCCGGATCAGGTTCGCACAACCTCGACGCCCCCTACCTGGCGCGCCAAAGATGTCGGGGAAACTGGATGCCCACGAACACCTATGGGACCGGAGCCCCTTCTACGTTGCGATAAGGGAGCGGAGGGAGCACGGAGAGCAGATCGAGGAGCACACGCGGGCAGTTTACCCAGGTTCGGGCCGCGCGTACGCGTAAAACCCTACTCCTGCCTTGGTTGTATTGAGTTTCTGGAGCTCGGGAGCTTGAATATCTACGGTACCAGCTACACCGAGCGTAGTGGTGATCGAGTTTCTGGGATCGAACCTCCTCTACATTGTGCATGGGCCTCCTTTTATAGCTCAAAGGGGTCACCGACAGGTGTCAACGTAGAGGAGGGTAAAAATGTAAAAATGGTGGTTGTTGTAACAGTGCATGAACAGTGGTCTTCACCTAACTTTGACGGTGGGGGACAAAGGCATTGAATGCCCATCGCCGTCGCCCCAAAAAGCGTCCGTCCATGCGTCTCCGTTCGCCACGGCGATGGCCTCGTCATCGCGGCTTGCCACCGTGTACCCCAGGCTGCACAGCCATCTGCCACGTGCCCCTGGAAGGGCCCCAGGGCGACGCGTGGCCGGATGAGCTGGAGCGCAGGCGCACAGTGTAGGCTTCCCCCGGCAAGCACCTTGCCGGGGTCGCTACCTTGCCGGGCCCGAAAGCTTGGCGCTCTCCGGGTCCTGCCGGGGTGCACGATGCGCCACGATATATCTTCTGAAGTGTTATTCTTTGGCCTTCCTGGCAAGCTCCTCTTGCCAGGGTCTTGTGCTGGAATGATTACTTTGAGCCTGGTGCGGCCTTCCCGGCAAGCTCCTCTTGCCGGGGTCTTGTCTCTTAACTTGAATACTTTGTTCTTGAATGGCTTCAAAGGGGTCCAGAGTGGGCTTTGGAGGGCGCGTGGTGAGCCAGACCACGGGACGCTGCTACTGCCCGTGCACAAGTCGGGATACTAAGGTACCCCTACTTTAGTACACCGACACAGAGTGTCCCTAGTATGCCTCTACTAGACTAGCTCATTGATCAAAGATGGTTATGTTTCCTAGCCATAGACATGAGTTGTCATTTGATCAACGGGATCACATCATTAGGAGAATGATGTGATGGACAAGACCCATCCGTTAGCTTAGCACTATGATCGTTTAAGTTTTACTGCTATTGCTTTCTTCATGACTTATACATGTTCCTATAACTATGAGATTATGCAACTCCCTAATACCGGAGCAACACTTTGTGTGCTACCAAATGTCACAACGTAACTGGGTGATTATAAAGGTACTCTACAGGTGTCTCCGAAGGTACTTGTTGGGTTGGCGTATTTCGAGATTAGGATTTGTCAATTCGACTGTCGGAGAGGTATCTCTGGGCCCACTCGGTAATGCACATCACTATAAGCCTTGCAAGCATTGCAGCTAATGAGTTAGTTGCGGGATGATGTATTACGGAACGAGTAAAGAGACTTGCCGGTAACGAGATTGAACTAGGTATTGAGATACCGACGATCGAATCTCAGGCAAGTAACATACCGATGACAAAGGGAACAACGTATGTTGTTATGCGGTTTGACCGATAAAGATCTTCGTAGAATATGTGGGAGCCAATATGAGCATCCAGGTTCCGCTGTTGGTTATTGACCGGAGATGTGTCTTGGTCATGTCTACATAGTTCTCGAACCCGTAGGGTCCGCACGCTTAAGGTTTCGATGACAGTTTTATTATGAGTTTATGAGTTTTAATGTACCGAAGGAGCTCGGATTCCCAGATGAGATCGGGGACATGACGAGGAGTCTCGAAATGGTCGAGACGTAAAAATCGATATATTGGACGACTATATTCGGACATCGGACAGGTTCCGAGTGATTCGGGTATTTTCGGAGTACCAGGGAGTTACGGGAATAGAGGAGAGAGGCCAAAAGGAAGGAGGTGCGCGCCCCCCTTCTGGTCCGAATTGGACAAGGGGTGCAGCCCCCTTTTCATTCTCCCTCTCCCCCTCTTTCCTTCTCTCCTACTCCGGAAAGGAAAGGGGAATCCTACTAGGACTTGGGAGTCCTAGTAGGACTCCCCACACTTGGTGCGCCCCCTCTAGGGCCGGCCTCTCCCTCCCTCCTTTATATACGGGGGCAGGGGGGCACCTCTAGACACAACAATTGATCTCTTGATCTCTTAGCCGTGTGCGGTGCCCCCCTCCACCATAGTTCTCCTCGATAAATATTGTAGCGTTGCTTAGGCGAAGCCCTGCGACGGTAGAACATCAAGATCGTCACCACGCCGTCGTGCTGACAGAACTCTCCCTCGACACTCGGCTGGATCGGAGTTCGAGGGACGTCATCGAGCTGAACGTGTGCTAGAACTCGGAGGTGCCGTAGTTTCGGTCTTGATCGGTCGGGCCGTGAAGACGTACGACTACATCAACCGCGTTGTTCTAATGCTTCCGCTTTCGGTCTACGAGGGTACGTAGACCCACTCTCCCCTCTCGTTGCTATGCATCTGGTAGATAGATCTTGCGTGATCGTAGGAAAATTTTAAAATACTACGTTCCCCAACAGTGGCATTATGAGCCAGGTCTATGCGTAGATGATATGCACGAGTAGAACACAAGTGAGTTGTGGACGATACTAGTCATACTTCTTACCAGCATGTCATACTTTGATTCGGCGGTATTGTTGGATGAAGCGGCCCGGACCGACATTACGCGTACGCTTACGCGAGACTGGTTCTACCGACGTGCTTCGCACACAGGTGGCTGGCGGGTGTCAGTTTCTCCAACTTTAGTTGAATCAAGTGTGGCTACGCCCGGTCCTTGTGAAGGTTAAAACAGCACATACTTGACGAAATATCGTTGTGGTTTTGTATGCGTGGGTAAGAACGGTTCTTGCTAAGCCCGTAGCAGCCACGTAAAACTTGCAACAACAAAGTAGAGGACGTCTAACTTGTTTTTGCAGGGCATGTTGTGATGTGATATGGTCAAGACATGATGAGTTATACGGTTTTGTATGAAATGATCATGTTTTGTAAAGTTATCGGCAACTGGCAGGAGCCATATGGTTGTCGCTTTATTGTATGAAATGAAATCGCCATGTAATTGCTTTACTTTATCACTAAGCGGTGACGATAGTCGTAGAAGCAATAGTTGGCAAGACGACAACGATGCTACGATGGAGATCAAGGTGTCGCGCCGGTGACGAAGGTGATCATGACGGTGCTTTGGAGATGGAGATCAAAAGCACAAGATGATGATGGCCATATCATGTCACATATTTTGATTGCATGTGATGTTTATCTTATTATGCTTCTTATTTTGCTTAGTTCGACGGTAGCATTATAAGATGATCCCTTACTAAATTTCAAGGTATAAGTGTTCTCCCTAAGTATGCACTGTTGCGAAAGTTCGTCGTGCCGAGACACCACGTGATGATCGGGTGTGATAAGCTCTACGTTCAAATACAACGTGTGTAAGCCAGTTTTGCACACGCAGAATACTTGGGTTAAACTTGACGAGCTTAGCATATGCAGATATGGCCTCGGAACACTGGAGACCGAAATGTCGAGCGTGAATCATATAGTAGATATGATCAACATAAGATGTTCACCATTGAAACTACTCCATCTCACGTGATGATCGGACATGGTTTAGTTGATTTGGATCACGTGATCATTTAGATGACTAGAGGGATGTCTATCTAAGTGGGAGTTCTTAAGTAATATGATTAAATTGAACTTTAATTTATCATGAACTTAGTCCTCGTAGTATTAGCATATCTATGTTGTAGATCAATAGCTCGCGATGTTGCTCCCCGTTTATTTTTTATATGTTCCTAGAGAAAACTAAGTTGAAAGATGTTAGTAGCAATGATGCGGAATTGTTCCGTGATCTGAGGATTATCCTCATTGCTGCACAGAGAATTATGTCCTTGATGCACCGCTAGGTGACATACCTATTGCAGGAGCAGATGTAGACGTTATGAACGTTTTGACAAAAGCTCGGTATGATGACTACTTGATAGTTTAAGTGCACCATGCTTTATGGCTTAGAACCGGGACTTCAAAAATGTTTTGAACGCCACAGAGCATATAAGATGTTCCAAGAGTTGAAATTAGTATTTCATACTCATGCCCGTGTCGAGAGGTATAAGACTTTTGACAGTACTTTGCCTACAAGATGGAGGAGAATAGCTCAACCAGTGAGCATGTGCTCAGATTGTCTGGGTACTACAATTACTTGAATCAAGTGGGAGTTAATCTTCCAGATAAGATAGTAATTGACAAAGTTCTCTAGTCACTATCACCAAGTTAGTAGAACTTCGTGATGAACTATAATATGCAAGGGATGACGAAAGGAATTCCCGAGCTCTCCCTCCCTAGGGCCCTCTCTAGGGCCGGCCTCTCCCTCCCTCCTTTATATACGGGGGCAGGGGGCACCTCTAGACACAACAATTGATCTCTTGATCTCTTAGCCGTGTGCGGTGCGCCCCTCCACCATAGTTCTCCTCGATAATATTGTAGTGGTGCTTAGGCGAGCCCTGCGACGGTAGAACATCAAGATCGTCACCACGCCGTCGTGCTGACGGAACTCTCCCTCGACACTCAGCTGGATCGGAGTTCGAGGGACGTCATCGAGCTGAACGTGTGCTAGAACTCGGAGGTGCCGTAGTTTCGGTGCTTGATCGGTCGGGCCGTGAAGACATACGACTACATCAACCGCGTTGTTCTAATGCTTCCGCTTTCGGTCTACGAGGTTACGTAGACTCACTCTCCCCTCTCGTTGCTATGCATCTGGTAGATAGATCTTGCGTGATCGTAGGAAAATTTTAAAATACTACGTTCCCCAACATGCCCTGTCTGGAGGAAGCTCTTGATTGCTTCCGTGATGCTGGCCTGCTAAATTTTGTGACTGACAAGGAGCATTGGAATGAAGAGCTGTTTCTGCAATTCTATGCAACCCTCCACATTCGAGGCTACAACAGGGATCTGAAGACATGGGTTCTTGAGTGCATGACAGGCAATGTCCATCATGAATCCAAAGCCTTTGATGTCATTGAGCTTACTAGCCTGCCCACTCCAGGAGATCTGTATGAACCTGGCTGTAAATTGCATAATGAAGCCTCGGAAAGTATCTTTCAGAAGCGCAAGCCCAACATGAGCCAGATGCTAAGCATGATGAAGCCTCTGCCAAGTGATGCTGAATATCCAAAGGAATTCTTTGTTGAAGACCTAGATTATCTGCCACGCACCATCTATCATATCATCAGGCGTACTCTATGGCCTGTCAAAGGACATTCTTCATCAGCCAAGCTTGAAGGCACCATGAAGACATTGGTCTTCTATATCTTCGATGGTATCAGCTTCAATGCTCAAGATTTCTTCATTAGGCAATTGGCTATGTCTGGCTCTGATCTGTTTGGTCTGAAGTTCTATGCTCCATGGATTATGCGCCTCATCAAGCTTCATTCAGCTATCACCTATCAGCCCTCTGCTCGCAACCATCTTATATTCTTGCCTGAGGTTGATATGTCAGCTGAAGCTATATACCAAGAGCCTGCCAAAGAGCCTGTTAGTCTTCACAACGCTGATCACCAGAGCTTCACTCAGCAAATTGAAGGAGTTCCAGCAGTCTCTCGCATTTATCCTCTGGCTGGCTGTACTCGTCTACCTCGACACGCTGAAACCGAAGCCACTAAGATCACCATTGCTGAAAGGCCTCAGAAGCGATCTCGTGTTCTCAATAACCGAGAGCTTCTAGTTACCCTCCATCAGAAACAGGATAAGCATCACTACTGGTTGAAGCGTCAGATGCAAACCCTCTTGATGGACGTCAATCGCATTCGCAATCTTGCCACCAAGAATGCCTATGTTGCTCATGAAACCTGTCGGAGGTCATGGAAGAGTCTAACCTTGCTAAGTGCTGAAGCGGATCTTCAAGACGATGGCTTCACAGAGAGATTCAAGTTTGACCACACTCCTCCAAGGAATGCTGTTCTGCGTCGAACTCTGTCTCTTGAAGATTCTGACTACTCCTCCTCCACTGCAACAATTGACGCCAGGGTGATAGATGATCAAGATGATGCTACCTCACCTCCTCCTACTTCAGCGCGTATCGACACTGCACCAACTACTTCTGCACCGCCAAACACCAACGTCGACCCTGCATCCTCCCCTGCTCCATCTGGGAACGAGTAGAGGCTCTATGTCTTCAAACCTTTTTGGTCCTTACTAACAAAAGGGGGAGAAGCATATGAGTTGATAGTCTTCAAGATAGTCCCAAGTAAAGTTGTTGTGTGAGTGTTTGAAATCTGACCGTTGGAACACGTGTCAGCTCCTTAGTGACCTAGGGTCACTTCGGACAAATCAGGTCGGGTTGCCTGCTAGGTGGCTTCTCACCTCTCTTTGGTTACCCCAAGTGGAAGGTTTGAGATGCAATGTAGCAGAAGTTTTCCCTTGGCAATACCAAGGATCGTTTTCCCAAAGACTCCCAGTTTCAACAAGAAGGTGTCAACTGCTAACGGCGCCAGATATTAGCAATCAACGTGGACCTGCACACAGATACAAATAACTTTGCTCCCAACGAGTACAGAGAGGTTGTCAATCCCTCCGGCCTTGTAGTTTACAAAGGATCAAACGCAAGTGATAATAGTGATAGGTATAATTGCAATAGTAAGTAAAAAGCGGAAAGTAAATAGCGGATGTGATCAATGATGGTAATATGGACCGGAGTCTCATGATGTTCACTAGTGATGTCTCTCTCCCAAAAGACGATAAAACTGCTATGTGAGGTAAACGAATTACAGCTGGGCAATTGATAGGACCAATGCTGACTAAGTTGCAAGAAAGGTAGAGGTTCAAAGCATGGGCGGTACGCCGAGGTAAGTAGACCGAAATCCATTTGCATCTACTACTAATCATCCACCTTGAGATATCTATCCAGAACATCTCGCTGGTATTAAGTTGCGAGTCCCACCCATAGTGTAAACTCAAAGCAACAGACAACTGCATTAAAAGAACTTTGCGTAAAGTAAACAATCCTTGCACCCGCGGGCACAAGCACCGTTGTTTTCCCCCTTGTGGCAACAGCACATCCCCTAGACTCATGTTTCTGTCACTCAAACTAGTCATCGAGGGGCATGAACCCACAATCAAGCATAACGTTCCCTCTTGGAGTCACTACCTACTACTTGGCCAAAGCAATAAATAAGAATGGAGAACATGCAAGAATTACTTACGAACATAGATATAAAAGAGGTGAATCAAATATATTACTCAAACACAATCTGAACATAATCTCATAATCCATCGGATCCCAGCAAACTCATCATAGCAACAGCATAAGGATTACATATGTGCCTCGATCATGTAGGGCAGCTCACGAGGACTAATTAGTGAAGCACAAGAACGGGAGGAGAACATCACATAGCTACTGGTCATGGACCCATGGTCCAAGGGAGACTACTCACAACTCATCCGGGAGGCGTCCATGGTGGTGGAGAAGCTCCCGGTGGTGATCCTCCCCTCCGGCAGGGTGCCGGGAAGAGTTCTCCTGGTGCTCCCGATCTTGGAAGCGGCAGCGGCGGCGGAACAGAGATGAGATCGCGAAAAAGAGTTCCCGTCTCGAGGGTTTCGGGAGACGCTTTAAATATATGCCAAAGGGGGCATCAGCGGAGCCTCGGGGGGCCCAGGCGCCCCCCCGGCGCGGCCCAGGGGGGGGAGCGCCGCCCGGGCGCCTGGGGCCCTGGTGGCCCCCCTCCGGCTGTGCTTCGGGTGCCTGGTAGGTTCTGGAATGCTGATTTTTTATATAATTTTTCTGGATTTTTTCTGGCAGTTCTCGTAATGTGAAAACCTGAATTACAAAAACAGCCGAAAACAGAAACTGGCACTGGGGTGCACTGAGTTAATAGGTTAGTCCAAATATGATCAAAAGTGTATGGAAGTGTATAAATAACATAGCAATATCACCCAAAAGAGGCATGGAGCAAGCAGAAATTATAGATACGTTTTGGACGTATCAACATCCCCAAGCTTAATTCCTGCTCGTCCTCGAGTAGGTAAATGATAACAAGAATAATTTCTGCGGTGACATGCTATTAACCATATAGGACTTTTTCATAGTCATATGACAAAAGCTTACCGAGACAATGAATCTATAGTAATTAAGTTGCCTCATGAGAAAATCACAAAGAACTGAAAGTTTTACAATATGATACCGAAACATCAAATAGATTTGTAATGATCATGATGTGCAAATATGATAAAGTGATATCTCGCTTGCCCCCTTTAGTGAAGCAAAACATATATGCAGGGGCACCTCCAAGGTTTAAGTGATGACTAGATACAATGATTTCAGAATAAACGATATCACAATCATGCAAAAGACAATGCTACTTTGGGACAATGCACATTACACTCAGAATGACAATCATGCTCTCAGTAGTTGGTGCTTTTAAAAGAAGGTGGAGACTCTCGAACCGTGGCTTTTGTTGGCAAGGTTGAAAACCCGTAGTCGGAAACAAAGACAAAACATGTACCAGAGCTCTTGGTTTTAAAACAGAGGTAATAATTTTTTTAGATCATGCATGTTTCGTCAACGAATGCTAGCAGACAGCTCAATCACTTCTTGAGATGGACAAGTTTCGAGGAACGGCTCCCGAATGAGGATGATCACATCCTCTTAATCTCCTTTGTTTATCACTGCCAAAGTTTTCTGATTTCTCATGAACAAAGCGTGAAGGAGGGTTTGTTTGTTATATTATCTTTTTGAGCCGGGCGCACTCAATGCCAGTTCCTTCTCGTATTATGGGTTTGCACATTATACATGCAATCCCGGGGTGAAGCTTGTCCAACTTAAAAAGATCATGAATTAACCACTACTTCCTCATGAACTTACAACAGAGGCACAAAATAGGAATGCTTTTTTTTGAATAATTTCGAGATGGCACATGCAAGTCTCCGTTAGGAATGGCAGGTAAATACCATGTAGGAAGGTATGGTGGACTCATATGGCATAACTGGATTAAAAGGATGTGGATGCACAAGCAGTCAGTCCGCTTAGTACAGGTGGAGGTTAGCAAAAGACTGGGAGCGACCAACTAAGAGAGCAATGACGGCCATAATCATGCAGAGCGACAAAGCAACATTGAATCAGGCATGGAAGTTATATCGCTACTCAGAAACAAAAGATCATCAAGGCTTGACAGACTTTCTTTACAGTCTTAAATATGCGTGAGCATACGCCAAGTCAATCAAAATAAATTCTTTGAAGGAAGATATTACTAAACCATACCACATCATAGGCAAACAAATCATGTTGGTACTCCAATAACACATTGGGAACCCCCCCCCCCCAGCTATTTGGGACTAACCATAAGAAAACCTGAACTACTAAGCGCCATTATGCACGTAGCATCTTTATCATAGACATATCAACCAATGCAACGGAAGCAAACTCTCTTAATAAGATAAGCATGATAACTAAAGAGAGTTCAAGCAACCAAATAAACGAAAGCTCTTTGAAAAGATAAGCATGAATACTAAGAGCTAAGCATGATAGTAGCTATTGACAGACAAAGAACACACACAGCAGAGATAGATATGAAAATTCTATGTTATGTTCTAGGTAGAAGTGCAGCGTGTTTCTCTCCCACATAAAGAAAGCTGAGTTCCGACTCGTTATGAAAAGCTAAAGAAAACTAAAAGGAAAACTAAAAGCAAGACGCTCCAAGCATAGCACATAACACATGAAGTGATTAAAATATAGTGGAACGAAAGACGAACTGATAATGTTGATGGAGAAGGGGATGCATGGGGGCATCCCCAAGCTTAGACGCTTGAGCCTCCTTGAATATTTCTTGGGGGTGCATGGGGGCATCCCCAAGCCTGAGCGTTTGACACTCCTGAATCTTTTTATCATCTTCCCTCGCACACTTGAAAACTCCCTTCATACATAACTCATCATAATCTGATTAGCGAGGTTAGTACCCATAATAAAATAATTGTTCCTTGCTGGAAATAAAGATATTCTTGAAGTTCTACTGTTTCTCAAGATTGCCAAAAGGTTTTTGCAAAGAAAAAGCAAGCTCTAGGTTTGCAAAATGAAGGAAAGGCAAAACAGGACAGAATCTGTGAAAAACAGAACAGCAGGTAGTAAATGACTTTTCCGGGGCACTTCTGCAACTCTAATAAAAAAACTCAAAAAAGAAGCATGAAAGACAATTATATAGAGCACGCTGTCCAGAAAATTCAGACCAAAAAGATGATCTGGTGATTTTATACGAATTTTTATATCCAAGGACAGAATCTGTTTCCTGGACAGCACGTCACAACTTTTGAACTTTCTTGCAATCAGAGGTTACACTTGGCACAAAATTGGAAAGCAAAGATACAATGATGATGCTACAGTAGTAACAACATCAAGACACAACAAAAACAAAATAAAATTTATTCATTGGGCTGCCTCCCAAAAGCGCTTTCTTTTATGCCTTTAAGCTAGGCATAATGCATAGAGGTCAAGTTGTATCAATTGAACCATCATCAAGATCATCAAAAAGCTCTTCAATAATACAACTAGTATTAAGAGGGCTCTCAAATAAAGGCCTCATAGAGATACTTCTAGGGAGAAGACCAAAAGGATAAAAGTCAAGGGAAGATTCATTTATAAATTCATCAAAGAGAGGTGTTTCTTCCAAAGTCTTTACAGTTTCAACCCCTTTGGCAATAGATGGATTACTTTTAGAACGGGGAGCCTTTGGACGTGAACGAACTTAGGCTCCCTCTTTTCCGAAGTTTCTACCTTTCCGGTTTTGATCGAGGAGAAAGTAGTTCCTAGAGTATCAAAGATTTCCTCAATCTTGTCTATCCTAGAAGAGTCCAAGTCATGGAATTTGACGGTCTCCAAAGTTTTGAAAATTTTATGCATGGAGCTATCAAGCCTATTCAAATTCCCTTGGATCTTACGATCCAACTCATTTATCTTATTGATGCTTGGCATCTCTAGCTCTATTTTTTCAAGTTTTTTCATAATGTGAGCTAGGGTGATGTCCTCTTGAATGCTAACAACAGGGGGATTCCCAACAAGAATTTCAATAATACTAAGAGACTCCCAAACTGGGGCTTCTAGGAAATTCCCATTGATAGCAGTATCTAGAATAAACCTATTCCAAGAAGTTATTCCAACATAAAATTTCTAAGCAGGATAGTAGTAGGTAGCTTCTTGGTGGCTCTTTTTTGAGAATCATTAATTCTATACCAAGCATCTTTCAGACTTTCCCCACCTCTTTGTTTAAAGGTGAGAACTTCTGCCTCGTCAAAGACAAAAGGACCCGACATAATGACAACTAAAGAATAAGATAACTATTTTTGTGATTTTTGATAAAAGATACTAAAGCAAAACTGAAAGGTAAACTAACAAGACTAAAAGCAAAGGTAAAAGATAGCGTGCAACTCCCCTATCCTGAAGAGTGGAGTCCTCGGCAATGGCGCCAGAAATTGCTTTGCTAGGTGGCTTCTCACCCCTCATTGGTTACCCCAAGTGGAAGGTTTGAGATGCAGTGTAGCAGAAGTTTTCCCTTGGCAATACCAAGGATCGTTTTCCCTGAGACTCCCAGTTTCAACAAGAAGGTGTCAACTGCTAACGGCGCCAGATATTAGCAATCAACGTGGACCTGCACACAGATACAAATAACTTCTCCCAACGAGTACAGAGAGGTTGTCAATCCCTCCGGCCTTGTAGTTTACAAAGGATCAAACGCAAGTGATAATAGTGATAGGTATAATTGCAATAGTAAGTAAAAAGCGGAAAGTAAATAGCGGATGTGATCAATGATGGTAATATGGACCGGAGTCTCATGATGTTCACTAGTGATGTCTCTCTCCCAAAAGACGATAAAACTGCTATGTGAGGTAAACGAATTACAGCTGGGCAATTGACAGGACCAATGCTGACTAAGTTGCAAGAAAGGTAGATGTTCAAAGCATGGGCGGTACGCCGAGGTAAGTAGACCGAAATCCATCTGCATCTACTACTAATCATCCACCTTGAGATATCTATCCAGAACATCTCGCTGGTACTAAGTTGCGAGTCCCACCCATAGTGTAAACTCAAAGCAACAAACAACTGCATTAAAAGAACTTTGCGTAAAGTAAACAATCCTTGCACCCGCGGGCACAAGCACCGTTGTTTTCCCCCTTGTGGCAACAACACATCCCCTAGACTCATGTTTCTGTCACTCAAACTAGTCATTGTGGGGCATGAACCCACAATCAAGCATAACGTTCCCTCTTGGAGTCACTACCTACTGCTTGGCCAAAGCAATAAATAACAACGGAGAACATGCAAGAATTACTTACGAACATAAATATAAAAGAGGTGAATCAAATATATTACTCAAACACAATCTGAACATAATCTCATAATCCATCGGATCCCAGCAAACTCATCATAGCAACAGCATAAGGATTACATATGTGCCTCGATCATGTAGGGCAGCTCACGAGGACTAATTAGTGAAGCACAAGAACGGGAGGAGAACATCACATAGCTACTGGTCATGGACCCATGGTCCAAGGGAGACTACTCACAACTCATCCGGGAGGCGTCCATGGTGGTGGAGAAGCTCCCGGTGGTGATCCTCCCCTCCGACAGGGTGCCGGGAAGAGTTCTCCTGGTGCTCCCGATCTTGGAAGCGGCGGCGGCGGCGGAACAGAGATGAGATCGTGAAAAAGAGTTCCCGCCTCGAGGGTTTCGGGAGACGCTTTAAATATATGCCAAAGGGGGGCATCAGCGGAGCCTCGGGGGGCCCAGGCGCCCCCCCGGCGCGGCCCAGGGGGGAGCGCGCCACCAGGGCGCCTGGGGCCCTGGTGGCCCCCCTCCGGCTGTGCTTCGGGTGCCTGGTAGGTTCTGGAACGCTGATTTTTTTATATAATTTTTCTGGATTTTTTCTGGCAGTTCTCGTAATGTGAAAACCTGAAATACAAAAATAGCTGAAAACAAAAACTGGCACTGGGGTGCACTGAGTTATTAGGTTAGTCCAAATATGATCAAAAGTGTATGGAAGTGTATAAATAACATAGCAATATCACCCAAAAGAGGAATGGAGCAAGCATAAATTATAGATACGTTTTGGACGTATCATTGCCCAGTGGCTATAAATAGCCCACCCCCTGCACCATAAATTGGCGGTTGCTCAGAGTTATTACACGGCTTTTGTCGTTTGAGAGCAACCCACCTCCGAAGCTTTTGAGAGAGAAATCCTTGCGAGGACAAAGCCAAAACACCCAGAGCCAAAGAGTGTTAGGCATCACTGAAGTCTTTCTGTCTGTGTGACCTGAAGACTTATTACACTTGAGGACTGTGTTTCCTCCAGCCGGTTAGGCGTCGCGTTCTGAGCATCGAAGAGTCATAGTGGATCGCCAGTGAACAAAGTCTGTGAAGGTTTGGAAGTCTACCTTGAAGACTTACCAGAGTGATTGGGCGAGGACTAGGTGTCCTTAGTTCAAGGGGAATAAGGTGAAGACGCGGTCTTCTGAGTTAAATCTCTGCCTCCCTAACCAGAAATACAGTTGTCACAGCAACTGGAACTGGTCTAACAAATCACTGTCCTCCCCGAGCTATTGGTTCTATTCTTTCCTTCCCTTTACTTACTGTCTTATGTTGTGAAGTCATTGCCTGCTTGCCTTATCTGATTGACTTCACTGAGTATCTACTTGTTCTGATTGGCTTCATTCCTTCCTTCATCTTGATCCCTACTGCCTAGCTACTACTAGTCTTCGTGCTTTCACTTCATTGAATACATGACTATGGCTTGTCTAGTGTAGTCTTCTTTCCGCTGCATACTAATAGGATTGGATTTATGTTTTGTCTTCAAAACTACCATGTTTTGAAGCATTTCATAAAAATCGCCTATTCACCCCCCCTCTAGTCGATATACCGCACTTTCATTGTGTGATGAAGATAGAGCATAGCCAGACTATATGATTTTGTAGGGATAACTTTCTTTGGCCATGTTATTTTGAGAAGGCATGATTGCTTTGTTAATATGCTTAAAGTATTATTATTCTTATGTCAATACAGACTTTTGTCTTGAATCTTTCGGATTTGAACATTCATGCCACACTAAAGAAAATTACATTGAGAGTTATGTTGGTTAGCATTCTACATCAAAAATTCTGTTTTTATCAATTACCTACTTGAGGACGAGCAGGAATTAAGCTTGGGGATGCTTGATATGTCTCCAACGTATCTATAAATTTTTACTGTTCCATGCTATTATATATTCGGTTTTGGATGTTTAATGGGCTTTATTATACACTTCTATATTATTTTTGGGGCTAACCTACTAACCCAAGGCCCATTGCAAATTCCTATTTTTTTGTGCATATTTCAGTGTTTCGCAGAAAAGGAATATCAAACGGAGTCCAAACGGAATGAAACCTTCGGGGGAGTTATTTTTGGAACGATTTCTACATAGAAGACTTGGAGTACACGCGAGGAAACGAGAGAGGCGGCCACGAGGGCAGGGGGCGCGCCCAGGGGGGTAGGCGCGCCCCCACCCTCGTGGGCCCCCTCTGGCTCCCCTGATGTGCCTCTTCAGCCTATATATACCCTCGTACCCTGAAAACATCGAGGAGCACCACAAAACCCTAATTACACCGTCGTGACCTTCTGTACCCATGAGATCCCATCTTGGGGCCTGTTCGGGAGCTCCGCTGGAGGGGGCATCGATCACGGAGGGCTTCTACATCAACACCATAGCCCTTCCGATGAGTTGTGAGTAGTTTACCACAGACCTTCGGGTCCATAGTTACTAGCAAGATGGCTTCTTATCTCTCTTTGCATCTCAATACAAAGTTCTCCTCGATCATCGAGGAGATCTATTCGATGTAATATTTTTGCGGTGTGTTTGTCGAGATTCGATGAATTGTGGGTTTATGATCAAGATTATCTATGAACAATATTGGATTCTTTTCTGAAATCTTTTATGTATGATTATAATATCCTTGCAAGTCCCTTCGAATTATTGGTTTTGTTTGGCCTACTAGATCTATAGTTCTTGCAATGGGAGAAGTGCTTGGCTTTGGGTTCAATCTTGCGGTGTCCTTTCCCAGTAACAACACGGGCAACAAGGCACGTATAGTATTGTTGCCATCGTGGATAAAAAGATGGGGTTTATATCATATTGCTTGAGTTTATCCCTCTACATCATGTCATCTTGCTTAAGGCGTTACTCGGTTCTTATGAACTTAATACTTTAGATGCATGTTGGATAGCGGTCGATGTGTGGAGTAATAGTAGTAGATGCAGAATCGTTTTGATCTACTTTTCACGGACGTGATGCCTATATATAATGATCATGCCTAGATATTCTCATAACTATGCGCTTTTCTATCAATTGCTCGATAGTAATTTGTTCACCCACCGTAGAATTCTGCTATCATGAGAGAAGCCACTAGTGAAACCTATGGCCCCCAGGTCTATCTTTATCATATTAATCTCCCATCAACTAGCCAATTTCTACCGCCGTTATTTATTTGCTTTATTTACTTTCTGTTTCTATACCCAAAATACCAAAAATATTATCTTACCATATCTATGAGATCTCACGCTCGTAAGTGACCGTGAAGCGATTGACAACCCCTTATCGCGTTGGCTGCGAGGTTCTTATTTGTTTGTGCAGGTGTGAGGGACTTGCACGTGGTCTCCTACTAGATTGATACCTTGGTTCTCAAAAACTGAGGGAAATACTTACACTATTGTGTTGCATCACCCTTTCCTCTTCGAGGGAATACAACGCAAGCTCGAGAAGTAGCAAATTGCACACGAACTTACTATAGTAACCGTCTATGTTATAATTTCTCATCGCAAACAGTTCATCCGAGTGGGTTGTTTGTTGTGTATCACACACATCTTGTTTACACGAATCGTTTGTGTTCTTTTGGCTCATCGCAAATGCCACATATCACACACATCTTGTTAAGTTGAACCGTTTCTGTTCACTTCCTTAATCGAAAACAGTTTGTCCGAGTGAACCATATGCCATATATCACACACACCTTGATCTGGCTGATCGTTTCTGTAGCATTCCCTAATAGCACACAGTTCATCAGCGCAAACTGTATGCCATATATCGCACACACATTTATATGGCTGCCCATTTCTGTTGTTCTGCCTCATCGCAAACAGTTCTGCTGGATCAACCGTATGCCAAGCATCGCACACGTAACTAAAATCTGAATCGTGTTTTATGTCTCCACCATCGCAAACGTTTTTCATCTTAATGGACAGTTTTTTTCATCCACGTTTGCGATTAATGCATCACACACAATTTCGTCAAAGGGTCTCTGATCGTAGTGTCGCGTTAGCAGCATCCTGCAGTAGTGCATGCCAGGAGTCCAGAGTCCCAGGCGTGCCCTGATACCTTGTGGAGCCCTCGGGAATCCCGTCCACCGACTTCCAGCTCTATAAACTCCCAAATATTCTAGAAACCCTAGGGGAGTCGACGAAAATCATTTCAGCCGCCGCAAGTTCCAAAACCATGAGATCCAATCTAGAGGCCATTCCCGGCACTCCACCGGAGGGGAACACGATCACGGAGGGATTCATCATCCTCATTGGTGCTCCTCCGATGATGCGTGAGTAGTTTACCACAGACCTATGGGTCCATAGTTGGTAGCTTGATGGCTTCTTCTCTCTTTTTGATCAATGTTCACTTCGGAGATCTATTTGATGTAGTTCTTTTTGCCATTTGTTTGTTGGGATCCGAATGAATTGTGAGTTTATGATTAGATCTATTTATATCCATACATGATTAATATAGTCTCTTATTTCTTCTTTGATATTTCGGTTTTCTTTGGCCAACTTGATTGATTTAGCTTGCAATGGGAAGAGGTGCTTTGTAATAGGTTCGATCTTGCGATGCTCAATCTCCGTGACAGAGGGAAAAGTGACATGCATGTATAGTTGCTATTAAGGATAAAACAATGGGGTCTGTTCCTACATGAATAGATCTTGTCTACATCATGTCATCATTCTTAAAGCATTACTCCGTTTCTCCATGAACTTAATACACTAGATGCATGCTGGATAGCGATCAATGTGTGGAGTAATAGTTGTTGGCAAACTTTGCAAGGAAACAAAAAAAATTCTACGCACACACAAGATCTATCCATGGATATGCATAGCAACGTGAGGGGAGAGTGTGTCTACATACTCTCGTAGATCGTAAGTGGAAGCATTTATTAACGAGGTTGATGTAGTCGAACTTCTTCTCGATCCAACCGATCAAGTACCGAACGTATGACACCTCTGCGTTCAGTACATGTTTAGCTCGGTGACATCCTCACCTTCTTGATACAGCAAGATGGGCGAAGAAGTAGTTGATTTCCGACAGCACAACTGCGCGGTGACGGTGATGGTGATGCTATCTTCGCAGGGCTTCGCCTAAGCACTAGGAAATATGACCGAGGGATAAAGCTGTGGAGAGGGGCACCGCACACAGCTAGGATAATGTCGTGGGTTGTGTATATATAGGTGGGGAGAGGGGAGGCAGCTACGCACGCCACAAGGTGGCCGGTCGGCCCCTAGGGCTGCTGCCCTGGCCTGCGCCCCCTGGCATAATGCCCATGAGGGGTGAGGGAGTCTTGGATTTGGGGGTCCTCGGGTGTCCGACTACTGGTGGTGTGCCGGACTGATGGGCCGTGAAGATAAAGCAGAAGACCACCCCCCGTATCCGGGTAGGACTCCTATGTATGTAGAAAGGCAAATTTGATGTTCGGATGTAATGATTCCTTCCTCCTCAAGTCAACTTTTGTAATGCCCAGGATGGGACTATATCTCCTACGTGTCGAGGCACGACTTAAAGATATAAGCCCATTCTGGAATGATCGCAAGTTTGGTACCTTTGCACAGCTCATGTAAAATAGGGATGAAAGCTGAAAAGATAGTTGGCTTACACTCGCCACGTCACGCAATTCATTACATATCCAAACATCATTCAAATAAACATCACAGCCCATCTAAGGGTAAAGATCCAAATGACAAGATACCAAACATAACATTAAACCACAGGTCTGAAATCGAATCCTAGTAGAAGCTCTACTGATCAACCAGATAGTTCACGTAGTAACGGCTACGCTCCTCGTCGTACTCCCAATCTAGCTCAGTGCCATCACCTGTGTAGCTCACCATCGTACCTGCATCTGGTGTGGTGAATTATCTGTGAGCCACAGAGGACTCAGCAATCCCGTTCCCGGGTAACACGACTATTCAATCCTTGGGTGTGGAACAAGGCCGAAGAAAGAATAAGAGTCTGCAGCAGCACTAGCACTAACTTACGTAAAAGAGAGCGAGAAGAGAAGTGCCTTGGTCGAGAGATGATCACGAAGTGATCCTAACTAGCAAGTCAATCATAACCCCACCGTGTTCATCTCCCGAAACCCTTTCAGAAAATGACAGTCACGGTACACACGCTGGTAGTGTATTGGAACATGGTCAAGTTTTCTACAACCGGATATTAACAAGCTCCCATCTGCCACATAACCGCGGGCACGACTTTCGAAAGTTCATAACCCTGCAGGGGTGTTACAACTTGGCCCATGACAAGCCCACGATCCGCGGAGTCGCAACTCCAAGGTGGGAAGGCCCGAGTATCCTCGGAATCCCGTGCTCAAGATACTCCGACTAAGGTAAGGCTAATCCAGCAAATCCTCCTAGCGTGCCGACACCCTGACAATAGCCGCGCATATCTAGTCTTAGGCCACGACCGGATGGGCGATTCTACAGGTTTTTACCAAACCTTGAGTTCCCTCGAGGTGGCCCCGCAGACTCCCCGTTTCGGACCAACACTCATGTGGAGCATTGGCCCGGGGTTATTGATTAAGAAGAGGGTTAATTACTCCCTATGCAAGTTTTTAGTTATTAGGCAAATAGTACCAATGTTGGGACTTGCTGGAAAAGACTTAGCACTTAGCGGTTTATCGAGGGGGTCCCATAACCCCAACCGTGTGAGGAACTCATAATCAAGGAACATAACACCGGTTTATACGGTTCCTAGGGCGGCATGAGTGGAACAAAACACCAAGCAAAAGGCTTAGCCTTCCACCCATTACCAATATATAGATGATTTCATTTAATAATTAATATAGTGTGATATCCCAACAAGCTTCAACAAGAAGCAAGAATCTTCAATCTTCTCCTGCAACTAACAATGCTATAAGAGGGGCTGAGCGAAGCCTACGTATAGCCAATCAATGGTTTGCATAGGTAGGGTGGATAAACAGGTTCATGGTTACAATAGGAGGCTGACAGGAAAAACATGGGCATCGAGGCAATAACTATAGAGCGATACTTCTAGCAATAGGCAAAGATAGTAATGGTATCCGGGTTCGGTCATCTTGCCTGAAGAGTTGTCGATGGGATCGTAAGAGAGCTCCTCGTTCTCAACCTCGGTAGTAACCTCGTTCTCGTACTCGTACTCAGCTTCCGGCTCTGCTCAACACAAACACACAAGGCACGAAATCAACAAGATGCAATGCGCACACAAAAATACTGGATGCATGGCTGATGCACTATGGAAGCAAAACAGATGCACTACGGAAGCACAGAAAATCTACATAGGAAGCACAATGTTACAGCACAACAATATGCATCAAGCAAAATGCTTCAAAACAAGTTAACAATAGGATATTATGAATCGACATGAAAAATCACACAAGTTTCATATAGGACTTGCTCAAAACAGAGCAACGGGCTAAAAGTTACACCCAAAACAATAAACATGCAAAAGCTGAAAATAACAACCACATAGCAACTTTGGAGCAATAAATAAATAAGCTACAGCACTAAAACATCATGGAAAGGAGCATGGACATAAAGTAGACATCTCCTACAGCAAACAATTCCATTGGAGCATCCCCAAAGGAGCCATGGATCAATAGCAACAAGCTATGACATATTGAACTTGACAACAAAATCCTGCCAGCAGTAATTTGTTGCAACTTGGGAGCAAGAGTTAAATATGCTACAACCACCCAAATAAGCATTTGAGAGCATTAATGGATAGACAACAACTTATACAACAAGTAATCATCAAGAGGCACCCCAAAACTAGCATGGATTTGCCTAGAACATCAAGCAAACATGGCATCTGGAAATTACAGATTCCAGACTTAGTGAAATTTCACCAAGTGTTAAAACAGTAGTAACATCATGGCATCTTTGTGAGCAAGTTTAAGTCACCTCCAAGCATATCAAGACAAGTGGTTTGCACCACAGCAAAGTACACATGATGGGGAGTCCAAAACATCTAAGCATGCATCATGGGGACAACCACATCAATAGCAACGAGCTCCTCAACGAGGCATCTCGTAACAATTTTAACGACATAACAGCCACATAGCACTTTGCAAAGGAGATAAACATGGCAAGATGAAATCTATCATGCAAGCTAAAGCAACTAACATATAGAGCATTTCATGATGAACATGTGGACATCTCATTTGCATCATTTGGATAAACATGCAACAAGTTATCACATTGCAAAGATGGCATGAAAACAACTACTAACAGCAGTTTATAACAAGTAGCACTCTTGCAACAGATATTTAAGCATCTAGATGACCTCAAACATGCATGGCACAATGGAACAAAACGTAGTACATGTCTCCACGAACATTTTGACATCTCATTCACTCAAAAAGTGGCATGCACACAAGAAGTTATCACCATTGCAAAACTGCACCAGAAACTTAAAACTGCCAGGGACTTAGTGGAATTTGAACAACCTCAGGGTCAGATCTGGTCAACAGGTCGGGTCAACCGGGCGAGGTCAACGCGGGCGCGGGCTGGCGGATCGGGCACGGCCCGAAGCGGCTAACGGGCCCGTGGAGAGCCGACCCGAGCGGATCGGCGGAGTGGGCCTAACGGGCCTGCGGTTCCTGGCCCGCTAGGGCTTCCAGCGGCTGGGAGGCAGATCCGATCGGGGGATCCTCCCGATCCCCTCGATTGGCGGCGGTGGCAGGCTCGCTAGGCCGAGCGGGCCGGCTGAAGGCGGCAGATCGGGCCGGCCCACTAGGGTTCAGTCCAGGGGGCGGATCGATCGGATCGATCGAGGGATCCTCCCGATCCCCTCGGCCGTAGGTGGCGGCGCTCGAGCGGGGCTCGGCCGGCGGGCGGTACAGCGGCCCCGGCGGCGGGAGGTGGCGGTGGCCGGCGGCCGGAAGATGGCCGGGAGGCGGGGCGGCGACCGCGAGGCGGCGGGCGCCGTCGGCGGAGGCGAGGGGCGCCGGCGGCGAGCTCCTCCGGCGAGGATTCCGGCGGCGGCGGCGGCTGGAGGAAGGAGATGAAGGCGCGGGCCCGCACGTGGGAGTGGAGGCACTAGGGTTTTTGGGGGCAAAAATTGGGGAAGATGGACGTTTATATAGGCACAAGGAGCTAGGGTTGTCCAAATGAGGTGAGGTTTTCGGCCACGCGATCAGAATTGGATGGCCTAGATGAAGGGAGGGGTTTGGGTTAGTTTGGTGGGCTGTTGGAGGGTGTATTGGGCCTCAAAGAGGGGGTACTTTCAGCCCACGAGAATAACTATTGGGGCACCAAACGAACTCCAAACGCGACGAGATTTGACAGGCGGGTTACACACACCAAAACAACATCGCACGACAAGTCTCACGCCAAACCGGAAACGTTACACGGCCAAACACCAAAGTAGGCCTCGGGGATGCCACAGACACGTGAGAGGGCTCCGGAACTCGAAACGGAAAACGGGAAGGAACGAGTGGGACCGGATGCAAACGACAACACAAATGCAATGCGATGCACATGACTACATGATATGGATGAATGCACACACGCAACACGACAAAACGACGAAAACCCGAAAAGACAAGAACCCGGAATGGAATTGAAGAAGCCAAAGATATATATATTGCCCAAAAGGGAAAGTATTACATCCGAGGCATTACTAACTCTCCTCTACTACAAAAAGATCTCGTCCCGAGATCTAGGACTGGAAGAAGGAAGGGTACTCGGAACGAAGGTGATCTTCTCGTTCCCACGTAGCTTCTCGGTCGGTATGGTGTGACCACTTGACTTTCAAGAATTTGATGGACTTGTTGCGGGTCTTGCGCTCGGTTTCTTCGAGAATAGCAACTGGGTGCTCTCGGTAAGACAACTCTTGTTGAAGATCAATCTCCTCAAACGGAATGGTGCGTTCAGGTGTCTTGAAGCACTTGCGGAGTTGAGACACATGAAACACATCATGAACATTGGCGAAGTTGGAAGGGAGCTCAAGTTGATAGGCTAGATCGCCTCTTTTGCCAAGGATCTTGAAAGGCCCGACGTATCTAGGAGCAAGCTTTCCTTTGATACCGAATCTTTGGGTGCCTTTCATAGGAGAAACACGGAGATAGACATGATCCCCAATGTTGAAGGCCAAATCACGATGCTTGCCGTCATAGTAGCTCTTCTGACGCGACTGAGCGGCCTTGATATACTCACGTATGACTTTGCACATCTCTTCGGCTTCTGAGATCAAGTCATTGCCAAGAAGTTGACGTTCACCAGTCTCGGACCAGTTGAGAGGGGTACGTCACTTTCTGCCATAGAGGATTTCAAACGGACCTTTGCCGGCACTTGCTTGGAAGCTGTTGTTGTAAGAGAACTCGACAAATGGAAGGCAATCTTCCCATTTCATGACAAAAGAGATGACACAGGCTCTGAGCATGTCTTCTAGAATCTGATTCACTCTCTCGACTTGACCACTAGTCTGAGGGTGAAATGTAGTGCTGAAACGAATCTTAGTGCCCATGGCAGACTGAAAGGAGTCCCAGAACTTAGAAGTGAACAAACTTCCACGGTCTGAGGAGATAACTTGAGGGATGCCATGTAAGGACACAATTCTGGAAGTATACAACTCTGCCAATTGAGCTGCATTGATGGATTCTTTGACTGGAAGGAAGTGAGCGACTTTGGTAAGTTTGTCAATCACCACAAGATAGAATCATTCCCTCGCTTGAACTTTGGAAAGCCAGTGACGAAATCCATTTAAATGTGGTCGAATTTCCACTCGAGAATAGGAAGAGGTTGGAGAAGACCGGCTGGACGTTGATGCTCTGCCTTCACTCTTCTGCAGACATCACGTTCATTCACGAATTGGGCAATCTCCCTTTTCATGCGAGTCCACCAGTAAGATTGCTTGAGGTCTTGGTACATCTTGGAACTTCCAGGATGTATGGAAAGGAGGGAATCATGTGCTTCTTCCATTATGAGCTTCCTGAGATCGCCTTTCGGAACGACGAGTCTGTCCTCAAAGAACAAGGTATCTCTCTCATCAACGCGATAGCACTTGTATTTTGGAGTACCCTTTGCAATACCATGTTTCACTTTCTGCACCATAGCATCACTGAGTTGGGCCTCACAGATCTGATCTTCCAAGGTAGGAGCAACTTGAAGATTTGCAAGAAAACCTTGCGTAACAACTTGGAGGTTGAGCTTCCTGAATGCTTCACAAAGCTCAGGCTGGAACGGCTTGATAAGAAGGCTGTTGCAATATGCATTTCTGCTCAAAGCATCTGCAATCACATTCGCCTTGCCAGGTGTGTATTCGATGCTGGGATCATACTCTTGGATCATCTCGACCCAACGAGTCTGGCGGAGGTTCAGATTCGGCTGTGTGAAGATGTACTTCAAGCTCTTGTGATCGGTGAAGATGTCGACTTTTCTGCCCAACAGAAGGTGTCTCCACGTAATCAAAGCATGTACCACAGCTGCTAGTTCAAGATCATGTGTGGGGTAGTTCTTCTCACTTGGTTTCAGTTGACGAGAAGTGTATGCCACAATTCTCTTGTCCTGCATAAGCACACCACCAAGTCCTTGAAGAGAAGCATCACAGAATACTTCGTAGGGCTTGGACTCATCTGGAGGAGTTAGAACTAGAGCAGAGACGAACTTTTCTTTGAGAGTTTTGAATGCCACTTCACAATCTGGAGACTAGTAGTATTTGACATTCTTCTGCAGTAAGTTGGAGAGAGGCTTGGCAATCTTGGAGAAGTTCTCAACGAACCTTCTGCAATAGCTGGCAAGACCAAGAAAGCTTCGGAGTTGCTTGACGTTCTGAGGAGGTTCCCAGTTGACAATTGCTTCCACTTTCTCGGGGTTTACCGCAATACCGTCAACGGAGATGATATGGCCCAGATACAAGACCTTATCGAGCCAAAATTCGCACTTGGAGAACTTGGCATAGAACTTATGTTCACGGAGCCTGTCGAGAACCAGACGGAGGTGCTTTTCGTGATCTTCTTCATTCTTGGAAAATACCAAAATGTCATCCAGATACACAAGCACAAACTCGCCGGTGTAGGGGTTGAAAATGTAGTGCATCATTCTCGAGAAGGTAGGTGAAGCATTAGCGAGACCAAAGGACATGACTGTATACTCATAGGAGCCGTAGCTCGTTCTGAAGGCAGTCTTGGGGATATCTTCTTCTCGAATGCGAATTTGGTGATAGCCCATTCGGAGATCGAGCTTAGAGAACACTTTAGCTCCTTTGAGCTGCTCGAACAATTCATTGATGTTGGGGAGCGGATACTTGTTCTTTATTGTCTTCTTGTTCAATGGCCGGTAATCAACGCAGAGGCGCTCCGTGCCATCCTTCTTCTTGACAAATAAGACACCACAACCCCAAGGAGACGTACTAGGCCTGATCAGATCCATACGCTCATGTTCATCAGGCTGTTTCTTCAACTCCTTCAACTCTTTAGGAGAGAGCTTGTACGGACGCCGGCATGCTGGCTCAGTACCCGGCTCGAGTTCAATGACGAATTCAACTTGACGGTGTGGAGGCATGCCTGGAAGTTCTTCAGGAAAGACGTCTTCGTATTCGTTTACCACCGGAATTTGAGAAATGGCATTCATCTCGCCCTTGTCATTGAGAGAGAAAAGCCTGATTGTGTTATCCCGAGAGGCGAAGATAATCACATCATCATCGGAATGAGTAATTTTGACTTCCTTCTGTGCACAGTCAATTTGAGCATCATGCTGAGAAAGCCAGTCCATCCCTAGGATGAGGTCAATGTCGGAATTGCCAAGAACCACCGGTTTAGCCAGAAAGCGATAATCACCCATGCGAATAGATACATTCGGAGCATAGACACTAGAAGTCATAATCCTGCCCGGAGAAACAACTTGCAACTTCTGAGGCAAATTTGAAGTGATAACATCGTGCTTGGATGCAAATGGATATGACATGAAGAAACATGAAGCACCCGAATCAAACAACACTTTAGCAGGAAAATAATTAACTGAGAGGTTACCCAAAATCACATCAGAAGAATTCTCCGCTTGCGCTGCGTTCATCAGATTCACCCTTGCTGCCTTTGGATTATGCTTGACAATAGCTGTGCTGACAGGCGGAGGAGGCGGAAGGCGCCTTGGGTTGGGGCACTTGTTAGCATAGTGACCTTTCTGAGTGCACTTGTTGCAGACCACTTCTGAGAGAGGACGGTAATGAGTAGCACTTGACTAGGAACCTTGAGACGGATGCTTCGACTGGTTGCTTGGGTTGGGTGGGTGGGAGAAACCACGGCCACCAGAGTTCTTGTTGTTGTTGGAGTTGTTGTAGGGAGCTCGGATCATAGGAGGAGGTGGAAGCCAAAACTTCTGTTGCTTCGCGACGACTTGAGAAGATGAGGAGGAGTGAACAGCATCTCGAATCCTCTTTTTGGAAGCTTCCATCTTGAGCTGGGCTGCCTCTTGCTTAAGCGCCATGTTATAGAATTTGTCAAACTCATCAGGCTCGAACAAGGTGAGAGCAAGTTGAAGTTCATCCTTCAGACCTCCACGGAACTGATAGATCTTGCTCTTGGCATCTGGTATGTCTTGCTTAGCATAGCGGGCAAGATTTTGGAACTTGGCATTATACTGGTAGACAGTCATTGAGCCTTGCTTCAGGTTGCGGAATTGCTCACGCATACCCTCGATGACACTTGTTGGAATGTGGTGAGAGCAAAAGTCCTTGCAGAAATTCTCCCAAGAGATCACACGCCCTTCTCTGGAGTCTTTGTACTGCTGCCACCAGTCAGCTGCTTGGTCCTTGAATTGGAAGGCTGCAAACTTCACATAGTCCTCTTCCCTTACGTTACTGCACTCAAAATGCTTCTTGATATCAGAGATCCAATCTTCAGCATCGAGAGGTTCGAAATGTAACTGAAAGCCTTTGGTTGATTAACCAAGAACTGGTTGAGCGTAGCATGGTGCTGTTGGTTGAAGAAATTGCCTTGGTTCCCTGGAGCACCCTGATTTGCTTGATTTGCTTCCATCTGCTGCATCATCTGCATCAACATCTGGGTTTTCTGGTTTGTAGTTTGCATAATCGCTCTCCAGGCCTCAGACGGAGGAGGAGGGGAAGGAGGACGATCTGGAACCTCCTCACCCTCTGGGTTAGCGTTGGGAACCTGTTTCGGAGCCATCCTGAAAGAGATGACCACCAATCAACAATTGATTGAAAGAAGATATAAGCTGAAACAACGGATTGAAATGCAACATAGTCTTCACAAGAATCATTCGAACAAGAGGAACGAATGAAATTCTCAGTTTAATGATAACAACAATCTTCACGAGAAGCCACTGGGAGACAAAAGGTAAATAAGAAAAACAACAAGGTACAGATAGAACAAACGCAAGATAGGAGCTTCGTTCGACATCTTTGTGCTGAAAGCTTAGGGAACGCGTTACGAAAGGGTTTTGCAATCCCCGGATCAGCATAGCCAAGGACCCTTTAAGATGCAACTCCCTATCGGAACATCGGCCATAATACCACTTCACTCAATGTAGAACCCCGAACTTCGTAACCTGCATCCGTTGGAAGAATGCCTACGATCTACTGGATGAACCCACCTATTAATTTCCGAAAGTTTCCAGTTATGCAATCAGGTGTTGGGGATACAGGGGAAGCATCACGCACACAACTCTAATCCTACATCCAGCTGTATCCATCCTTCAACACATAACCAGTCTTTCTCGGAAACCGTCTACCTCGGACCTTCGAAAAGCATCCACTATACAAAGCTATGGCAATACTCCCGAACTACCTCCCCAGTACTGGGTGATGTCGGGGTTATCTTGCCACTAACCGTATAGGAGAGTTTTCGATGTCGGCCGTCTTAAGTATTCTAGTACTGTCGCGATATGCTTGTGACGACAATACCTCGAAGCTCAACTCCCCGGGACACTGCCACAACCCCTAATGTCAGGAGGCATCGAGAACAATATTCTCGTCACAAAGACATCGAAACAATCCAACAATACTCGCGATATTCCTAAAAAAAATTGGTGCAATTTTTGAAAGTAGAAGAGGCAAGAGTAGTCGTCATGAGTCCTCACCAGAATGAAAAGAGATGAGGAGCAAAGAAATCCTACTCTCCGATATAAATATAGGACTCAAAATATTTTCAGTGTGTGCCTAGACTCGACCGTCAACGATTCGATCAAACAGTGTGGGCTTCTAGGTCGGAGAAGGCTCTGAATACAAACTTGTAATGCCCAGGATGGGACTATATCTCCTACGTGTCGAGGCACGACTTAAAGATATAAGCCCATTCTGGAATGATAGCAAGTTTGGTACCTTTGCACATCTCATGTAAAATAGGGATGAAAGCTGAAAAGATAGTTGGCTTACACTCGCCACGTCACGCAATTCATTACATATCCAAACATCATTCAAATAAACATCACAGCCCATCTAAGGGTAAAGATCCAAATGACAAGATACCAAACATAACATTAAACCACAGGTCTGAAATCGAATCGTAGTAGAAGCTCTACAGATCAACCGGATAGTTCACGTAGTAACGGCTACGCTCCTTGTCGTAATCCCAATCTAGCTCAGTGCCATCATCTATGTAGCTCACCATCGTACCTGCATCTGGTGTGGTGAAGTATCTGTGAGCCACAGAGGACTCAGCAATCCCGTTCCCGGGTAACACGACTATTCAAGCCTTGGGTGTGGAACAAGGCTGAAGAAAGAACAAGAGTCTGCAGCAGCACTAGCCTAGCTTACGTAAAAGAGAGCGAGAAGAGAAAGTGCCTCGGTCGAGAGATGATCTCGAAGTGATCCTAACTAGCAATTCAAACATAACCCCATCGTGTTCACTTCCCGAATCCCTTTCAGAAAATGACCGTCACGGTACTCACATTGGTAGTGTATTGGAACATGGTGTCAAGTTTTCTACAACCGGATATTAACAAGCTCCCATCTGCCACATAACCGCGGGCACGGCTTTCGAAAGTTCATAACCCTGCAGGGGTGTTCCAACTTGGCCCATGACAAGCCCACGATCCGCGGAGTCGCAACTCCAAGGTGGGAAGGCCCGAGTATCCTCGGAATCCCGTGCTCAAGATATTCCGACTAAGGTAAGGCTAATCCAGCAAATCCTCCCGGCGTGCCGACACCCTGACAATAGCCGCGCGTATCTAGTCTCAGGCCACGACCGGATGGGCGATTCTACAGGTTTTTACCAAACCTTGAGTTCCCTCGAGGTGGCCCCGCAGACTCCCCGTTTCGGACCAACACTCATGTGGAGCACTGGCCTGGGGTTGTTGATTAAGAAGAGGGTTAATTACTCCCTATGCAAGTTTTTAGTTATTAGGCAAATAGTACCAATGTTGGGACTTGCTGGAAAAGACTTAGCACTTAGCGGTTTATCGAGGGGGTCCCATAACCCCAACCGTGTGAGGAACTCATAATCAAGGAACATAACACCGGTTTATACGGTTCCTAGGGCGGCATGAGTGGAACAAAACACCAAGCAAAAGGCTTAGCCTTCCACCCATTACCAATATATAGATGATTTCATTTAATAATTAATATAGTGTGATATCCCAACAAGCTTCAACAAGAAGCAAGAATCTTCAATCTTCTCCTGCAACTAACAATGCTATAAGAGGGGCTGAGCGAAGCCTACATATAGCCAATCAATGGTTTGCATAGGTAAGGTGGTTAAACAGGTTCATGGTTACAATAGGAGGCTGACAGGAAAAACATGGTCATCGAGGCAATAACTATAGAGCGATACTTCTAGCAATAGGCAAAGATAGTAATGGTATCCGGTTTCGGTCATCTTGCCTGAAGAGTTGTCGATGGGATCGTAAGAGAGCTCCTCGTTCTCAACCTCGGTAGTAACCTCGTTCTCGTACTCGTACTCAGCTTCCGGCTCTACTCAACACAAACACACAAGGCACGAAATCAACAAGATGCAATGTGCACACAAAAATACTGGATGCATGGCTGATGCACTATGGAAGTAAAACAGATGCACTATGGAAGCACAGAAAATCTACATAGGAAGCACAGTGTTACAGCACAACAATATGCATCAAGCAAAATGCTTCAAAACATGTTAACAATAGGATATTATGAATCTACATGAAAAATCACACAAGTTTCATATAAGACTTGCTCAAAATGGAGCAACGGGCCAAAAGTTACACCCAAAACAATAAACATGCAAAAGCTGAAAATAGCAGCCACATAGCAACTTCGGAGCAAGAAATAAATAAGATAAAGCACTCAAACATCATGGCAAGGAGCATGGACATAAAGTAGACATCTCCTACAGCAAACAATTCCATTGGAGCATCCCCAAAGGAGCCATGGATCAATAGCAACAAGCTATGACATATTGAACTTGACAACAAAATCCTGACAGCAGTAATTTGTTGCAACTTGGGAGCAAGAGTTAAATATGCTACAGGCACCCAAATAAGCATGTGAGAGCATGAATGGATAGCCAACAACTTATACAACAAGGAATCATCAAGAGGCACCCCAAAACTAGCATGGATTTGCCTAGAACATCAAGAAAACATGGCATCTGGAAATTACAGATTCCAGACTTAGTGAAATTTCACTAAGTGTTAAAACAGTAGTAACATCATGGCATCTTTGTGAGCAAGTT
This sequence comes from Secale cereale, assembly GCA_902687465.1. Lineage (NCBI taxonomy): Eukaryota > Viridiplantae > Streptophyta > Magnoliopsida > Poales > Poaceae > Secale > Secale cereale. The sequence goes on from LR738711.1 coordinate 621,072,493, forward strand.
TAAGTCACCTCCAAGCATATCAAGACAAGTGGTTTGCACCACAGCAAAGTACACATGATGGGGAGTCCAAAACATCTAAGCATGCATCATGGGGACAACCACATCAATAACAACGAGCTCCTCAACGAGGCATCTCGTAACAAGTTTAACGGCATAACAGCCACATAGCACTTTGCAAAGGAGATAAACATGGCAAGATGAAATCTATCATGCAAGATAAAGCAACTAACATATAGAGCATTTCATGATGAACATGTGGACATCTCATTTGCATCATTTGGATAAACATGCAACAAGTTATCACATTGCAAAGATGGCATGAAAACAATTACTAACAGCAGTTTATAACAAGTAGTACTCTTGCAACAGATATTTAAGCATCTAGATGACCTCAAACATGCATGGCACAATGGAACAAAACGTAGTACATGTCTCCACGAACATTTTGACATCTCATTCACTCAAAACGGACATGCACAGAAAAAGTTATCACCATTGCAAAACTGCACCAGAAACTTAAAACTACCAGGGACTTAGTGGAATTTGAACAACCTCAGGGTCAGATCTGGTCAACAGGTCGGGTCAACCGGGCGAGGTCAACGCGGGCGCGGGCTGGCGGATCGGGCGCGGCCCGAAGCGGCTAACGGGCCCGTGGAGAGGCGACCCGAGCGGATCGGCGGAGTGGGCCTAACGGGCCTGCGGTTCCTGGCCTGCTAGGGCTTCCAGCTATTGGGAGGCAGATCCGATCGGGGGATCCTCCCGATCCCCTCGATCGGCGGCGGCGGCAGGCTCGCTAGGCCGAGCGGGCCGGCTGAAGGCGGCAGATCGGGCCGGCCCACTAGGGTTCGGTCCAGGCGACGGATCGATCGGATCGATCGAGGGATCCTCCCGATCCCCTCGACCGCAGGTGGCGGCGCTCGAGCGGGGCTCGGCCGGCGGGCGGGGGAGCGGCCCCGGCAGCGGGAGGTGGCGGTGGCCGGCGGCCGGAAGATGGCCGGGAGGCGGGACGGCGACCGGGAGGCGGCGGGCGCCGACGGCGGAGGCGAGGGGCGCCGGCGGTGGAGGCGAGGAGCGCCGGCGGCGAGCTCCTCCGGCGAGGATTCCGGCGGCGGCGGCTGGATGAAGGAGATGACGGGGCGAGCCCGCACGTGGGAGTGGAGGCACTAGGGTTTTTTGGGCAAAAATTGGGGAAGATGGACGTTTATATAGGCACAAGGAGCTAGGGTTGTCCAAATGAGGTGAGGTTTTCGGCCACGCGATCAGAATTGGATGGCCTAGATGAAGGGAGGGGTTTGAGTTGGTTTGGTGGGCTGTTGGAGGGGTGTCTTGGGCCTCAAAGAGGGGGTACTTTCAGCCCACGAGAATAACTGTTGGGGCACCAAACGAACTCCAAACGCGACGAGATTTGACAGGCGGGTTACACACACCAAAACAACATCGCACGACAAGTCTCACGCCAAACCGGAAACGTTACACGGCCAAACACCAAAGTAGGCCTCGGGGATGCCACAGACACGTGAGAGGGCTCCAGAACTCGAAACGGAAAACGGGAAGGAACGAGTGGGACCGGATGCAAACGACAACACAAATGCAATGCGATGCACATGACTACATGATATGGATGAATGCACACACGCAACACGACAAAACGACGAAAACCCAAAAAGACAAGAACCCGGAATGGAACTGAAGAAGCCAAAGATATATATATATTGCCCAAAAGGGAAAGTATTACATCCGGGGCATTACAACTTTGTACAAACCTAGGCCCCCTCAGGTGTGTATATAAGCTGGAGGGTTTAGTCTGTATAGACTAACAGAATAATCATAGTCTAGACATCTAGGGTTTAGCCATTAGGATCTTGAGGTATATCAACTCTTGTAATCTCCATATCCGTCAAGATCAATCAAGCAGGAAGTAGGGTATTATCTCCATCGAGAGGGCATGTGTGACACCCCGAGACCAATGCGCTAGGTGTCTTCCTCTTATTTGATGTCGTTGCCATGTCATTTGCTTGCGTGTTGCACTTTACCATGTCATTATGTGCATTTCATCTGCATGTTTTCAAAACCTGCATTCGTTCGGGTCTCCCGGTTATCTCCGCTGACCGTTCTGAGCCAAGACACACGCGCACGCGCCCGCGATACCTCTGAAATATTATTTTATAAGTGGCCGAAAAATATTCTCGGAATGTGTTGAAAGTTGGCGTGCGTTCTTATCATAGTGTAGGTTGATCGCTTGTCAAATTTCATCGCATTCGAAGTCTGTTTGATAGTCCAACTGTTAAAGATATAGCGGCACCGTCGCCGGTTTATTCGTGAGATGTTTCGGTCTCCGAAACGCTGTGCCGGGCTGCCTCCTCTTCTCTCCCCTTGGCCCAAGCCTTCCTACACATCCCACTAGCACACCTATGCCACCCCCTCTCACCGGAGTCGTCCGATTGAGATCGAACGGCTCGGAACGGCCTCAAATCCCCCTAAGCCTAGCCCCTACTCTATATAAACAACTCCCAGCCACCTCTAGCCTCGATTTCAGCGCCACCAACCACCAGCCACCTCCCACCTCCTCTCCCTCCAAATCTGCAACCGGCCACCTCACATGCGCCACCTGGCGCTCTCTGGTTGGCTGCGCCGCCACTAGCTGCTGGCCTAAGCCACTCGCAGGCCTCCACGCCGCCTCCCCGCCGTCAGCCATCTACCTCCACCGCACCAGGCCCTCCAAGGCCTAGATCTGGCCCGCCCGGGCCAAAACAGGCCCAACCGGCCACCTCACATGCGCCACCTGGCGCTCTCTGGTTGGCTGCGCCGCCACTAGCTGCCGGCCTGAGCCACTCGCAGGCCTCCACGCCGCCTCTCCGCCGTCAGCCATCTACCTCCACCGCACCAGGCCCTCCAAGGCCTAGATCTGGCCCGCCCGGGCCAAAACAGGCCCGAGCCGCCCGCCGCCCAGCCCGCGCCCCGCGATGCGACCGTCCTCGTTGCCTCGAGCCCTCCTGGATCCCCGCGCCTTGCCCCGACCCCGCCGCCTGGGTGCTCCACCGGAGCGCCGCCGCTTCACACGCCGGCCGGCGACCACGAGCGCCTCCTCCACCGCCTAGGCCGTGTCCCCGCTACCATGCTTCTCCTTCTTCCCTCCTCCTCCTCTCCCTCACAGCTCTCTCTCTCTCTCTCTCTCTCACTCTCACTCACTCTGCGTGAATAGGAGCCGTCGCCGGCCTCCCTGCTCTACCTCCGCCTGGATCTGGCCACCCGCAACCGGATTCGGCCGATCCTCATCAGATCCGCCCTCCTCCGGCACCTCCCATGCCCCACCGTCGCCGGATTCCGCGAGCTCGCCGCACCAGCATGTCCTCCAGGAGCTCGAGCTCGAGCCTGGAGACGAGCGTCTCGCTCGGCCCCGCCTGGGCTTGGCCTGGCTCCAGCTCTAGTCAGGCCCAGCTCCGCGCAGCATGCTACCTCCTCGTCCAACTGGGCCAAGCCCATGGGTGAGCAGCCCCCTGTGTGCTATCTGTCGCCTCGAGCGTCATTTAGTTTTTCTACGCTCGTAAGTTTTTTCCCCAGAAAACAGCTAAGTCTGAGAAAACCTACAGCATGTGTGCATGTTTGACCTATCATAACTTGGTTCATGAGTATCCAAATAGAGTGTATAATATGTCAAAATGTTCATCTCTCTGTGCTCTACATGGTGGTTGAATTTCCATTCGTATTAGATGCATATTGACATGCTAATCTCTGTTGCAAAAGTGCTAACTATTGTTAACTGCTAAAAACTGTTATAACTTGCTCATTTGTCTTTTCATATATTTTTGTGTGATTTTCTTTTGAGCATCATGTCAACATGTTTTAGGAGCACAATCATGTCATCTTTGAAATGGTGTAATTAGTTTTTCATGATATGCCTTGTGGTGAGTGGAACAAGCTTGCAAATTGACCTACTCACTATTTGCTGTTTTCTGAGACTTAGTAAATTCTGCTAAGTCTGAAACGGTTATATTGTGATGCCTTGTTCGCTTGATGCTACAGTCATATCCATGCATGTTAGGAGACGTCCAGTGGTCATGTCTTGAAGTCCATCTTATGATCTATCTATCCATGCCATTGTTTGCCATTATAGCATGTTGTAGCATATTGTTTCCCTGATCTCAACTTGCTTGAAAATGTTTCTGTCAGCCTGTTAACAACATGTTCATTTTGGCAAAGCTCATTGTAATCAATCTATGCCTCCTATGGAGTTGTGCCAATGGAGTTATTTGGATTATGCCATGCTTACTACATGTTCATGACCTTTGCATGCTAGTTAGAAATGCTATGCTTGCTGTTATGTGCCTCCAAAGTCAGCATCATAATGTTGTTGTTGCATTCCTAGATTTTCACTAAGTCTGAGAATCTGCTATATCATGTTTGCATCTTGTTTTGATGAATGACGTGAACCTGTTGCTCCCATGTATATGCCATGTTGTGTTATTTGTGATTCATGTTATGGACTATCATGTCATGCATTTGTTTGCCATGTTCTAGAACAGTAGCATAATTATTTCTTGCCTCTAACACGTTAACATCTTAATCTGCTCATGTATGCCCAGTTTTTCACTAAGTCATAATCTGTCATATAAAGTTTGCTTGTTACCTTGATCATGTTGGATTACTCTTGATGCCTATGAACCTGATCTTTGATGATATTTTAAGCATGTGATATTTACTTTGAGTTCATGCCATGCACGTACCTATCTTGTTCTTGTAGCATGTTGTTTTGATGCTTGTAATATGCCTAGTTGTTGTTTTGGATAGCTTGTCCTTTCAACTTGTTTCATGTGTATGTGTTGAACCGTTGCTCCGTTTTGGGCATGCTCTATATGGAAATTGCTTGGTTTTGTGTGTAGATGCATCATGTCATGTTGCGCCCATGTTCTGAGTGTTGCGCTTGATGATTGAATGCATTTTGCATCAATGACATGCTTAACTTGTTTTGCTCATATCTTCTAGTCCATAGCTCTGAATTAAATGAACTTTATATGTAACTTGACTAGAAAATCGTGTAGATCATCATGGTGCATGTTAGCTTGCTGTTTAGCAACTTGAACTTAAGGTTTGTTCAGATCTGGACTAATTTCAAATTTGCATATGAGGACTTACCGGAATTTTTATATGTTGTTTCCGGCCTCATTTAAACTTGCTTGTTGTGATGTTCTTGTTTGCATCATCTCTTTCCTTGAGTAGCATCATGTAGCCTTGGCATGCATCATACTTGATTGAGCATCTTGTCTTGTTTATGTGTTGTATGTTTACCATGTTGTTTGCTTCTTCTCGGTAGTTCCTGTTTCGTTGTGATCGTGAGGATTCGTTCGTCTACACTTGGTTTGTCTTCGTGGCTTCGTCTACTTCATGGACTCGTTCTTATTCCTAGAGGGATTTCAGGCAAGATGACCGTCTCCTTGGATCTCATTAATATCACTGCCATGCTAGTTGTCTTGATGCTATCGCTATATGTCGCGCTACCCACCACTTTTTTATCAAGCCACCCATTATGCCATGAAACACCCTCTAACCTTTGACATTATCCCAGCAAACCGTTGTATGGCTATGTTACCGCTTGCTTAGCCCCACTTATAGCATTGTTAGTTGCAGGTGAAGATGAAGTTTGCTCCATGTCGGAACTTGCATGTTGGAATATCACAATATCTCTTATTTAAATTAATGCACCTATATACTTGGCAATGGGTGGAAGGCTTGGCCTTTTGCTCGGTGTTTTGTTCTACTCATGCCGCTTTAAGAACCGATAAACTGGTGTTTTGTTCCTTGAATTTGTGTTCCTAACGCGGTTGGGGTTTATGGGCCCCCTTTGTTAGTTCGCTTTGAATAAAACTCCTCCAGCAAGGCCCAACTTTGCTTTTACCATTTTCCTAATAACTAAAAACTTGCATAAGGACTTACTGGTACCCGAGGACTTAATTTACAACCTGGGCCAGTGCTCGTCATGAGTGTTGGTCCAAAATGGCAGTAGCCGGAGCCACCAACGGGTGTGCCAACAGGAAACTTAGCCAATCCGGATGTGGCCCGAGACGAGATACTCGTGGCTACTATCAGGGTGTCGACACACCGGGAGGTCCTGTTGGACTTGTTTTACCATCATTAAAATGTCTTGTGCATCAGGATTCTGAGTCTGATCGGGTTGTCCCTAAGATAAGAGGTTTTACCTCTGCTGATCGTGAGAGCTTGTGATGGGCTTAGTTGGGACACCCCTGCAGGGTTATGATATTTCTAATGCCGTGCCTGCGGTTATGTGGCAGATTGGAATTTGTTAATATCTAGTTGTAGAAAACTTGACAGAGGATCCGAAATAAATACACCAATCGCGTGAGTAACCGTGATCATCTCTTTTCATTTTGAGAAGAGAACATGGTGGGGTTATGTTTGACTCGTAGGTAGTTCAAGATCACTTATTGATCGTTAATAGTTGCGACCGTTTGCGTAGATGATCATCTTATTCTTGTACTCGTAAGTTAGCCACCATACAACGCTTTGCCGCTGCTGCAACCTCACCACTTATCCTTTCCATACCCATTAAGCTTTGCTAGTCTTGATACCCATGGTTATGGGATTGCTGAGTCCTTGTGGCTCACAAATACTACAATAACAATTGCAGGTGCAGGTTTCCGGTGACTTGATGTGAGAGCGATGTTTACTTGTGTTGGAGTTCTTCCTTCTTCTTCTTCGTCAGTCTTGGGATAGGTTCCCGGTCGGCAGCCTGGGATAGCATGATGGATGTCGTTGTGCTTGTCATGTTTTTCATCCGTAGTCGGATGCCGCGTGTATGATGTTGATGTATTCATGTGGCAATTGTATGACTTGTTGTATCCCCATCTATTTACGTAATGGTACGATGTAAAGATATCCATCTTGCTAAGCGCCCGAAATGCGGTTGTGCCCCAATCACGAGTCCATCACGTGATCGGGATAGAATAGCATCTTATGTGTGGCAGCCTGAAACTCGGTAAACATCATGTCCTTGTCTCCCCCTGCTACCACCGATCCTCAGATACGCATCTTGCCCCCCTACCCAAGATCTGTCGATTTTGACACTGACAATGGTGCTTTCATTGGAAGCTCCGTTGTGTAGTTGCGAGAAGCGATTGGTGGCTCATCTCATCGTCAACAACGACATCACCTCGGGAAAAGCTTGACTTTTGGTTAGGTCCTCCAACTCAGCGGGTTCACCATATGCGCTCGCATGGTTGTGAAGCCGGCCGCGTCCCTTGCGGTCACCGAGCATCACTCCTACATCGGCCTCGAACACTCTGAAAAATTGGATTCGGCGGATACCTCGTCCTTAAACGAGCTGCTAGATTGCATCGCCACCCTAGGGCTTTCAGTGGCCAACAATCAAATCGGGCCTAAACTCGACCAGGGGGGAGACAATTCTTCCCCGGTTACTCATCTGGTGGCAGCTGTCGAGGAACGAGCCGAAAACACTTCCCCTCTCGAATCAGAGATCAGCTGTGTTTGGGTCTCCGAACCCATTGAGCCGGATACCCTTCCTTCGGGCGGGACTCCACGTCTTCCGAGCTCGGGGTCGGACACGGAGCTCGGGGAGCACTTAGATCCTCTCGGGCCCGAGTCGTCAACACCGGAGACTTTGCAAACTCCGGATACTATATTGGGTCGGGATTCAAATTTTCCACACCCACCCACCACAATCAATACTCTCCAAGCAATTCTGGACCTCCAGACATATATGTCTTGATGTATGTGCAACAGCAACCTTAGGAGACGGTCCATCACTTCTAGGCCGGGTTCCTACTTGTTAAAAACAAGATTAAAGACTGCTGCGACGACGATGCGGTTCTGGTCTTTCGTCGCAATTGCACAGACGAGGGAATCTTGAATGCCCTCAACCAACGTCGCATATAGAGTTTCACAGAGTTGTCACAATTAGTACGAAAGTATTGCACGATGGAAAGTACATGGAAGGCCCAAAACACCCAGCGCAATATGCCGATAAAGCAAAACGGACATACCCTAACGGGGCATCCGATCATAAGCCAGTCGGCAAGAAAAATAAACCCTTTGCGGGATACAAGTACGTTCTTGACGAACTCCTAGACAAGCCCTGCCCGATACATGCAATCTCTGGCATGATTCCAACTCACCGCCTTCGAACATGCTGGGTACTCCGGCAGGTAGCCAAAAGTTGCAAAGCCATCCTCGCCACCGCAACTCGAGAGGAGGACGATCTTAATGTCCTCACGGTCTTCGAGACCTTCTCTTCAAGTAACCGGTGTTAGAGAGCACTTTGCGAACTCGCCGAGGTCCACCAAATAACCACGGTGAGCCCATGGAACAATGCAGTAATTACCTTCACCACTGACGACAAACCACGGGTCCGATCAGTTCGAGCACCAGCCACTCTTGTACTAAACCCAATAGTAGATGGCTTTCGCCTTACAAAAGTGCTTTCGCCTTACCAGCCACTCTTGTACTAAACTCAAGGGTACTTAACCTCTTATACGAGGACACGCTCGACAAAATGCAAGTCGATAAAGCCCGCATTGAGCAAAGTAACACATCCTTTTGAGGAATTATCCCCAGCCGGGAGGCCTGATATTCGGGAGGTATTAAATTCGACGTAGTATTCGGCACACCTGAAAACTACTGGTCAGAAGATTTGCTCTTTCACATTGTCCCCTTCAACAACGGATACCACGCCCTTCTAGGGCGAGACCCTTTCTCACGCTTTCAAGCCATACCCCATTACGGGTACATGAAGCTTAAAATGCCAAGGCCCAATGGAATAATGACAGTCACAAGTGATCTGGACAGAGCACTCCGTGCCAAAAATAAAACTGCATCCTTGGCCCTTGAGGCACTATCCAAAGCCTTCGCGGCCGAAGAATTAACCACCTTGCGATCCACAGTGGGCAAGGACAATGTGGTGCTCGATAAAAGGTCTCAATCTACCTCCTTCAAGCTAGCAGATGAAATTGTTAAATTTAAGGTACATCCAACGGACCCTAATAAGATGGAATCCATTGGAGCGCAGCTGGACCCGATGGTAGAGACCGCTTTGCACGCATTCCTGCGCGAAAACTAGGATATATTCTCCTGACATCCTTCAGACATGCCTGGGATCCCCCGCAGGCTGGCCGAACACAGCCTCAACATCATCAAGGGGTTCAAATCGGTCAAGCAATCACTGCGGCGATTTTCCGAACCTAAAAGACAAGCTATGGGGGAGGAGCTGGCCAAATTACATGAAGCCGGGTACATCAGAGAAATTAAACACCATGATTGGCTAGCCAATTTGGTGATGGTGCCGAAGAAGGATAAATCCTGGCGCATTTGTGTCGATTTCAAAGACTTAAACAAGGCTTTCCCTAAGGATCATTTTCCATTGCCCCGCATCGATCAGATCATCGATGCGACAGCAGGACATGACTCACTATGCTTCTTCGATACTCCGGATACCATTAGATAAAAATGAAGGAATCTGACCAGGCCCCAACGGCATCTGTCACTCCGTACAGGCCTTTCTGCTTCAACCCCATTGTTTTTTGTCTCAAAACCAATGGTGCCACGTATCAACGCATGATTTAAACTGCTTAGAGCAACAAATTGGCAAGACAGTAGAGGCATACGTGGACGACGTAGTCATCACGACTAAGCACATCGACTCACTCGTGGACGATCTCCGCCTCACTTTCAACAACCTTCGAACATCTGACATACGGCTCAATCCGGAAAAATGCGTCTTTGGAGTTCCAGCTGGAAAGCTATTTGGGTTCGGTGTCTCCCATAGAGGAATTGACGCAAACCCAACTAAAGTTTGAGCTCTGTCACAGTTGGCTATACCAACCGATCTAAAACAAGTCGAAAAGCTAGTAGGGTGTAATGCGTAGGATGGGACTATACCTCCTACGTGTCGAGGCACGACTTAAAGGTATAAGCCCATTCTGGAATGATCTCAAGTTCGGTATCTTTGCACATCCCATGTAAAAATTGGGATGAAAAGAAAAAGAGATAGTTGGCTTACACTTGCCACGTCACACAATTCATTACATAGCCAAACATCATCCAAATAACATCACAACCCGTCTACGCATGAAGATCCAAATGAAAGATACCAAATACATAAAGCCACAGGTTCGGATCGCCCCTAGTAGAAACCACTACTGATCATCGGGATAGTGCACATAGTATCGGCTACGTTCTTCATCGTACTCCCAATACAGCTCTGTGCCGTCACCTGAGTAGTTCATCATGGTACCTGCATCTGGTGTGGTGTAGAATCTGTGAGCCACCGAGGACTCAGAAATCCCGTTCCCGGGTAACAGAACTATCGAAGCCTTGGGTGTGGAACAAGGCTGAAGAAAGAATAAAAGGCTGCAGCTGCACTAGCACTAGCTTACGTGATAAGAGCGAGAAGAGAAGTGCCACGAGCGACAAAGTGATAACGAGGTGATCCTATCTAAGTGTTGGGGAACGTAGTATTTTAAAATTTTCCTACGATCACGCAAGATCTATCTACCAGATGCATAGCAACGAGAGGGGAGAGTGAGTCTACGTACCCTCGTAGACCGAAAGCGGAAGCGTTAGAACAACGCGGTTGATGTAGTCGTACGTCTTCACGGCCCGACCGATCAAGCACCGAAACTACGGCACCTCCGAGTTCTAGCACACATTCAGCTCGATGACGTCCCTCGAACTCCGATCCAGCCGAGTGTCGAGGGAGAGTTCCGTCAGCACGACGGCGTGGTGACGATCTTGATGCTCTACCGTCGCAGGGCTTCGCCTAAGCACCGCTACAATATTTATCGAGGAGAACTATGGTGGAGGGGGGCACCGCACACGGCTAAGAGATCAAGAGATCAATTGTTGTGTCTAGAGGTGCCCCCCTGCCCCCGTATATAAAGGAGGGAGGGAGAGGCCGGCCCTAGAGGGGCCCCACCAAGTGTGGGGAGTCCTACTAGGACTCCCAAGTCCTAGTAGGATTCCCTTTTCCTTTCCGAAGTAGGAGAGAAGGAAAGAGGGGGAGAGGGAGAAGGAAAAGGGGGCTGCACCCCTTGTCCAATTCGGACCAGAAGGGGGGTGCACGCCTCCTTCCTTTTGGCCTCTCTCCTCTATTCCCGTAACTCCCCGGTACTCCGAAAATACCCGAATCACTCGGAACCTTTCCGATGTCCGAATATAGTCGTCCAATATATCGATATTTACGTCTCGACCATTTTGAGACTCCTCGTCATGTCCCCGATCTCATCCGGGACTCCGAACTCCTTCAGTACATCAAAACTCATAAACTCGTAATAAAACTATCATCGAAACCTTAAGCGTGCGGACCCTACGGGTTCGAGAACTATGTAGACATGGCCGAGACACGTCTCCGGTCAATAACCAATAGCGGAACCTAGATGCTCATATTGGCTCCCACATATTCTACGAAGATCTTTATCGGTCAAACCGCATAACAACATACATTGTTCCCTTTGTCATCGGTATGTTACATGCCCGAGATTCGATCGTCGGTATCTCAATACCTAGTTCAATCTCGTTACCAACAAGTCTCTTTACTCGTTCCGTAATACATCATCCCGCAACTAACTCATTAGCTGCAATGCTTGCAAGGCTTATAGTGATGTGCATTACCGAGTGGGCCCAGAGATACCTCTCCGACAATCGGAGTGACAAATCCTAATCTCGAAATACGCCAACCCAACAAGTACCTTCGGAGACACCTGTAGAGTACCTTTATAATCACCCAGTTACGTTGTGACGTTTGGTAGCACACAAAGTGTTCCTCCGGTATTCGGGAGTTGCATAATCTCATAGTCATAGGAACATGTATAAGTTATGAAGAAAGCAATAGCAGTAAAACTTAAACGATCATAGTGCTAAGCTAACGGATGGGTCTTGTCCATCAGATCATTCTCCTAATGATGTGATCCCGTTGATCAAATGACAACTCATGTCTATGGCTAGGAAACATAACCATCTTTGATCAATGAGCTAGTCTAGTAGAGGCATACTAGGGACACTCTGTTTTGTCTATGTATTCACACATGTATTAAGTTTCCGGTTAATACAATTCTAGCATGAATAATAAACATTTATCATGATATAAGGAAATAAATAATAACTTTATTATTGCCTCTAGGGCATATTTCCTTCAGTCTCCCACTTGCACTAGAGTCAATAATCTAGTTCACATCGCCATGTGATTTAACACCGATAGTTCACATCGTCATGTGATTAACACCCAAAGGGTTTACTAGAGTCAATAATCTAGTTTACATTGCTATGTGATTAACACCCAAAGAGTACTAAGGTGTGATCATGTTTTGCTTCGTGAGAGAAGTTTAGTCAACGGGTCTGTCACATTCAGATCCGTATGTATTTCGCAAATGTCTATGTGTCTACAATGCTCTGCATGGAGCTACTCTAGCTAATTGCTCCCACTTTCAATACGCATCCAGATTGATACTTAGAGTCAGCTGGATTTAGTGTCAAAGCTTGCATCGGCGTAACCCTTTACGACGAACTCTTTATCACCTCCATAATCGAGAAACATTTCCTTAGTCATCCAGTTACTAAGGATAATTTTGACCGCTGTACAGTGATCTACTCCTGGATCACTATTGTACCCTCTTGACAAACTCATGGCAAGGTACACAACATGTTTGGTACACAGCATGGCATACTTCATAGAACCTATGGCTGAGGCATAGGGAATGACTTTCATTCTCTCTATATTTTTCTGCCATGGTCTGGCTTTGAGTCTTACTCAACTTCACACCTTACAAGTCAGGTAAGAACTCCTTCTTTGACTGATCCATTTTGAACTACTTCAAAATCATATCAAGGTATGTACTCATCGAAAGTCTTATCAAGCGTCTTGATCTATCTCTATAGATCTTGATGCCCAATATGTAAGCAGCTTCACCAAGGTCTTTCTTTGAAAAACTCCTTTCAAACACTCCTTTATGCTTTCCAGAAAATTATACATCATTTCCGATCGACAATATGTCATTCACATATACTTATCAGAAAGGTTGTAGTGCTCCCACTCACTTCTTGTAAATACAGGCTTCACCGCAAGTCTGTATAAATCTATATGCTTTGATCAACTTATCAAAGCGTATATTCCAACTCCGAGATGCTTGCACCAGTCCATAGATGGATCGCTGGAGCTTGCACATTTTGTTAGCACCTTTAGGATTGACAAAACCTTCTGGTTGCATCATATACAAGTCTTCTTTAATAAATCCATTAAAGAATGCAGTTTTGTTATCCATTTGCCAGATTTCATAAAATGCGGCAATTGCTAACATGATTCAGACAGACTTAAGCATCGCTACGGGTGAGAAAGTCTCATCGTAGTCAACTCGTTGAACTTGTTGAAAAACTTTCGCAACAAGTCGAGCTTTGTAAACAGTAACATTACTGTCAGCGTCAGTCTTCCTCTTGAAGATCCATTTATTTTCGATGGCATGCCGACCATCGAGCAAGTCAACCAAAGTCCACACTTTGTTCTCATACATGGATCCCATCTCAGATTTCATGGTCTCAAGCCATTTTGCGGAATCTGGGCTCATCATCGCTTCCTCATAGTTCGTAGGTTCATCATGGTCCAGTAACATGACGTCCAGAACCGGGTTGCCGTACCACTCTGGTGCGGAACGTACTCTGGTTGATCTACGAAGTTCAGCAGTAACTTGATCCGAAGTTTCATGATCATCATCATTAGCTTCCTCACTAATTGGTGTAGGAATCACTGGAACCAGTTTCTGTGATGTACTACCATCCAATTCGGGAGAAGGTACAATTACCTCATCAAGTTCCACTTTCCTCCCACTCACTTCTTTCGAGAGAAACTCCTTCTCTAGAAAGGATCCACTCTTAGCAACAAAGACCTTGCCTTCGGACCTGTGATAGAAGGTGTACCCAACAGTTTCTTTTGGGTATCCTATGAAGATTTACTTCTCCGATTTGGGTTCGAGCTTATCATGTTGAAACTTTTTCACATAAGCATCGCAGTCCCAAACTTAAAGAAATGACAGCTTAGGTTTCTCGTCAAACCACAGTTCATACGGTGTCATCTCCACGGATTTAGATGGTGCCCTATTTAACGTGAATGTATCTGTCTCTAATGCATAACCCCAAAAGCGATAGTGGTAGATCGGTAAGAGACATCATCGATCGCACCATATCTAATAAAGTACGGTTATGACGTTCGGACACACCATTACACTATGGTGTTCCAGGTGGCGTGAGTAGTGAAACTATTTCACATTGTTTTTACTGAAGGCCAAACTCGCTAACTCAAATATTTTACCTCTACGATCATATCGTAGAAACTCTTATTTTCTTGTTACGATGATTCTCCACTTCACTCTGAAATTCATTGAACTTTTCAAATGTTTTAGACTTGTGCTTCATTAAGTAGATATACCCATATCTGCTCAAATCATCAGTGAAGGTCAGAAAATAACGATACCCGCCGCGAGCTTCAACACTCATTGGTCCACATACATCTGTATGTATCATCTCCAACAAATCTGTTGCTCGCTCCATTGTTCCGGAGAACGGAGTTTTAGTCATCTTGCCCATGAGGCATGGTTCGCAAGCACCAAGTGATTCATAATCAAGTGATTCCAAAACTCCATCACTATGGAGTTTCTTCATGCGCTTTACACCATTATGACCTAAACAGCAGTGCCACAAATAAGTTGCACTATCATTATTAACCTTGCATCTTTTGGCTTCAATATTATGAATATGTGTATCACCACGATCGAGATCCAACAAACTATTTTCATTGGGTGTATGACCATCGAAGGTTTTATTCATGTAAACAGAATAACAATTATTCTATGACTTTAAATGAATAACCGTATTGCCACAAATATGATCAAATCATATTCATGCTCAACGCAAATGCCAAATAACATTTATTTAGGTTTTACACTAATCCCGAAAGTATAGGGAGTGTGCGATGATGATCATATCAATCTTGGAACCACTTCCAACACACATCGTCACTTCACCTTTAACTAGTCTCTGTTCATTCTGCAATTTTCGTTTCGAGTTACTAATTTTAGCAACTGAACCGGTATCAAATACCCAGGGGTTGCTATGAACACTAGTAAAGTACACATCAATAATCTCTATATCAAACTATACCTTTGTTCACTTTGCCATCCTTCTTATCCGCCAAGTATCTAGGGCAGTTCCACTTCCAGTGACCATTTCCTTTGCAGTAGAAGCACTTCGTTTCAGGCTTGAGTTTTAGCTTTGGGTTTCTTCACGGGAGTGACAACTTGCTTGTCATTCTTCTTGAAGTTCCCCTTCTATCCCTTTGCCCTTTACTTGAAACAAGTGGTCTTGTTAACCATCAACACTTGATGCTTTTTCATGATTTCTACCTTCTCCGACTTCAGCATTGCGAAGAGCTCGGGAATTCCTTTCGTCATCCCTTGCATATTATAGTTCATCACAAAGTTCTACTAACTTGGTGATAGTGACTAGAGAACTTTGTCAATTACTATCTTATCTGGAAGATTAACTCCCACTTGATTCAAGTAATTGTAGTACCCAGACAATCTGAGCACATGCTCACTGGTTGAGCTATTCTCCTCCATCTTGTAGGCAAAGTACTGTTAGAAGTCTTATACCTCTCGACACGGGCATGAGTATGAAATACTAATTTCAACTCTTGGAACATCTTATATGCTCTGTGGCGTTCAAAATGTTTTTAAAGTCCCGGTTCTAAGCCATAAAGCATGGTGCACTTAAACTATCAAGTAGTCATCATACCGAGCTTTTGTCAAAACGTTCATAACGTCTACATCTGCTCCTGCAATAGGTATGTCACCTAGCGGTGCATCAAGGACATAATTCTCTGTGCAGCAATGAGGATAATCCTCAGATCACGGAACAATTCCGCATCATTGCTACTAACATCTTTCAACTTAGTTTTCTCTAGGAACATATAAAAAATAAACGGGGAGCAACATCGCGAGCTATTGATCTACAACATAGATATGCTAATACTACCAGGACTAAGTTCATGATAAATTAAAGTTCAATTTAATCATATTAATCAAAGAACTCCCACTTAGATAGACATCCCTCCGGTCATCTAAATGATAATGCGATCCAAATCAACTAAACCATGTCCGATCATCAAGTGAGATGGAGTAGTTTCAATGGTGAACATCTTATGTTGATCATATCTACTATATGATTCACGCTCGACCTTTCGGTCTCCAGTGTTCCGAGGTCATATCTGCATATGCTAGGCTCGTCAAGTTTAACCCGAGTATTCTGCGTGTGCAAAACTGGCTTACACCCGTTGTATTTGAATGTAGAGCTTATCACACCCGATCATCACGTGGTGTCTCGGCACGACGAACTTTCGCAACGGTGCATACTCAGGGAGAACACTTATACCTTGAAATTTAGTAAGGGATCATCTTATAATGCTACTGTCGAACTAAGCAAAATAAGAAGGATAATAAGATAAACATCACATGCAATCAAAATATGTGACATGATATGGCCATCATCATCTTGTGCTTTTGATCTCCATCTCCAAAGCACCGTCATGATCACCTTCGTCACCGGCGCGACACCTTGATCTCCATCGTAGCATCGTTGTCGTCTCGCCAACTATTGCTTCTACGACTATCGCCACCGCTTAGTGATAAAGTAAAGCAATTACATGGCGATTGCATTTCATAGAATAAAGCGACAACCATATGGCTCCTGCCAGTTGCCGATAACTTTACAAAACATGATCATTTCATACAAAACCGTATAACTCATCATGTCTTGACCATATCACATCACAACATGCCCTGCAAAAACAAGTTAGACGTCCTCTACTTTGTTGTTGCAAGTTTTACGTGGCTGCTACGGGCTTAGCAAGAACCGTTCTTACCTACGCATACAAAACCACAACGATATTTCGTCAAGTATGTGCTGTTTTAACCTTCACAAGGATCGGGCGTAGCCACACTTGATTCAGCTAAAGTGAGAGAGACAGACACCCGCCAGTCACCTTTAAGCAACGAGTGCTCTTAACGGTGAAACCAGTCTCGCGTAAGCGTACGCGTAATGTCGGTCCGGGCCGCTTCATCTCACAATACCGCCGAAGCAAAGTATGACATGCTGGTAAGAAGTATGACTAGTATCGCCCACAACTCATTGTGTTCTACTCGTGCATATCATCTACGCATAGACCTGGCTCATGATGCCACTATTGGGGAACGTAGTATTTTAAAATTTTCCTACGATCACGCAAGATCTATCTACCAGATGCATAGCAACGAGAGGGGAGAGTGAGTCTACGTACCCTCGTAGACCGAAAGCGGAAGCGTTAGAACAACGCGGTTGATGTAGTCATACGTCTTCACGGCCCGACCGATCAAGCACCGAAACTACGGCACCTCTGAGTTCTAGCACACATTCAGCTCGATGACGTCCCTCGAACTCCGATCCAGCCGAGTGTCGAGGGAGAGTTCCGTCAGCACGACGGCGTGGTGACGATCTTGATGTTCTACCGTCGCAGGGCTTCGCCTAAGCACCGCTACAATATTTATCGAGGAGAACTATGGTGGAGGGGGGCACCGCACACGGCTAAGAGATCAAGAGATCAATTGTTGTGTCTAGAGGTGCCCCCCTGCCCCCGTATATAAAGGAGGGAGGGAGAGGCCGGCCCTAGAGGGGCCCCACCAAGTGTGGGGAGTCCTACTAGGACTCCCAAGTCCTAGTAGGATTCCCTTTTCCTTTCCGGAGTAGGAGAGAAGGAAAGAGGGGGAGAGGGAGAAGGAAAAGGGGGCTGCACCCCTTGTCCAATTCGGACCAGAAGGGGGGTGCACGCCTCCTTCCTTTTGGCCTCTCTCCTCTATTCCCGTAACTCCCCGGTACTCCGAAAATACCCGAATCACTCGAAACCTTTCCGATGTCCGAATATAGTTGTCCAATATATTGATTTTTACGTATCGACCATTTTGAGACTCCTCATCATGTCCCCGATCTCATCCGGGACTCCGAACTCCTTCGGTACATCAAAACTCATAAACTCATAATAAAACTATCATCGAAACCTTAAGCGTGCGGACCCTACGGGTTCGAGAACTATGTAGACATGACCGAGACACGTCTCCGGTCAATAACCAATAGCGGAACCTGGATGCTCATATTGGCTCCCACATATTCTACGAAGATCTTTATCGGTCAAACCGCATAACAACATACATTGTTCCCTTTGTCATCGGTATGTTACATGCCCGAGATTCGATCGTCGGTATCTCAATACCTAGTTCAATCTCGTTACCAACAAGTCTCTTTACTCGTTCCGTAATACATCATCCCGCAACTAACTCATTAGCTGCAATGCTTGCAAGGCTTATAGTGATGTGCATTACCGAGTGGGGCCAGAGATACCTCTCCGACAATCGGAGTGACAAATCCTAATCTCGAAATACGCCAACCCAACAAGTACCTTCGGAGACACCTGTAGAGTACCTTTATAATCACCCAGTTACGTTGTGACGTTTGGTAGCACACAAAGTGTTCCTCCGGTATTCGGGAGTTGCATAATCTCATAGTCATAGGAACATGTATAAGTCATGAAGAAAGCAATAGCAGTAAAACTTAAACGATCATAGTGCTAAGCTAACGGATGGGTCTTGTCCATCAGATCATTCTCCTAATGATGTGATCCCGTTGATCAAATGACAACTCATGTCTATGGCTAGGAAACATAACCATCTTTGATCAATGAGCTAGTCTAGTAGAGGCATACTAGGGACACTCTGTTTTGTCTATGTATTCACACATGTATTAAGTTTCCGGTTAATACAATTCTGGCATGAATAATAAACATTTATCATGATATAAGGAAATAAATAATAACTTTATTATTGCCTCTAGGGCATATTTCCTTCACTAAGCACATCAAACATAACCCCACCGTGTTCACTTCGCGGACCCCTTTCGGAAAATGACCGTCACGGTTACTCACGCTGGTAGTGTGTTCTGAACATGGTGTCAAGTTTTCTACAACCAGATATTAAAAAATTCCCATTTGCCACATAACCGTGGGCAGGGCTTTCGAAAGTTCAAAACCCTGCAAGGGTGTTCCAACTTGGCCCATTATAAGCCCACGATCTGCGGAGTCGCAACTCCAAGGTGGGAAGGCCCGAGTATCCTCGGAATCCCGTGCTCAAGATACTCCGACTAAGGTAAGACTAATCCAGCAAATCCTCCCGGCGTGCCGACAGCCTGATAGTAGCCGCGCGTATCTCGTCTCAGGCCGCGACCGGATGGGACAAGCTACGGGTTTTTACCAGCCCTTGAGTTTCCTCGAGGTGGCCCCGCAGCACGCCCAGTTTGGACCAACACTCATGTGGAGCACTGGCCCGGGTTGTTGATTAAGAAGAGGGTTAATTACTCCCTATGCAAGTTCTTAGTTGTTTATGCAAAAAATACCAATGTTCGGACATGCTGGAAAAGACTTAGCGCTAAGCGGTTTATCGAGGGGGTCCCATAACCCCAACCGTGTGAGGAACGCAAAATCAAGGAACATAACACCGGTTTATACGGTTCCTAGGCGGCATGAGTGGAACAAATCACCAAGCAAGAGGCTTAGCCTTCCACCCATTACCAATATATAGATGATTTAGTTAAGAGTTTATATAGTGTGATATCCCAACAAGCTTCAACATGAAGCAAGAATCTTCAAATCTTCTCCTGCAACTAGCAATGCTATAAGAGGGGCTGAGCGAAGCCTACGTAGCCAATCAAAGGTTTGCATAGGTTGGGTGGTTAAACAGATTCATGGTTACAATAGGAGGCTGACAAACAAACATGGGCATTGAGGCAATAAGCTAAAGAGCGAGACTTCTAGCAATAGGCAAAGATAGTAATGATATCTGGGTCAGGTCATCTTGCTTGGCGAGTCGTCGATGGGATGGTAAGACGGCTCCCCGTTCTCAACCTCGGTAGTAACCTCGTTCTCGTACTCGGTCTCGGCTTCCGGCTCTACTCAACACAAGAACACACGAGGCACGAAATCAAACAAGGTGCAATGCGCAAACTAGAGGATGCATGTATGATGCACTTAGGATGCACTGCGGATGCACTTAGGATGCACAACATGACCACACAGGAAGCACAGAGAAACAACACAAGAACAAGACAATTTACTCAAGCAAGTAGGATGCAAGACAAGTCTATTTAGGATGCAAAACATGGCAAGGTAGGAAGCACAGAGAAACAAAACAAGGAACAGCAGGTTTAAATGAGGCCGGAAACTACTCAAGACAAATCCGGTAAGTCCTCATATGCATAGTTTGAAATTAATCCAGATCTGAACAAACCTTAAGATAAAGTTTTTAAACAGCAAGTTAACATGCACCATAATGATCTACACGAAATTCTAGTCAAGTTTCATATAAAGTTTGTTTAAAACGGAGCTACGGTCTAAAAGATATGATCAAAACAAGATAAGCATGTCAATGATGCAAGATGCACCCAAACATCAAGCAAACATACTCCAAACATGTTAACAAGATGATATTATGAATCTACATGCAAAATCACACAAGTTTCATGTAGGGCATGCTCAAAACGGAGCAACGGGCTAAAAGATACACCCGAAACAAGAAAACAAAGCAAGCTGAAATTAACAGCCACATAGCAACTTTGGAGCAAGAAATATATACTCTACATCACTCAAACATGGTGACAAGAAGCATGGACATGAAGTAGACATATCCTACAGCAAACAACTCCATTGGAGGAACTCCATATGAGGCATGGGTCAATAGCAACAAGCTACAACATTTTGATCATGATAATAAAAACATGAAAGCAATATTTTATAGCAACTTGGGAGCAAGAATTAAATATGCTACAGAAACCCAAATAATCATGTGAGGGCATGGACGGATAGACAACAACATATACAACAAGTAATGATCAATGGCCACCCCAAAACTATCATGGATTTGCCTAGGACAACAAGCAAACATAGCATCAGGATATTACAGATTCCAGACTTGGTGAAATTTCACTAAGTGTGAAAACAGTAACATTATTATGGCATGTTCGTGAGCATGTTTAAGTCACCTCAAAGCATATCATGGCAAAAGGTTTGCACCACAGCAAAGAACACATGATGGGGAATCTAAAACATATGAGCATGCAACATGGGGACAAACACATCAATAGCAACGAGCTCCTCAACTAGGCATCTCGTAACAAGTTACAAAACCTAACAGCCATATGCACTTTTGCAACAGAGATAAACATGGCAATATGAACTCTAACATGCATGCTATAGCAACCAACATGTAGAGCATCTCATGATGAACATTTTGACATATCATTTGCTTCATTTGGATAAACATGCACCAAGTTATCACATCTCAAACATGGCATGAAAATAACTAGTAGCAGCAGATTATAACATGTAGCACTCTTGTCATGATGATTAAGACATCTATATGGACTCAAACAAGCATGACACAATGGAACAAAACGTAGTACACATCACCACGGTCATTTTGACATATCATATGCACAAAACGGACAAGCACAGTAAAAGTTATTGCCATCATAAGAATGCATCAGCCAACAAAATAACAACAAAAGACTTAGGGAAAACGGGGTCAACCTCAGAGGGTCAACGGCGGATCGGTCCGGGTCAAACGGTTTGGCGGAGCGGGTCAACGCGGGCGCGGATCCGCGGGCGAACTGGATCGGGGCCCGGGAACCGCTAGGGTTCGCAGCCCTCGGCTGGATCGGGATCGGCGGGCGCTGGCGATCTGTCGACGGCGGCTCATTCCTCCGGCGAGGCGAGCTTCCAGGCAGAGAGGCAGCGGAGCCGGCCGGCGAGCTCGGCCAGAGGAGGCCGGCGGCGGCTAGGGGCCGGCCAGAGCGGCGGGATCGGCCCGGAGTCGCGGGGAAGGCGGCGGCGACGCGGCGGTCGGCGGCGGGGCGAGGCTGCTGTCGGAGGCCGAGGCGCGGGATCTGGCCCGATGCGGGCCGGAGGCGGGCTCCGCGGGGCCCGGCGGCGAAGTGGGGCTTGGGGGTGACGTGTCGCGCGCACATTGGTCCGGCCGTCGGCTGGACGTGTCCGCCGGCGGTCGGACGTGTCCGGCTCGGGGTTGGATGGTTGGATCTAGGGTTTTTGGACGAAAAATGGCAAGGGGGGACATTTTTATAGGCACAAGGAGCTAGGAGACTCCAAATGGGGAGCGGTTTTCGGCCACGCGATCACAATTCGACGACCGAGATGATGGGAACTGTTGTGCTAGGTTGGTGGGCTGTTGTGGAGGGGGTCTTGGGTCTCAAAGAGGAGGTACTTTTAGCCCACTAGGTTAACTGTTGGAGTAGCAAACGAACTCCAAACGCGACGAAACTTGACAGGCGGCCTACACGTACCAAAACAACAACACACGACAAGTCTCACGTCATTCCGGAAACGTTACACGGCCACACACGAAAGAAGGACTCGGGGATGCCACGGGCACGTATGAGAGCATCGGAACTCGAAACGGACAATGGGAAGAGGCGAGTGGGACCGGATGCAAATGACAACACAAATGCAATCCAATGCACATGACAACATGACATGGATGAAATGCACACACGCACATGACAAAACGATGAAACCGAAAAGAAATAAGAACCCAGAACGGAAATAATGAAGCCAAAGTTTATATATTGCCATATAGGGAAAGTGTTACATCTGGGGCATTACAAACTCTCCTCTACTACGAAAAGATCTCGTCCCGAGATCTAGGACTAGAAGAAGGAAGGGTACTCGGAACGAAGGTGATCTGCTCGTTCCCACGTAGCTTCTCGGTCGGTATGGTGTGACCACTTAACTTTCAAGAACTTGATTGACTTGTTGCGGGTCTTGCGCTCGGTTTCTTCAAGAATAGCAACGGGATGCTCTTGGTAAGACAAGTCTTGTTGAAGATCAATCTCCTCGAACGGAATGGTGCGTTCAGGTGTCTTGAAGCACTTGCGGAGTTGAGACACGTGAAACACATCATGAACATTAGCGAAGTTGGCAGGGAGCTCAAGTTGATAGGCTAGATTGCCTCTTTTGCCAAGGCTCTTGAAAGGGCCCACGTATCTAGGAGCAAGCTTGCCTTTGATACCGAATCTTTGGGTGCCTTTCATAGGAGGAACACGGAGATAGACATGATCACCAATGTTGAAGGCTAAATCACGATGCTTGCCGTCATAGTAGCTCTTCTGACGCGACTGAGCGGCCTTGAGATTCTCACGTATGACTTTGCACATTTCTTCGGCTTCTGAGATCAAGTCATTGCCAAGAACTTGACGTTCACCAGTCTCGGACCAGTTGAGAGGAGTACGGCACTTTCTGCCATAGAGGATTTCAAACGGAGCTTTGCCGGCACTTGCTTGGAAACTGTTGTTGTAAGAGAACTCGGCAAACGGAAGACAATCTTCCCACTTCATGCCAAAAGAGATGACACAAGCCCTGAGCATGTCTTCTAGGATCTGGTTCACTCTCTCGACTAGACCACTGGTCTGAGGGTGAAACGCAGTGCTGAAACGGATCTTAGTGCCCATGGCAGACTGAAAGGAGTCCCAGAACTTGGATGTGAACAAACTTCCACGGTCTGAAGAGATAACTTGAGGAATACCATGTAAGGACACAATTCTGGAAGTGTACAACTCTGCGAGTTGAGCTGCATTGATGGATTCTTTGACTGGAAGGAAGTGAGCTACTTTGGTAAGCTTGTCAATCACCACAAAGATAGAATCATTCCCCTTCTTGGACTTGGGAAACCCAGTGACGAAATCCATCTCAATGTGGTCGCATTTCCACTCGGGAATCAGAAGAGGTTGGAGAAGACCGGCTGGACATTGATGCTCTGCCTTCACTCTTCTGCAGACATCACATTCATTCACGAATTGGGCAATCTCCCTTTTAATGCGAGTCCACCAGTAATTGCTTGAGGTCTTGGTACATCTTGGAACTTCCAGGATGAATCAAGAGGAGGGAGTCATGTGCTTCATTCATTATGGGCTTCCTGAGATCACCCTTGGGAACCACAAGTCTGCCCTCAAAGAACAAGGTGTCTCTCTCATCAACGCGATAGCACTTGTATTTGGGAGTACCCTTTGCAATACCATGTTTCACTTTCTGCACCATAGCATCACGGAGTTGGGCCTCACGGATCTGATCTTCCAAGGTAGGAGCAGCTTGAAGATTTGCAAGAAAGCCTTGCGGAACAACTTGGAGGTTGAGCTTCCTGAATGCTTCACAAAGCTCAGGCTGGAACGGCTTGATAAGGAGACTCTTGCAATATGCCTTTCTGCTCAAGACATCTACAATGACATTGTCCTTGCCAGGTGTGTATTCGATGCTTGGATCATACTCTTGGATCATCTCAACCCAACGAGTCTGGCGAAGGTTCAGGTTCGGCTGTGTGAAGATGTACTTCAAGCTCTTGTGATCGGTGAAGATGTCGACTTTTTTGCCCAACAGAAGGTGTCTCCATGTGATCAAGGCGTGTACCACAGCTGCTGGCTCGAGATCATGTGTGGGGTAGTTCTTCTCACTTGGCTTCAATTGACGAGAAGTGTATGCCACAATCTTCTTGTCCTGCATTAGCACACCACCAAGTCCTTGAAGAGAAGCATCACATAATACTTCGTAGGGCTTGGACTCATCTGGAGGAGTAAGAACTGGAGCAGAGATGAGCTTTTCTTTGAGAGTTTTGAATGCCACATCACAATCCGGAGACCAGTTGTACTTGACATTCTTCTGCAGCAAGTTGGAGAGAGGCTTGGCAATCTTGGAGAAGTTCTCAACGAACCTTCTGCAATAGCTAGCAAGACCAAGGAAGCTTCGGAGTTGCTTGCCATTCTGAGGTGGTTCCCAGTTGACAATCGCTTCAACTTTATCGGGGTTGACCGCAATACCGTCAGCGGAGATGATATGGCCCAGATACAAGACCTTATCGAGCCAGAATTCGCACTTGGATAACTTGGCATAGAACTTATGTTCACGGAGTCTGTCGAGAACCAGACAGAGGTGCTTTTCGTGATCTTCTTCATTCCTGGAGAATACCAAGATGTCATCCAGATACACAAGCACAAATTCGTTGGTGTAGGGGTTGAAAATGTAGTGCATCATTCTCGAGAAGGTAGGTGGAGCATTAGCGAGGCCAAAAGACATGACTGTATATTCATAGGAACCGTAGCTCGTTCTGAACGCAGTCTTGTGAATATCTTCTTCACGGATGCGGATCTGGTGATAACCCATCCGGAGATCGAGCTTTGTGAACACTTTAGCTCCTTTGAGATGCTCGAACAATTCAATGATGTTGGGGAGCGGATACTTGTTCTTTATTGTCTTCTTGTTCAATGGACGGTAATCAACGCAAAGGCGCTCCCTGCCATCCTTCTTCTTGACAAATAATACACCACAGCCCCAAGGAGAAGTGCTAGGCCTGATTAGACCCATACGCTCTTGCTCATCGAGCTATTTCTTCAACTCCTTCAACTCTTTAGGGGAGAGCTTGTACGGACGCCGGCATGCTGGCTCAGTACCAGGCTCGAATTCAATGACAAATTCAACTTGACGATGCGGAGGCATGCCTGGAAGCTCTTCAGGGAAAACATCTTCGTATTCATTGACCACCGGAATTTGAGAGATTGCATTAATCTCGCCCTTGCCATCGAGAGAGAATAGCCTGATTGTGTTATCTCGAGAGGCGAAGATAATCACGTCTTCGTCGGAATGAGTAATCTTGACTTCCTTATTTGCACAATCAATGTGAGCATCATGCTGAGAAAGCCAATCCATCCCAAGAATAAGATCAATGTCGGAATTGCCGAGAATAACCGGAGAAGCCAGAAAGCGGTAATCACCCATGCGAATAGATACATCCGGAGCATACAATCTAGAATTCATTTGCTTTCCCGGAGAAGTAATCGATAACTCCCTTGGTAAAGCCAGTGTGCCCACATTGTGCTTGAATGCAAAAGGATATGACATGAAAGAATGTGATGCACCAGAATCAAACAAAACTTTAGCAGGTTTAAGATTGACTGGAAGGTTACCAAGTATCACATCTGAAGAGTTCTCTGCTTGAGCTGCATTCATCAGACTCACTCTTGAAACCTTTGGATTTTGTTTAACAATAGCAGTGCTGATAGGTGGAGGAGGCGGAAGGCGCCTTGGGTTGGGGCACTTGTTGGCACAATGACCCTTCTAAGTGCACTTGTTGCTAACCACTTCTGAGAGAGGGCGGTGATAAGGAGCACTTGACTTGGAAGCTTGAAAATGATTCTTTGACTGATTGCTTGGGTTGGGTGGGTGCGAGAAACCACGGCCACCAGAATTCTTGTTGTTCTTGTAGGGAGCTCGGATCACAGGAGGAGGTGGAAGCCAAAACTTTTGTTGCTTTGCGACCACTTGAGAAGAAGAGGAGGAGTGAACAGCGTCTCTGATCCTCTTTTTGGAAGCTTCCATCTTGAGCTGGGCTGCCTCTTGCTTAAGTGCCATGTTATAGAATTGATCAAACTCATCAGGCTCGAACAAGGTGAGAGCTAGTTGGAGTTCATCCTTCAGACCACCACGGAACTGATAGATCTTGCTCTTGGCATCTGGGATGTCTTGCTTGGCATAGCGGGCAAGGTTCTAGAACTTGACATTATATTGGTAGACAGTCATAGAGCCTTGCTTCAGGTTGCGGAATTGCTCACGCATACCCTCGATGACACTTGTTGGAATGTGGTGAGAACGAAAGTCCTTGCAGAAGTCATCCCAGGAGATTACACGACCCTCTCTGGAATCTTTGTACTGCTGCCACCAATCAGCTGCTTGGTCCTTGAGTAGGAAGGTTGCAAACTTCACATAGTCCTCGGGCCTGACGTTACTGCACTCGAAATGCTTCTTGATATCTGTTATCCAGTCTTCAGCATCTAGAGGGTCCACGCAGTAACTGAATGCCTTTGGTTGGTTTGCCAGGAACTGGTTGAGCGTAGAAAAGTGAGGTTGGTTGAACAAATTGCCTTGGTTCCCATGAGCACCCTGATTTGCTTGATTTGCTTGAATGTTTTGCATCATTTGCATAAGCATCTGGGTGTTCTGGTTCGTCGCTTGCATAATTGCTCTCCAGGCCTCAGACGGAGGAGGAGGTGAAGTAGGATGATCAGGAACCTCTTCACCCTCTGGGTTAGCGTTGGGAACCTTTTTAGGAGCCATCCTGAATGAGATGACAACTATTAGCCATTGATTGAGAAAGATATATAAGCTGAATCAACGGCCAGAAATTGCAACATAAGTCTTGACAAGCACATTCGAACAAGATGAACGAATGAAAACCACAGTTTAATAGTAACAACAATCTTCACGAGAAGCCACTTGGGAGAACAAAAGGTAAATAAAAACAACAAGGAGCAGATAGAACAAATACAAGATAGAAGTTTCGTTCGACATATTCGTGCTGGAAGCTTATGGAACGTGTTACAAAAGGGTTTTGCAATCCCCGGATCAGCATAGCCAAGGACCCTTTAAGATGCAACTCCCGATCGGAACAACGGCCATAAAACTACTTCACTCAATGTAGAACCCCGAACTCCATATCCTGCATTCGTTGGAAGAATGCCTACGAGCTACTAGATGAACCCACCTATTAATTTCCGAAAGTTTCCAGTTATGCAATCAGGTGTTGGGGATACAGGGGAAGCATCGCGCACTCAACTCTAATCCTTCATCCAGCTGTATCCATCCTTCAACTCAGAACCAGTTATTTTCGGAAACCGTCTACCTCGGACCTTCGAAACGCATCTACTATACAAGCTATGGAAATACTCCCGAACTACCTCCCCAGTACAGGGTGATGTCGGGGTTATCTTGCCACTAACCGCAGAGGAGAGTTTTCGATGTCGGCCGTCTTAAGTATTCCATAACTGATGCGATATGTTAGTGACGACAACACCTCGGAGCTCAACTCCCCGGGACACTGCCACAACCCCTAAATGACAGGAGGCATCGAGAACAATGTTCTCGTCACAAAGACATCGAAACAATCCAAACAATACTCGCGAGATTCCTAAAAAAAAATTGGTGAATTTTGAGAGTAGAAGAGGCAAGAGTAATCGTTAGGAGTCCTCACCAGAGTGAAAAGAGATGAGGAGCAAAATAAATCCTACTCTCCGATATATATATATATAGGACTCAAAACATTTTAAGTGTGTGGCTAGACTCAACCGTCAATGTCAGGGATATTACTAGCAGGTATGAACCGGCTAGTGTAAACCGGATTACTATAATATATTTGTGTGATTGTAATATTTAGTAAAGGCTACGGCCCATGAGATCTTAGGGCCCATGTATAGAGTTATGGTTTGTAAACCGCCTGATCATGTAACTTGAGAGATAAGGAAGAAAGAGCAGAGACCGAGGCGGACACGAGTATGAGCCGGCCTCGGGACTCTGTAAACTGGACCAGGCGTCGCCTCTATATAAAGGGACGACCCGGCGACGATTCAAGGGACAAGCAAGAAACAACCCGTTGAGACACAGGCAAGCAATCCGCTCCCTGTTCATCGACGCCCAAGCAATACCAAACCTAACTAGACGTAGGCTTTTACCTTCATCGAAGGGGCCGAACTAGTATAAACCCTCTGTGTCCTTTGTGTGCTTTTAACCCCCTCAAGCTAACCCGTGCGATGGTTCCATTATCAAGTCCGTTAAACCGGACATCTGCCGTGTTAATTCCACGGCAGTTGGCGCCCACCGTGGGGCCTCCGCACGATGGTTTCGAGTTCTTGAAGGGCAGCTTCGAAGGACTCAAGGGCTACGCGGTCGGCCGGATGACCAAGAGTCGCCGCGGCCAGATCTACATCGACGACGTAGGTTGGGGACCGGAGGCCGATTCAATCGAATACGGGTACCGGGTTCCCTTCAGCGGCATCCACATCTTCATCGGCAAGATCGGCGAACCGGGATCTGAGCCGGACAACTTCCCCAACATCGTCGAGCCGGCTCAGCGTGCGAGATCGGCCCGGATTCAGCCCGCCATGAAGCACGTTTTCGTTGGAGCAGTTCACGGGGTCCAGGCCGAGGACGGATCGGAATCCGGTGGCGAGACAGTTGTCTGCTCCGACGATGAATCTTCATCCGGAGAGACTGAATCTTTGTATCAGTTGCGGGACGGCCGGTCCGAGGGTGAGTCCGAGGGAGACAGTATTCCGGGCCCCTTTGTCCCGCCAAACCGGGTGGCTGTCTTTATGGCCGGTTCACAACCTACGCCGCAGTCCACGGTGATCGGGGCGACAGCAGAAGCTGGTGTAGGGGGAGTGGCCAGGCCCTCTCACCCACTGACGTTCTATCCACCTTAGTCGAGGAGTTCACAGCCCGGGCCATGGCAGATGTAGCTCCAGCAGACAAGGCGCAACATGATGCAGAGCTCCTTCAGTTAAAGGGCCGGATTGACCAAGCAAGGGATGATCTAAAAACAGAGAAGGCTATGATAGCGATAAGGCAGGCGGAATTGAATGATCAGGCTTTTCATCTAAGGATGGGGCAGGCCTCTGCACAGGGAGTAAGGGGTCGGAAATATCAATCTCGTCTACCGTCGGTTTACGAAGCGACGGATCTGTTCAGGACACCCGGGGATGGGACCAGCAATGATCCGGCTTTAAACCGGAGGGCACCCCCAGTGAGGGATGAGCCGGTTCAGCAGCCTACTGCAGAGCAAGATCGACGGATCACATCTACACCTCACGTTCCTACCCCTCCGGGTCATTATTCGAATCCTTTGGACAATATCGTTGCTGCTGCTTCGTGCTTGGCCGCTTTACCCATTGAGGGGACGTCTCCGGTGGCGTTGGAGGCACGCAGGGTCAAGGATCTACATAATACGGCGTTGATACAACAGCAAGCGTATTCCCATAGCCGGGAGAGGCTCCATTCAACACCACGCCCCAGTCGGAGTTACACTAGGCATTGGGAGGAACAAGAAGTGTCTAGCAGTGAACGCAGGCGACACCGGCACAGACAGGATAATCCGGCCGGCGCGGATGCACAAGCTCAGGATGCAAATCGGGTTAGATCGGTAGCCCGGGAGGAGATCCGTCAGACGACGCCGGTTCACACAACCACAGTAGAGACAGGACTTACAACGAGTTCCTTTGGTGTGCAGTGTCTTATCCCCGCTTTACGGAGCGTGAAGCTGCCCAAGGGTTTCAAAGGTCCACGTAAGGTGCCTAATTACATAGCAGATCTGGCTCCAGAAGCTTGGGTTGAGAGTTACGAGATGGCCATGGAGATGCTGGATGTAGATGAAGCGGCTTGTGCAAAGTACTTTACCATGATGCTTGAAGGTACAGCCCGGACCTGGCTAAAGGGTTTACCCCCAAATTCCATCGGGTCATGGGGAGAGCTACGTCGCCAGTTTATCAAAAAATTTAAAGATACGTGCAAGCAGCCAATGTCAATAGTGGATCTAGCAGCCTGTGTGCAAGGAGAACAGGAATCTACAAGTGCATGGGTGCGGCGAGTATCAGAGATCTTGCATTCTTCGAATGGTATCAATCCCAGTACGGCAATAGTGACTTTGGAGAACAATTGCCGGTTTGAGTCTCTAAAGCTAAAACTAGGATGGCTTAAACGGGATTGTAACGATATGGGAACTCTCATGAGCGCTCTGGTGAAGTATGGGGACTCTGACAATACTAAATATCCAGAAGCGGAGGGAGACAAAGCAGGGAAAATTAACAAGCCCGGTAAACCGGCGCAGGTTAATCCGGCTACTACAAGCTTCTTAGGCAAGCGAAAGGCGGAAGGTGGCTCTGATTTCGTGGCCAATACCCAAGTTCAAGGGGGTTTTCAGCGCAATAGGGGAAAACCACCTCCCCAAACCGGCGGAGGGGATGTTAGTTGGGACCAGGAGTTAAGTCAGCCTTGTCCGAAGCATAGCAAAAGGGAGAGACCAGCAAAACACACCATAGGGGAATGCAGGCCCTTGATGGAAGCCATAATGGGCCGCTCTAATAACAGGCCTCCAAACGGCGGTTCAGGCCCGGGGTTCTATGGTCCGGGTCACCAGGGGAACAGCTCCGGATCAGGATATCGCGGTAACATCAGTGGTTATCATAACCGGGGCAATAATCAATATGGTCAAGGTGGTTATAATAACCAGGGTAATCAGCCGCATGGTCAGGGTGGTTACAATAACCAAGGCAGCCAACAGTAGGGCCAAGGTAATCACAATAACCAGGGTAATCAGCAGCGTCAGCAACAGCAGGAGCAATCCGGATACCAGAGTAATCCGAAGGAGTTGAGTAGTGGGAAATATCATGTGTTCACCACGAGTTTGTGTAAACGAGATCAAAAGGTTTTAAAGCGGGCAGTCCACGTGGTTGAACCGGCGACGCCGCAA
This sequence comes from Secale cereale, assembly GCA_902687465.1. Classification (NCBI taxonomy): domain Eukaryota; kingdom Viridiplantae; phylum Streptophyta; class Magnoliopsida; order Poales; family Poaceae; genus Secale; species Secale cereale. Next base: position 621,103,932 of record LR738711.1, read on the forward strand.
TTCCTGCGCTGGTCAGAGCAGCCCATTGTATGGAGCAGGGAGGATCACCCGATGCGGGTGGATAATCTAGGCCACTTGGCCTTGGTGGTAGCACCACAGGTGGGAGGTTATAAGTTCACTAAAGTTCTTATGGACGGCGGCAGCAGCATCAATATCTTGTATTATGAGACCTTCCGTCGAATGGGCTTGACGGATAAGAAGCTAAGGCAGTCAAACACGATGTTCCAAAGGGTGGTTCCAGGTAAGTCAGCTTATCCAGTTGGGAAAATTGACTTAGAAGTTACCTTTGGAGATGAGCATGATTCCAGGTCAGAGATGATAACTTTCAAAGTCGTCAAGATCCGGAGCCCTTATCACGCTCTGTTCGGGAGGACGGTTTATGCCAAGTTTATGGCCAAACCGTGTTATGTTTACCTGCAGCTCAAGATGCCGGGTCACAAGGGTACAATCACGGTTCATGGAAGTCGCAAGATTGCGTTGGAGTGTGAAGAGGGAGACGCTGCTTACGCGGAGGCAGTATGTGCTACAGAGGAGTTAAAATTTTATAAGGATAATGTTGATCCGGCAGATATGACCCCGTTGAAGAAGCCAACTACAGAGCATGATCCGGCGTTGAAATTTAAATCGGCGGAGGAAACCAAGCAAGTTGATTTTGTGCCGGGCGATTCATCCAAGCAGTTCACGATCAGCGCTAACCAAATAGGAAAGCGCGCTCATCGAGTTCATCCGTGAGAACCGGGATATCTTTGCATGGAAACCTTCTGACATGCCAGGTATACCGAGGGAACTCGCTTAGCATAGTCTTAATATTGATCCGAAGTTTAAACCGGTCAAGCAGTATCTGCGCCTCTTCAACGAAGAGAGGCGCAAGGCTATAGGAGAGGAGGTGGCCAGGCTTTTGGCTGCAGGGTTCAGAGTGGAAGTTTTTCACCCAGAGTGGTTGGCTAATCCGGTGCTAGTGCTAAAGAAGAATGGAAAATGGAGGATGTGTGTGGACTACACAGACCTCAATAAAGCTTGTCCAATGGATCCTTTTGCTCTCCCTCGCGTTGATCAGATCATCGATGCTACGGCGGGATGTGAGCGGCTAAGTTTTTTGGATGCATACTTAGGATATCACCAGATCAAGATGACAGTTAAGGACCAAGAGAAGACAGCTTTCATAACTCCTTTTGGTGCTTTTTGCTATGTATCTATGCCTTTTGGGCTCAAGAATGCCCAAGCAACTTGTAAGCGTTGCGTCCAGAACTGCCTTAAGGGGCAGATAGGGAGAAATGTTCATGCCTATGTGTATGATATCGTGGTGAAGTCAAGGAAGGAAGAGACACTGATAGAGGACCTCGAGGAGACCTTTGACAATCTTAGGACCTATAAAATGATGCTTAATCCGGAGAAGTGTGCTTTTGGTGTTCCGGCAGGCAAGCTTCTTGGGTTTTTGGTGTCGAACAGAGGAATAGAAGCTAATCCGGAGAAGATCAAGGCAATCACATCTTTAACAAAACCGGTTTGCATTAATGATGTTCAGCGTATCGCCGGCCGGATCACAGCATTGAGCCGGTTCATTAGCCGTTTGGGGGAGAAGGCGATTCCGCTTTATCAGATGCTGAGAAAGACGGATCGGTTTATATGGAGTGATGAGGCAAATACTGCGTTTGAGGATTTGAAGCGGCAGCTAGCGAGGCCACCAGTCCTGGCTGCCCCTGTTGATAATGAGCCTTTGCTGTTATATGTCGCCGCCAACGCACGAGCAGTTAGTGTGGCAATCGTGGTTGAACGCAAGGAAGCAGGGAAGGAATATCTGGTTCAGCGTCCAGTTTATTATGTGAGTGAAGTACTCATTGAGTCTAAGCAGAGGTACCCACATTGGCAGAAGCTGGTGTATGGTGTGTTCATGGCAAACCGGAAGTTGAAGCACTATTTCCAAGGCCATCCAATAACTGTTGTTAGTTCAGCACCATTGGGGGACATAATCCAAAACAGGGAAGCTACAGGTAGAGTAGCGAAGTGGGCTATTGAGCTCAGCCCACATGAATTGAAATATGTACCACACACCGCTATCAAATCTCAGGCATTGGTGGATTTCATTAATGATTGGACAGAACTGCAAACACCAGAGGAGAAACCGGATCTTACATACTGGACGATTCACTTTGACGGTTCAAGACAGTTAGAAGGCTCGGGGGCTAGAGTTGTTTTAACTTCCCCGCGAGGTGATAAGTTTTGTTACGTCCTCCGTTTATTGTTTCCTTGTACTAATAATGCAGCGGAATATGAAGCCTTACTTCATGGCTTACGGATGGCAAAGGAGATGAACTTGAGCCGGGTCAAGTGCTTCGGCGATTCAGATTTGGTGGCACAACAAGTTTCAGGCAAGTGGGATTCGAGAGATCCTCTCATGGCAGCTTACAGACGAGAAGTGGAAGTAGTTGCTGGATATTTCAAAGGGTATCAAGTGGACCACATAGACCGGCGAAGGAATGAAGCGGCTAATGCTTTAAGCCGGTTGGGTTCTCAACGTAAACCGGTACCACCAAATACTTTCTTGGATGAGCTGCACAGTCCATCAGTACAAGTACCATCAGAGGAAGACCTGGTTGTTCCTGATCCGGAGGCACAGCTAGTTGCGGCACTTCATGTTATTCCGGATTGGACGCTGCCCTATTTGGCGTATCTGAGCCGAGGAGAGCTACCGGACGACGAGATAGCGGCACGACAGATAATCCGGCGTTCTAAGTCCATGACAATTGCAAACGGGGAGCTTCATCATCGCAGCGTTTCTGGAGCATTTAAGCGGTGCGTATCAGCTGAGGAAGGTTGTGATATTCTTCGTGAGATCCATGAAGGGGATTGTGGTCATCATGCCGGTTCAAAATCATTGGTGGCTAAAGCTTTTCGACATGGGTTCTATTGGTTAACAGCTCATGCTGATGCGGCGGACCTAGTCCGGAAGTGTGATGCTTGTCAGAAGTTTTCGCGGCGGGCTCTTGTTCCGGCACATGAGCTCAGGATGATACCAATAACCTGGCCGTTTGCGACTTGGGGGCTTGATATGGTTGGACCCTTTAAGCGATCCCAAGATCAGAAAACTCATCTACTGGTGGCGGTGGATAAGTTTACAAAGTGGATTGAGGCAGAGCATGTGAGCAAGTGTGATGGAGCAACAGCAGTTAAATTCATCAAAAAGGTAAGTTTCTGGTTTGGCTTTCCACACCGCATCATCACAGACAACGACACCAATTTATCTAAGGGTGAGATGGAAGAATTTTGTCAACGGGAACACATTCGCCTAGACGTATCTTCTGTGGCCCACCCCCAATCCAATGGTCAAGCTGAAAGAGCAAATCAGGAGATTTTGCGAGGTATCAAGCCCCGGCTTATGACTCCTTTGCAAAGAACACCTGGGTACTGGTTTGAGGAGTTACCTTCTGTCCTTTGGAGTATCAATACTACGCCAAACCGGTCCACAGGTTACACACCCTTCTTTATGGTATATGGTGCTGAAGCGGTCCTTCCAAGTGATATCTGTCATGATTCACCAAGGGTGACGACCTATGTTGAAGCGGCCAATGAGCAGGCAAGACAAGACAGTTTGGACCGGTTGGATGAAGAGCGTGATATAGCAGCAGCACGGTCTGCGATCTATCAACAAGACTTGCGCAGATATCACAGCCGCCGGATCAAGACAAGTACGTTCCAGGAGGGAGACTTAGTACTCCGGCTCATCCAAGATCAAACAGATATGCACAAGCTATCCCCGCCTTGGGAAGGGCCCTTTGTGGTCAGCAAGAATCTGCACCACAGTTCATATTACCTGGTGGACGTTCGAGAACACAAGGACTCACGGACATCGGAAGAGGATACAAAGAGGTCATGGAACATCGCCCTCTTGCGGCCCTACTATACCTGAGCAATGAGCTCCACTGTATCCTATGATTAATGAATAAACCGGCACCCTAGGTAAACCGGGGGCTCAGCCTTTTTTCCAATACAAATATCTTATGGGGACAACCATACATGTATTATCATATGTCATATTTCAAATAAATCGATCGGTTTAAACTAATTTTGCAGGGCATATGCACTCAGAAGCAATAACTCCCTGAAGAGCTTTTTTCAAGCATAAGGTCATATCAGGACCAAAGAGGACACTTCATGGAGGCCCTCTGGATGGTGACAACCATCCAGTGATTGGCTCAAGTATTTCCTATGGTTCTAAGGAACCATGGAGGCCCTCTGGATGGTAAGCCCATTCCAGTGATTGGCTAAAGTTTTCCTATGGTTCTATGGAACCATAGAGGCCCTCTGGATGGTAAGCCCATTCCAGTGATTGGCTAAAGTTTTTTCCTATGGTTCTATGGAATCATAGAGGCCCTCTGGATGGTAAGCCCATTCCATTGATTGGCTAAAGTTTTTCCTATGGTTCTATGGAACCATAGATGCCCTCTGGATGGTAAGCCTATTCCAGTGATTGGCTAAAGTTTTTTCCTATGGTTCTATGGAATCATAGAGGCCCTCTGGATGGTAAGCCCATTCCAGTGATTGTCTAAAGTTTTTCTATGGTTCTATGGAACCATAGAGGCCCTCTGGATGGTAAGCCCATTCCAGTGATTGGCTAAAGTTTTTCCTATGTTCTAAGGAACCATAGAGGCCCTCTGGATGGTAAGCCCATTCCAGTGATTGGCTAAAGTTTTTTTTTCTCTGGTTCGTATGGATGGTACCCGCATCCATCGACCGGCCCTCTGGATGGTAAGCCCATTCCATTGATTGGCTGAACCTTGCTTTGAGCCTGGCAGCTCGTAAAAAGCCTCGACTACATGGTCTTATTTGCAAAACTTGCATTTCTGGTGTTTATGTTTTATGATTCTTTAAATTGGAGTGGGACAGCTCCAAAAGTTGACCACATATCTATAAAGTTAAAAGTCTGGGTCATGAATACCAGCATGAGATAAACCGGTGCTCATTATAACCCGGATCATCCATCAGGCAAAAGCCAAGTATAAGCTACAAGCTTCTGGACAAAGTTTCAGCGTGATATAAACCGGTGTTTTTTCTCAAACCCGGGATTATTATTGGGTCTATCAAGGTTTCCATCAGGAAATTTTAAATTTTACCGGATTAAAAGTATCAAGCATACTTGATCTCAGGTATAAAGTTATTTTTGATATAAGTATACACTTGTTTGATATGTTGTGAGAACAATTTAATAGGTCCAGCGGTAAAACCGTTACGACATATTTTCAGTATTGTCTATGCAGGAACAGATGATATGCAGGGTATGCCATGTTAGACCAAATTGAAACTGGTACTGTTAAAGCAGGAAGTCGGAGTATCCGGATTAAAGCGGACAATGTTTTAAGCTATCCTATTACAAGGCATAGCAAGCCTGACGGATCAAAAATTGTTCGGTAAAATAAGACTACAACTACAAAGACATGTTATGAACTACGCTCCTTCCTGCTGCGACGGCTGGGTATCAACTTGGTCCGGAGTCTCCTCCTCTTCTTGAAGCGGCTGGAAGTCAGGGACGCACCAATCGATTTTCGTTAAAGCACGAAAGTACATCTCTTCATTGATGAGTTCAGATGGGTCGATATCTGGGGCGAAGGTATGAGGGCGTACTGGTGGGATTAGATTGACGGTATCATAAACCGGCCGCTCCACCCGCTCGTTCTCTAAATCATACCCCGGATGATACCTGGATAAATCTGATTCGGCCGCAAGTTTGCTGGCGAGAGGACGCATCTCCTTCGTCAAGGCATGGAGATCCTTTGCAGTAAAAGCTGATCCATCTTCTTCAGTGTCAGGGTACCCACTCAAGGCTTCTTCCGGATCAAAATCTGGGACCCAAGCTTTAGCTCTGGTCAGCGCCATGAGAGAACCGGCTCGAGCAGCAGATTTTTTCACTTCCTCTAAGCGCACCGGCAAGACAGACAGCTTCTCTAATGTGCCTTGGATAGTGGTGGGGGCCGGTTTATTGAACGATGTTGCACTTATGATCCTTTGAGCGCCGGAATACAGCTGCTCGACCAAAGTATAACACGCCTTGAGTTTTTTCCGTAAGTCATCCCCAAGATGGGTGACACGGCGCCCTGCATATGATTATCACAGTTAAACCGGAACGGATTGAAGATCGCAAGAATGAAAGCAGGAATATAGATTAAGTACTTACCAAAGACAGCAGAAGTCATCAATTCTATTTGCCGCTTTAAACCGGTTAACTCTTCAGTCATCGGATTAAGGGCTTCTTCAGCATCCTTAGCCCTTTTTTCTAAATCCTTCTTCTGAACTTCAAAGGAGGTCCGTTCCTCTTCAAAGAATTTCTTCAGCTGTTCAGCAGTCTTTAAGCTCAGCGCCAAGTCTTTTTTGGCCTTAGAAGCAGCAGACTCCGTTTTAGTAAGTCTATTCCGGAGTTGAGTAATTTCTTCTGCCCTCCGGTTCAAATCAGTCTGCAAGGAAAATCAAAGTGGGAAAAAGAAAAAGTCAGACAAGTCTCAAGCACACAAACAAGTTGTCTACTTGACACTTGGGGGCTAATGGGCAGTTGAAGCAGTAAGCAGTAGCAATTCAAAGACAAAGTCTCAAGCACACAAGCAAGTTGTCTACTTGACACTTGGGGGCTAATGGGCAGTTGAAGCAGTAAGCAGTAGCAATTCAAAGACAAAGTCTCAAGCACACAAGCAAGTTGTCTACTTGAAACTTGGGGGCTAATGTAAGATCATTTGATTAATCAGGAAGTACCGGTTCACCTTCTAAACGTAGCTAAACCGGAACTTGGGGGCTGATACGGTATAGACAGAAGTACATTGAAAGTCAAAAGAGAATGTAAAGGATTACCTCATACTTGTCCTTCATCATGTTAATTAAGCATGCTTCATAGTCTCGTCCAGTGTGGAGCCGGTTCAAGTACCCGGAATAGAGCTCCTGGGCACTCATATCAGCAAAGCTAGACAGCTCGGTACTCCATTTACCCTTTTCATGATGCAGCTTCTCCGCTTTAGCCGTGTGTTTGGCTAAGACAGTGGGCTCAGCAGGAGCGGTGTAAGTTGTGTGAGTTATTTCAACCTCCGGAGAAGCAATTGTTGGTGGTGGGGTTGCAGTACGAACTGAGCTAGCAGGAGCCGGACTAGTCCGAGGAGGATCGCTCCGGGAAGAACTCGCCGGTTCAGTGACGTTCTCGATGTTGGGAGTTTCAAGTTCAGTAGTATGATCTGCAGGAGCAGGATCTTCAAGTGGAATTGTGGGTTCGCCTTCCGGAGGGATAGTTGAGTCCGGATCAGCCGCCGGATCATCAACGACAGTCTCAGCAGTTGGTTGGTTGGCTTTCGGTTTTTGGCTAGGCTTTGGCTTGCTGAAGGAAGTTGGAAAAACAAGTTAGAACTGTAAAGCAAAGTGCAATCATAAACCGGATAAATTAAAAATACTTACCCTGGGACAGTTTTCAGGGGTGGAAGTTGTGTGGCAGTTGATTCACCGGAAGAAGATAATGGAGTGTCCTGATAATCAGGGTCAGACGGTTTAAGAGGTTTGCGTATAAGCCCGACCTTGGGATGAAGAAGGGTTGGAGAGAGTATAACCTCAGAGCGGCGCCTCCGAGCCGGAGTAAGAGATATTCCGGATGATTCCACTGCAAGGCCGCTATGGCGAGTGGTCCGGCGAAGGGCTTCATGTTGCTGTTTCTTCAAAAGAAAATTAGGATCCAATTGAGCATAAGGGTGAGAAAACTGATATTTCCGGACTGTCCGACGACTTTTTTGTGGAAGTGGTTCTGAATCGGAAGAAAGGATAGTTACCTCAATTTCGGTCGGTTTATCTCCTTCAGCCAACTCCTGTGAAAAGTTACCATTAAATACAGATATGGGTAAAAGTGAACAAGTCAAAGCCGGATTAATTCATACCTCAGAGTCCGGATCGTCATCCTCAGCATGAGAACCAGAGCCACCAGCCGCTTTTCTCTTCTTGGTAGCGAAGGCTTTCCGGCGTGCCTGTTTTCCGGTTTTCTCCTGAGGTTTCCTCTTCCAAAAGGGGTCATCAGCCTGTTCAAAGGAGAAAGATAATTGAAAGAACGATTTAAAGGAACAGATTACAAATACATAACAGAGAGTAAGACTTACTGCGGGCAGTTTGTTTTTCCTGTAGTACGGAGCCAACCCGGTTTGGCTGCATTCGTCTAAGGAGACATTGAGCATTTTCTTGGCCGATTCAATAACTTCCGACTCGGAAAGTTTTTCCTTGCAAAATCGTTGAGGATCATCCGGTTTACCAGAATATCTACACATCAAGCTTGGGCGCCGGCTCAAAGGAAGGATACTCCAAGAGAGCCAGCAGCGCGTAAAATCCACTCCGGTTAAACCATTGGCCATAAAGGCCTTTAGCCTGGCAAGCTGAGAAGCAAACCGGGGCCGCTCTGAGGAGCTGAGGCGCTGCGGCAAAGGGTGGTCCTCCGGAAGACGGTGCTCACGATAACCCGGCAGTGGGTTTTCCCCTTCAGGTGAAGTGTCAATACAATAAAACCAAGACTTGTTCCACTCATTGGGGTGCGTATGGAGAGCGGCATGAGGAAAGACTGCGTCTCTCCTTTTCTGAATACTGACTCCGCCCAGTTCTTGATGAGGTCCGCTGGTGAACTCAGTGCGCCGGTTCAGGTGAAAGAAGTCCCGGAACAGATCGACAGACGGTTCTTCTTGCAAGTACACCTCGGAGAAAACTTGAAAATCACAGACGTTGGAAACAGAATTGGGACCTATGTCCTGAGGGTGAAGTTGGAAGGCGGCAAGCACATCCCGGAAGAACTTTGAACCGGGAGGAGTAAAGCCTCGAGCAATGTGATCAAAAAAGACAATATGGGAGTAGGAGGACATTCATCTCCTGGAGCCCGCCACTTTAAAACAGATTGAGGGCCTAAAGTGCCAATTGACACAGCTTTGGCTAAATCTTCTTCCGTAATAGTGGAAGGAACCCAGTTGCAAGAGACAAACTGTTTGGCCATAGCAACAGAAGAGCAAGTGCTGAAAGGATAAAGTGTAAAACCGGATTATTCAAGTACAGTGGCATAAACCGGAAGACATATGCAAGGATCACGCTACGGTTTAGACAAGGGACTAATGATATGGCTAACCCGGCAATAAACAGGGAACTGTGTTACTACCGGTTCATGACAACAAAAGAGAAAGAGCTAAACCGTCGCGTTCGTCTTTAAATTTTTTACAGAAGCAGTGTATGACAGTTTAAACCGGAGCATACTTAACAGATCTACAAAGGAGAAGAAACAGGTTTTCACAGACAGCTAAAGTAGAACAGATCTGAGCACCCAAGAAAAAGAAAAAGAAATGCAAGGATATTACGGGAAGAACTACAAGGGTCCTATACAGAGCGGATAAATCTACAGGTTGAATATAACTGACGAGATCTAAAGCATATAGCGGCGGAACCAAAGCAAGTTTAAAGAGCAAGAATTAAAGGTTGAAATTTCGGCGAAACTTGGCATCTACGATGAATAGACGAAACTACCGCTGAAGTTTAATGGCGGAGATGCGAGAAAGAACCCTAGAGGTTATGGATCTACAGTGAGGAAGGGGATATACCTGGAACAGCAAGAAGCGGCGGCGGAGGTTCTCTGGTCGCACTCAGGTTGATGCAGCGGCCGGCGAAGACTTGGATTCGACGGTCGACGGCGGCAGCTTGAGCTCGGGCGACAATGGAGTATTGAGCTCGGGCGACGGAGGAAGAAGAACGAACGGAGGGAGATAAAGAATGGGGGCAGCAGTATTTATAGAAGAGCAGAGTTGAAACGACAGGCGCGAGATTTGAGGAGACAAAAGATTGGATAAAGATCCTCTGTCGCCTCGATTCTCGGGACGACCCTTAAACAAAGCCGATGGACAGCTGGGTGCGTTAAATGCGGAAGTGATGTCACGGTCAGATTAAGCGATTCTCGAGGATGACGTCAAGGCCGGTTTACAAAAATGAGAAGACACAAGAAGGAAGATTATGCAAGACTGGGAAGACTGATGTGAACAAGTTCAAATCATTCTGGGGCCTAATGTCAGGGATATTACTAGCAGGTATGAACCGGCTAGTGTAAACTGGATTACTATAATACATTTGTGTGATTGTAATATTTAGTAAAGGCTACGGCCCATGAGATCTTAGGGCCCATGTATAGAGTTATGGTTTGTAAACCGCCTGATCATGTAACTTGAGAGATAAGGAAGAAAGAGCAGAGACCGAGGCGGACACGAGTATGAGCCGGCCTCGGGACTCTGTAAACCGGACCAGGCATCGCCTCTATATAAAGGGACGACCCGGCGACGGTTCAAGGGACAAGCAAGAAACAACCCGTCGAGACACAGGCAAGCAATCCGCTCCCTGTTCATTGACGCCCAAGCAATACCAAACCAAACTATACATAGGCTTTTACCTTCATCGAAGGGGCCGAACTAGTATAAACCCTACGTGTCCTGTGTGTGCTTTTAACCCCCTCAAGCTAACCCGTGCGATGGTTCCATTATCAAGTCCGTTAAACCGGACATCTGCCGTGTTAATTCCACGACAGTCAACGATTCGATCAATCAGTGGGGGCTTCTAGGTCGGAGAAGGCTCTGATACCAACTTGTAATGCCCAGGATGGGACTATACCTCCTACGTGTCGAGGCATGACTTAAAGGTATAAGCCCATTCTGGAATGATCTCAAGTTCGGTATCTTTGCACACCTCATGTAAAAATAGGGATGAAAAGAAAAAGAGATAGTTGGCTTACACTCGCCACGACACACAATTCATTACATAGCCAAACATCATCCAAATAACATCACAACCCGTCTACGGGTGAAGATCCAAATGAAAGATACCAAATACGTAAAGCCACAGGTTCGGATCGCCCCTAGTAGAAACCACTACTGATCATCGGGATAGTGCACATAGTATCGGCTACGTTCTTCATCGTACTCCCAGTACAGCTCTGTGCCGTCACCTGAGTAGTTCACCATGGTACCTGCATCTGGTGTGGTGTAGAATCTGTGAGCCATAGAGGACTCAGCAATCCCGTTCCTGGGTAACAGAACTATCTAAGCCTTCGGTGTGGAACAAGGCTGAAGAAAGAATAAAAGGCTGCAGCTGCACTAGCACTAGCTTACGTGATAAGAGCGAGAAGAGAAGTGCCACGAGCGACAAAGTGATCACGAGGTGATCCTATCTAAGCACATCAAACATAACCCCACCGTGTTCACTTCGCGAACCCCTTTCGGAAAATGACCGTCACGGTTACTCACGCTGGTAGTGTGTTCTGAACATGGTGTCAAGTTTTCTACAACCATATATTAACAAATTCCCATCTGCCACATAACCATGGGCAGGGCTTTGGAAAGTTCAAAACCCTGCAGGGGTGTTCCAACTTGGCCCATTACAAGCCCACGATCCGCGGAGTCGCAACTCCAAGGTGGGAAGGCCCGAGTATCCTCGGAATCCCGTGCTCAAGATACTCCGACTAAGTTAAGACTAATCCAGCAAATCCTCCCGGCGTGCCGACACCCTGATAGTAGCCACGCGTATCTCGTCTCAGGCCACGGCCAGATGGGACAAGCTACGGGTTTTTACCAGCCCTTGAGTTTCCTCGAGGTGGCCCCGCAGCACGCCCAGTTTGGACCAACACTCATGTGGAGCACTGGCTCGGGTTGTTGATTAAGAAGAGGGTTAATTACTCCCTATGCAAGTTTTTAGTTGTTTAGGCAAAAAGTACCAATGTTGGGACTTGCTGGAAAAGACTTAGCGCTAAGCGGTTTATCGAGGGGGTCCCATAACCCCAACCGTGTGAGGAACGCAAAATCGAGGAACATAACACCGGTTTATACGGTTCCTAGGCGGCATGAGTGGAACAAATCACCAAGCAAGAAGCTTAGCCTTCCACCCATTACCAATATATTGATGATTTAGTTAAGAGTTTATATAGTGTGATATCCCAACAAGCTTCAACATGAAGCAAGAATCTTCAAATCTTCTCCTGCAACTAGCAATGCTATACGAAGGGCTGAGCGAAGCCTACGTAGCCAATCAAAGGTTTGCATAGGTTGGGTGGTTAAATAGATTCATGGTTACAATAGGAGGCTAACAAACAAACATGGGCATCGAGGCAATAAGCTAAAGAGCGAGACTTCTAGCAATAGGCAAAGATAGTAATGATATCTGGGTCAGGTCATCTTGCCTGGCGAGTCGTCGATGGGATCGTAAGACGGCTCCTTGTTCTCAACCTCGGTAGTAACCTCGTTCTCGTACTCGGTCTCGGCTTCTGGCTCTACTCAACACAAGAACACACAAGGCAAGACATCAAACAAGGTGCAATGCGCAAACTACAGGATGCATGTCTGATGCACTTAGGATGCACTGCAGATGCACTTAGGATGCACAACATGACCACACAGGAAGCACAGAGAAACAACACAAGAACAAGAAAATTTACTCAAGCAAGTAGGATGCAAGACAAGTCTATTTAGGATGCAAAACATGGCAATGTAGGAAGGACAGAGAAACAACACAAGGAACAGCAGGTTTAAATGAGGCCGGAAACTACTCAAGACAAATCCGGTAAGTCCTCGTATGCATAGTTTGAAATTAGTCCAGATCTGAACAAACCTTAAGTTAAAGTTGTTAAACAGCAAGTTAACATGCACCATGATGATCTACAGGAAATTCTAGTCAAGATTCATATAAAGTTTGTTTAAAACGGAGCTACGGTCTAAAAGATATGATCAAAACAAGATAAGCATGGCAACGGTGCAAGATGTACCCAAACATCAAGCAAACATACTCCAAACATGTTAACAAGATGATATTATGCATCTACATGCAAAATCACACAAGTTTCATGTAGGGCACGCACTAAATGGAGCAACGGGTTAAAAGATACACCCGAAACAAGAAAACAAAGCAAGCTGAAATTAACAGCCACATAGCAACTTTGGAGCAAGAAATATATACTCTACAGCACTCAAACATGGTGACAAGAAGTATGGACATGAATTAGACATATCCTACAGCAAACAACTCCATTGGAGCAACTCCATAGGAGGCATGGATCAATAGCAACAAGCTACAACATTTTGATCATGACAGTAAAAACCTGACAGCAATATTTTATAGCAACTTGGGAGCAAGAATTAAATATGCTACAGCAACCCAAATGAGCATGTGAGGGCATGAATGGATGGACAACAACATATACAACAAGGAATGATCAATGTCCACCCCAAAACTGTCATGGATTTGCCTAGGACAACAAGCAAACATAGCATCAGGATATTACAGATTCCAGACTTGGTGAAATTTCACTAAGTGTTAAAACAGTAACATTATCATGGCATGTTCGTGAGCATGTTTAAGTCACCTCAAAGCATATCATGGCAAAAGGTTTGCACCACAGCAAAGAACACATGATGGGGAATCTAAAACATATGAGCATGCAACATGGGGACAAACACATCAATAGCAACGAGCTCCTCAACTAGGCATCTCATAACAAGTTACAAAACCTAACAGCCATATGCACTTTTGCAACAGAGATAAACATGGCAGTATGAACTCTAACATGCACCAAGTTATCACATCTCAAACATGGCATGAAAATAACTAGTAGCAGCAGATTATAACATGTAGCACTATTGTCATGATGATTAAGACATCTAGATGGACTCAAACAAGCATGACACAATGGAACAAAACGTAGTACACATCACACGGTCATTTTGACATATTATATGCACAAAACGGACAAGCACAGTAAAAGTTATTGCCATCACAAGAATGCATCGGACAACAAAATAACAACAAAAGACTTAGGTAAAACGGCATCAACCTCAGAGGGTCAACGGCGGATCGGGCCGGGTCAAACGGGTTGGCGGAGCGGGTCAACGCGGGCGCGGATCCGCGGGCGAACTGGATCGGGGCCCGGGAACCGCTAGGGTTCGCAGCCCTCGGCTGGATCGGGATCGGCGGGCGCTGGCGATCTGGCGACGGCGGCTCGTTCCTCCGGCGAGGCGATCTTCCAGGCGGAGAGGCAGCGGAGCCGGCCGGCGAGCTCGGCCAGAGGAGGCCGGCGGCGGCTAGGGGCCGGCCGGAGCGGCGGGATCGGCCCGGAGTCGCGTGGAAGGCGACGGCTTGTGGCGAGGCCGGCGGCGGCGGCGTGGCCGGCGCCGGCGGCGGAGGCCGAGGCGCGGGATCTGGCCCGATGCGGCCCGGAGCGGGCCGGAGGCGGTCTCCGCGGGGCCCGGCGGTGAAGTGGGGCTCAGGGGTGACGTGTCGCGCGTAGATTGGTCCGGCCGTCGGCTGGACGTGTCCGCCGGCTGTCGGACGTGTCCGGCTCGTGGGTGGAGGGTTGGATCTAGGGTTTTTGGACGAAAAATGGCAAGGGGGGACGTTTTTATAGGCACAAGGAGCTAGGAGACTCCAAATGGGGAGCGGTTTTCGGCCACGCGATCACAATTCGACGACCGAGATGATGGGAAGGGTTGTGCTGGGTTGGTGGGTTGTTGTGGAGGGGGTCTTGGGCCTCAAAGAGGAGGTACTTTTAGCCCACTAGGTTAACTGTTGGAGTATCAAACGAACTCCAAACGCGACGAAACTTGACAGGCGGCCTACACGTACCAAAACAACAACACACGACAAGTCTCACGTCATTCCGGAAACATTACACGGCCACACACGAAAGAAGGACTCGGGGATGCCACGGGCACGTGTGAGAGCATCGGAACTCGAAACGGACAACGGGAAGAGGCGAGTGGGACCGGATGCAAATGACAACACAAATGCAATGCAATGCACATGACAACATGACATGGATGAAATGCACACACGCACACGACAAAACGACGAAACCGAAAAGAAAGAAGAACCCAGAACGGAATTGATGAAGCCAAAGTTTATATATTGCCATATAGGGAAAGTGTTACATCTGGGGCATTAAACATGGTGTGTAGCGGCCTTAGGTCGCTTCATCTCTGGACTGGGAGAAAAAAGCATTACCACTCTATAGACTGCTCAGGCGCACGGACAACTTTGAATGAATGGATGCATCCACAACTGGATTGGAAGAAATAAAGACCCTATTAGCGGGCAATCCAATCCTAGCCACTCCAAGTATTTGCGAGCCAATGTTGCTTTATATCTCAGCAACTCACCAGGTTGTGAGTGTTGTGCTCGTCGTTGAACGAAAGGAAGAGGGACATTAAATCCCCATCCAAAAACCAGTCTATTATGTATCAGAAGCTCTTACACCATGCAAGTCACGATACCCCCATTATCAAAAAATAGCCTATGCGGTGTTTATGGCATCCCAGAAACTCCGACACTACTTTCAATAGTGTTCGATTATAGTAGCATCCGAAGTACCACCTAATGATATTATAAACAACAAGGATGCCACAGGCCGCATAGTCAAATGGGCCATCGAGCTCTTACCATTCGAAATAACATACAAACCACACTGGGCTATTAAATCTCAGGTGTTGGCTGACTTTGTCGCAGAGTGGACGGAAGCCGAACTCCCTAAAGAGTACGGTTCATACTCCCACTAGACCACGTATTTCGATGGCTCTAAAATGCTAGCCGGATTGGGGGCTGGCGTCATCCTGACATCCCTGCTACTTCTCGAGCTTGCGTTGTATTCCCTCGAAGAGGAAAGGGTGTTGCAGTACAGTAGCGTAAGTATTTCCCTCAGTTTTTGAGAACCAAGGTATCAATCCAGTAGGAGACCACACGCGAGTCCCTCGCACCTGCACAAACAAATAAGAACCTCACAGCCAATGTGATAAAAGGGGTTGTCAATCCCTTCTTGGTCACTTACGAGAGTGAGATCTGATAGATATGATAAGATAATATTTTTGGTATAGAGAAAAAGAAAATAAAGCAAATAAGCAACGGCAACAGAAATTGGCAAGTTGAAGGGAAAGTAATATGATAAAGACCCGGGGGGCCATAGGTTTCACTAGTGGCTTCTCTCATGATAGCAGAATTCTACGGTGGGTGAACAAATTACTGTCAAGCAATTGATAGAAAAGCGCGTAGTTATGAGAATATCTAGGCATGATCATTGTATATAGGCATCACGTCCGTGACAAGTAGACCAAAACGATCCTGCATCTACTACTATTACTCCACACATCGACCGCTATCCAGCATGCATCTAGAGTATCAAGTTCATAAGAACAGAGTAACGCCTTAAGCAAGATGACATGATGTAGAGGGATAAACTCAAGCAATATGATATAAACCCCATCTTTTTATCCTCGATGGCAATAATACTATATGTGCCTTGCTGCCCCTGCTGTCACTGGGAACGGACACCGCAAGATTGAACCCAAAGCCAAGCACTTGTCCCATTGCAAGAACTATAGATCTAGTAGGACAAACCAAACCAATAATTCGAAGAGACTTGAAAGGATATTATAGTCAGACATAAAAGAATTCAGAAAAGAATCCAATATTGTTCATAGATAATCTTGATCATAAACCCACAATTCATCGGATCTCAACAAAGACACTGCAAAAAGAATACATCGAATATGTCTCCTCGAAGATCAAGGAGAACTTTGTATTGAGATCCAAAGAGAGATAAGAAGCTATCTAGATAATAACTATGGACCCCGTCCGTATTCTTGATCAAACCGAGCGCACCACTCGACGTCACAATATATAGTTTCTCAAGGTTCAATGGTCACATCATTCCAAGAGTGAAGCTACTTGGGAAAGGGAGGATCGTCTTCGACTTGAGTACCCCACCCTCTTTCCGGAGGAACCCGAATCTCGGGACGCGATTCTTTTGAGTGGGGGTGAGTTGTCACATCCCTAGTCAGTGCTTGCATTAGGACTAGCTAGAGTGTGCATCATGTTTACTTTTCAAAGAAACTTGAAATGGGAATGACAGAAACCCCAGCAACCCTCTCCTAACAACCAGGGTTTAATAAAATCTTTTCCAATGTACCCAAAATGCCCTTCAAAAATGTTCATCATTTCTGCCTTGGTCTTAAAACCTCTGCCAAAAATGGTGCACAATTTCCAAGGACATCCAAGGTCTCTGGATTAATTCATATGTTATTTGCATTTGGGCATTTAAATGCTATAAAATAATTTGTGTGCCCAAATAATCATAAACTAAAATGTTCCATGATGTTCATATTATATACAGTGGGCATGACTAGTTTTATGAGCTATAAAAATGTTCTGGCATTTTTATTAATTCAACAAAGTTGCAAAAGAAATGAAACAGAAAGAAATAGAAAAAGGAGAGAGAGAAAGAGTTTACCTGGCGCCTACCCGGCCCACCTGCCGGCCCAGCCCAGCCGCCGCTCCAGCGAGCTTCTTGGCTCGGCCAGGCAGGCAGGCAGGTGCTCGACGGTGGCCGCAGCGCGCCCGCAGCTGCCCGCCGCCCTGCTTCCTCCCCTCGCCGTCCTGGTGAGTGGGATCGATCCCCCACTTCCTCCCCGAGCTCGCTGACACTCTCCACCCTCCCCAGCTCCTCTCCCTCGCCTTCCCCGCACCATGGCCGACGCCGCTGTGCTCGCACCGTCGTGGTAGCCGCGTCCACCGCCGTCCCTGAGCTCCGTCATCGTGTCTGCCCGCTCCACCGTCCTCGACTACGTCGAGCAGGCTGAGCCCCGAGCGCTCGCCCGCTCTGGAGTCGCCCCGACCCCGTCTTCCCCAACTCCGGCCGCAGAGATCCCCCTCGCCGCCCCGCTCAGCTCCGACCGTCCCCAAGCTCACCTCGGCGTCCACTGCAACCGTCGTGAGCTCAACTCCGTCCTCCCCCTCTCCGTTGGCTCCCTCCTGCACTGAACGCACCGCATGAGGCTCACCTGCACGCGCCGCCGCAGAGCTCGTCGCCGACGAGGCTCCGGCCATCTAATGGTCCGGCCACCGTGCCCACTAGCTTCACCGTTCTGCGTAGGTGCTGTAGGATCACTCCACGGTCCTCTACGAGCACTGCACCGATGAGTTCGACCTCGCCCGAGCTCCGGCCGCCGATGGACTCGTCGTCGGCGTCGTTTCCGGCGACCCCGAGGCCAGCCACAACCACCACTCGACGCTGCTCACTCCCAGCTACCCGTAGGTGTGCTCCGTCGTCGTTTTGGCAGCCGGAGCACAAAACCCGCACCTCGCCGCTGCGTTTGGCCTCGCCGGCGGCTAAACGCCGGCGAGTTAGCCCTGTTTGACCAAGGGTTTGACCCCCCTGGGTCACTGACATGTGGGCCCTGCCTGTTATTCAAACCTAGTTTAGTGTTTAATTTAATTTTAATTAGTCAGTTAACTAATTGTGACACTGACCAGTGGGTCCCACTGGTCAGGTTTGACCTGGGCCGCCCTATTGACTGGCTGACGTCAACATGGTGTCATGCTGACGTAGTAAAGGATTTTCTGGGATTTTTAGATTTAAAAACAATTCAGGAAATTCCAGAAAATGCTTTAAACTTCAAAAAATCATATAAATACAACAGTAGCTCGGATGGAAAAGATTTATATATGAAACTTGATCAAAAAAATCCAATCTTTCCGATGGCACTGGTTTCATGCATGTTTGAGCAAGTTAACCTTGTTGTTTACATTAAAACAAGTTAATGCACTTAATTAAATAATAGTTTGAGTTTCAATTTGAATCTTTGATTCAAATAGGCTCAAACCCTTCTGGTTATAGTTGCATTAGCCCAAAACACATGCATCTTGCCATATCATGAGCATACATCATATTGTTGCATTAATTTGCTTATTGATTGTATCGCCGGTATTCTCCGTGTTAGGTCCTGCTCTCGAGGATACTTCTGCGTATCCAGCTGAAGAGCAGTACCCGACAACCACACTGTCAGGCAAGCAATCATTTATCATTCCGATACAAACCCATCTTCTCGCTCCTGCTCTCTTTTACTGCATTAATGCAACAGCGTGTGAACTGCTACTTGTTGCGGTAGTTGAACCCTATTCCCTTGCATGACCTGTCATTGCCACAGTAAATAGTTGAAACCCACTAGCATGTGTAGGAGTTGATTGAGCCATGAGATGTGTGATCCACCATGCTATTTGTCTATGTTGCCTGCTATGCTTAGAGTTGTGTCAGGTCTGGTTCATCTGGGTGATGGATCAGAGTGAAATGATCATATCGGTAAAGAGAAGGAAGTGTGGAACATGTTTGGTAAAGGTATCGATGAAAGGCCATGTAGGAGTACGTGGTGGGTTGTTTCATTGGAACCGTCCATAGGACCCGAGATCTGTATGTGTGGTTCAAGTTTCAGCTACTACCATACATTGGGATCCTTAATTGACCCTCTCGGCTTATTAATTACCCTCGATCTCTGTCCAGGAGTTGCAACTAGTTTCTGGTGTTTGTAGTTTACTGGTGGTCGTGCACATCGCTGACCCTCGGGGTGGGCTATGATGCGACAGGTACGTGGCACGGTGTATCGGTTTCCCGTTTGGTGACTCGGGAACCCAGTACACATCGTTTGGGGCCGTGAGCGACACCCCGGCCGGATCTCCCCACGGATGGAACCCAAATTGGCGATAAACCTGGACGAGAGACTTGTGTAGTTAGTCAGGTCGTGGCCGACACCCTTGCTGGGCTTCCGTTTGAAGGTTGTCGAGTACATGTCGAGTAAACGGCGATAAGTGGTGGAAGCGTGTGTGAAGAAGTACACCCCTGCAGGGTTACCAATCTATTCGAATAGCCGTTGTTCGTGGTACGGACTACTTGGTTACTCTTACAGTTCATAGACAAGTTGATGGATACTACTAAAAGCCTCAAGACAAGTGTGAGTGCCATGGATGGCCCTTCCGTAGGATGACGGAAGAGAATCCTCGGTGGTGTATTGTTGTGGTGAGTAGAGGACTCGTGTTCGTAGTAATATCTTGCAATCTGTTGAGAGTTGTAGTATAGGTTAGCCAAGAGTCAAAGCTGGCTTTCTGCTATGAACTCCACTACCCCCTGTTGATAATGTTGCATGTATGATAGGTTCTCTTGTAAGACTTGCTGAGTACCTTTGTACTCATGTTTGCTTAGTAACTGTTGCAGAGGAGAACCCTGCCCCTTCTGATGGGTTCTACATAGACGTTGACGTCGACGAGTAGCTTGTCACCCAGACGGAGATCTGGAGCTTGTGAAGGGCCTTGTAGATAGTCAGGCTACACCAAGCCTGTTTTATTTTCTAAGTTTCTGTACTCAGACATGTAGCTTCCGCTTGTGCTTGTATGATTGTATGACTTGAGTGTTGGGTCATGTGATCCCTATCTGTATGGATATGTTATGTATGGCTCTTGGAGCCTTTTAAATAAAGTACTTTGAGTCATAGAGTTCTGTTGTGATGCAATGTTGTATTTGCACATGTTGAGCATATTGTGTGTATGATTGAAATGCTTGGTATGTGTGGGATCCGACACCTAGTTGTTTTCCTTTGGTAGCCTACCTTACAGGGAAATGCCTCCTAGTGCTTCCAATGAGCCTTGGTAGCTTGCTACTGCTCGGAACACGTAGGCTGGCCGGCATGTGTCCTTCTTCTTTCATGTGTCTGTCCCTTAGGGGAAATGTCACGCGTTGTTCCTTTAAGTCCATGTAGCTTGCTACGACTTGGGTTCATACGTTGATGACCGACACATTCGTTGCTGGGTCATGGATGCCTGTCTCTGTAATTTAGTGCCACTTTTGGTTTATAACTAGCCATGTCGGCCCAGGTTCTCTGTCATATGGATGCTAGCGACACTGTCATATACGTGTGCCAAAATGCGCAAACGGTCCCGGGCCAGGTAAGGTGGCACCCATGGGGATACCGTGCGTGAGGCCGCAAAGTGATATCACGTGTTACAGCTAGATCGGTGTGACTTAGGATCGGGGTCCCGACAACAATAAAGCCCATTAAACATCCAAAACAGAATATATAATAGCATCGAACAATCAAAAATTATAGATACGTTGGAAACGTATCAATCCCCCACAGGGGACACAGCTACGTATTACAGATCATGTATACGTACTCAAACAACGCTGCTGAATACGAGGCGCTACTACATGGTCTCCGCATGGCCGTATCCATGGGCATACAATGCCTAGAGGTGCGTGGAGACTCAAACCTCGTAATATCTCAGGTAAACGGAAAGTTTTATGTGAAGGATCCAAAAATGGAGGTTTATCGAAATGCCATATTAAAAACATTGGCTTGGTTCGAGGGGCTTTAATTTCATCATGTTGTTGGGGACAGTAATCAGGCAGCAGACATACTCGCTCGCATGGGAGCCAAGCGTGACCCAGTCCCGCCTAACACCTTTGTGTAAAGGTTGTTCAAGCCATCTATTGTATGGCAGGACGAGAGCAAAGACGCTAACTCAGACCTGATCACAACCCCAGTAGTCGAGCATAATGCAGATATCATTGGGGATTCAGATCCGGAAATAACACCTTCTGCTCATGAGATCATGGTCGTCATCACTCCTTGGACCGAACCATTCCTAGCCTACCTTAACACGCAAGAGTTACCCGATGATCAAAACGAGGGCCGTTGAGGGAGTCCTGTATTTAGGGGTCCTTAGTCATCCGTGTCGTTGAAGCAGGGCCGCACTGATGGGCCGCATAAATAAGAAGAAGAAGACCCTCCCCCGTATTCGGTCAGGACTCTTATGTATATAGAAAAGAAAGTGTAGAGTCCGGATGTATCAATTACTTCCTCCCCAAGTCTTCGTTGTAACCCTAGGTCCCCTCTGGCGTGTATATAAGCCGAGGGGTTTAGTGTGTAGAGGGGATCATCATTGTCACAATATCCTCATAGGCTAGACTTAGGGTTTAGCCATTACGATCTTGAGGTGGATCAACTCTTGTATTCATATTCATTCATACTAATATAGCAGGAAGTAGGGTATTACCTCGATCAAGAGGGCCTGAACCTGGGTAAACATCGTGTCCCCAGCCTCCTGTTACCATCGATCCTCTAAATTCATAGCTAGGGACCCCCTACCTGAGATCTACCGGTTTTGACACCGACACCCGTCGCATAGTTCGGCATTCTAAAGCCCACAAAGTTCACGAAGGTGAACTATACAAGAAAAGCACTACGGGTGTTCTCCAAAGACGTATCTCTAAAGAGGAGGGACGGCAACTTTTGGCTGAAATACGTGCTGGTTTGGGCGGCCATCACGCCGCAGCTTGGGCTCTTGTAAGCAAGGCTTTCCGAACAAACTTTTTCTGGCCAACGTCCCGAGCAGATGCTCAAGCCTTCGTCCAACATTGTGTAGGATGTCAGCTTTTTGCCAATCAAAGGCATATGCCTCCCACCGCCTTGAGAATGATCCCCATTACTTGGCCTTTTACATTCTAGGGGCTGGATATGGTCAGACCCCTTAAAGGGGGAAGCCGTAAAAAGAAATTTTTACTGGTTATGGTGGATAAGTTCACTAAATGGATAGAAGCCAAACCAGTAAGAACGGTTGAAGCAGGGCCAGTGATTGATTTTATATCAAGCGTGGTACATCGTTATGGTGTCCCACACAGCATTATCATAGATCTCCAACTTTACAGCTGATGAAGTGAAAAACTGGTGCGCCAAGTTAGGCATTAAACTTGATTATGCCTCCGTGTACCACCCTCAAACAAACGGTCAGGTCGAATGGGCCAATGGCCTAATAATGAGTGGCATTAAACCCCAACTAGTGCGCTCCCTATAGAAGTCAGATAAACACTGGGTGGAGGAGCTTGACTCCGTACTCTGGGGGCTGTAGACCACACCTAACCGGACAACCGGATACACACCTTTCTTCATGGTGTACGGTGCAGAGGTTGTTCTGCCCACTGACATTATTCATGACTCACCTCGAGTGCCTATGTACGAAGAGCGAGAGGCCGAGCTCGATCGGAAGGATGGCCTAGACGGCCTTGAAGAGGAGCGCGATATCACGCCAGCTCGTTCCGCATTCTATCAGCAATAAGCCGGGCGATACCTCATTAGAGAAGTGCGGGCCAAAACATACAACGTTAGCAAACTCGTTTTGCGCCTCCCAGAGAAGAAAAAGGATAAGCTCAAACCAAGATGGGAGGGCCCCTTCATCATTGACGAAGTTCTCACCGGAGGAGCCTATCGCCTTTGAAATGCATCCGACAATCACCTTGAGCCGAATCCATGGAATGTTGCTCCGCTTTGACGATTCTACGGATAGTCCGAAAGCACCTTTTATTTCTATTTTTGACTAGGTTTCCTCTTCTTTTTTATCTCCCTTTTTGCTTTTTGCTTTTTCCCAGCATGTGTTCGGCTATACCGAACTGTTAGGGGTACACATCTTTAAATGTATATACCTCAATATGATTGGGGGCTTCTCTAACGAAGCTTACACTACTTGAATCAGGATCTTTGCCGGTCTTTGCCATCAGCTTACAGAAAACTGACGGCAAAGAGCTGGCTGATGACAAAGATCATGTTTGCTGTCAGCCAGCTCTTTGTCGTTTGCTAGCAGACGACATAGAAGCTTTGCTGTCCGCTAGCAGATGGCAAAGAGGGAGGGTGGCCCACTAACGAGAACCACCTAACGACCACTTTATTTTCTGCTAGCAGACGGCAAAGAGCGTCGCGAACCTAATGTTCGTCCCCCCCGGACCCACCCCACTAGCTACGCTCTTCGCCGTCTGCTAGCAGACGACAAAGAAATTGAACCTAAATAAAAGAACTGTCTGCCCCGCGCCCCACCCCACTCTCCCCTATCTCTCTCTCCCTCACCTCACCCGCGCCGACCCCGTGCCCACCGTCCCCGTGCCTGCCGCCCCCGATGTCGACCCCCACCGCCCTCACCGCCCTCGACCTCACCACCCCTGCAGCCCCCGACCCCCACCGCCCCGCCGCCCCCGA
>LR738711.1:621127807-621194726 GCA_902687465.1 Secale cereale
GAACCCCACCGTCCCCGACACCCACCGCCCTGGCCGCCCCCGATTCCCCCGACGCCCTGGCGTCCCGCCGCTCAGGCCGCACGCCGCCCCGGCGCCCCGTGGCCCGTCGTTGCTCTACCCCCGGTGAGGTTTCTTCCCTTTTTTTTCTTTCTTATTTTATTGCTATTTTTGATTTAGGTTAATTAGTTGATTTAGGTTGATTAGTTGATTTAGATTGGTTTAGGTTAGTAGTGGGGTGATTTAGGTTAATTAGTTGATTTAGGTTAATTAGTTGATTTAAGTTAGCAGTGTGGTGTTTTACCCTAGTACATAGTCAAAAGAAGGAGATTTAGGTTAATTAGTTAGTTGATTTAGGTTAATTAGTTGATTTAGATTGTAGGTTAATATATTTTAGTTGATTTTAGGTTAGTAGATTTGAGTTGATTTTAGGTTAATAGATCTTAGTTGATGTTAGCTTAGTAAATTTTAGTTGATTTAGGTTAATTAGTTGATTTAGGTTGATTAGTTGAAGAAGAAAAAGAAAATAAGAGGAAGAAGGAAAATGAAGAAGAAAAAGAAGACAAGACGAAGAAGGAAGAAGAAGAAAAAGAAGTAGAAATGGAGATGAAAAAAAAGAAGTATAAGTAAATGATGAAAAAAAGAAGTAGGCAAAGTAGAAAAAGAGGGTCACCGAGGGAAAAGAGGGTCGTCGAGTGGTCGAGGGCTCGAGGATCGAGGGGAAAAGGAGTAGAGGGTCTAGCGGTCGAGGATCGAGGTGTCGCGAGGTCGAGGGGTCGAGGATCGAGGGGGAAATGAGTCGAGGGTCTAGGGGTCAAGGATCGAGGGGTCGGGGATCGAGGGGGAAAGGAGTCGAGGGTCTAGGGGTCGGGGATCGAGGTATCGAGGAGTGATATGTCTCCAACGTATCTATAATTTTTTATTGTTCCATGCTATTATATGTTCTGTTTTGGATATTTAATGGGGTTTATTATAAACTTTTATATTATTTTTGGGACTAACATACTAACCCAAGGCCCAGTGCAAATTGTTGTTTTTTTTGCCTATTTTAGTGTTTCGCAGAAAAGGAATATCAAACGGAGTCCAAATGGAATAAAACCTACAGGAGAGTTATTTTTGGAACAATATCAACACGAATGACTTGGAGTGCACGCTAGGAAGCGAAGGAGGTGGCCACAAGGGCAGGGGCGCGCCCAGGGGGTAGGTGCGCCCCCATCCTCGTGGGCCACCCATTGCTCCCCCGACGTCCCTCTTGAGCCTATATATACCTACGTACCCTAAAACTATCGAGAAGGAGCATGAAACCGTAATTCCACCGCCGCAACCTTCTGTACCCGTGAGATCTCACTTTTGTAGTCACCGAGAAGGGATTGACAACCCCTTTTATCGCGTTGGCTGCAGGGTTCTTATTTGTTTGTGTAGGTATGTGGGACTCGCGCGTGGTCTCATACTAGATTGATACCTTGGTTTTCAAAAACCGAGGGAAATACTTACGCTATTGTGTTGTATCACCCTTTCCTCTTCGAGGGAATACAACGCAAGCTCGAGAAGTAGCAAGAAGAATTTATGGCGCCGTTGCCGGGGAGATCTACGCAAAAGTCATATACCAAGTACCTATCACAAACACTTATCCGTCGCAATACATTATTCGCCATTTGCCTCTCATTTTCCTCTCCCCCACTTCACCTTTGCCATTTCATCCGCCCTTTTCTGTTCGCCTTTCTGTTTGCTTGTGTTGCCATGTGCCCTCTGTTAGCTTGCATCTTCACTTGCTAAATTATGTATCCTCATCCACTTGCTAATCTTTTTAAGAGATCCAATTATGATGAACCAATTGCTTGTGAGCTGTGTGCACTAGATTATCTTTATGAGGTTTTGCTTGAAAATCGTGAATCTGAAAATTTTGATGATGTGTTGAAAGAAGAAATTTATGAAGTGTTTCACGATAGCTCTTTGAATTAAAAGCATGATTGCAATGATGTTATCATAAATTCTATTAATGTTAATTATGTTAATGATATGCAAAACCCTAAGCTTGATGATGCTAGTTTTGCTATGATTACTATTTGTTGCAATGATCATGATTGGGGTGATTCTTCTTATGATCTTGAAATCTTATTTAAGCCCCATGATATATATGAGATTGATAATAATGTTTGCAATAATATTGAAAGTGGGTTTGGAGAGTTCATGACTTTAGTTAATATTGATCCCACTATTTTGGAAGAGTGCCAACTTCGTATGCATGTGGATCATGTTGAGAATATGTTTTGTGATAGCTATATTACCAATTTTTCTTATGATTCTACATGCAATTATTATGAGAGAGGAAAATATGGTTGTAGAAATCTTCATGTTACTAAATAACCTATCTTCATGTTGAGATTGATCTTGCTTGTTTCTTCTTCCTTGCATATGCTAGATCTTGCTTGTCTTGCTAATTTGTTTTCCTATAAAATGCCTATGCATAGGAAGTATGTTAGACTTAGATGTGATTTTCACATGCTACATGATGCTCTGTTTGTGCTACAAGTCTTGTCTTTCATGTGAGCATCATTAAAATTATCAATGCCTAGCTAGGGGCGTTAAACGATAGCGCTTGTTGGGAGGCAACCCAATTTTTTTTATTATGTTTAGGAACAAATATTGCATCTAGCTTCTGTTTAGATGTGGTTTTGCGTTTAAATTAGTGTTTGTGCCAAGTAGAACCTTTGGGAAGACTTGTGTGAAGTTTATGCAATCATGTTGTAAAAAACAGAAACTTTAACGCTCACAAGATTGGCTACCATTGTTTACTGGAGAGTGCTTTTTAGTTGATTATTTTTGTAGATGATTAATAGAAAAATTCCTCACGTCCACCAATTTGTTTCAATTTTTTTAGAGTTACAGAAGTATTCGAAAGTTACAGATTGCTATAGACCGTTCTATTTTTGACAGATTCTGTTTTTCGTGTGTTGTTTGCTTATTTTGATAAATCTATGAGTAGTATCGGGGGGTATGAATCATAGAGAAGTTGGAATACAGTAGGTTTAACACCATTACAAACAAAGAATGTATTCATTACAGTACCTTTGAGTGGTGGTTTGTTTTCTTATACTAACGGAGCTCACGAGATTTTTGGCTAAGTTTTGTGTTGTGAAGTTTTCAAGTTTTGAGTAAGGATTCGATGGACTCTGGAACAAAGAGTGGCAAGAGCCTAAGCTTGGGGATGCCAAAGGTACCCAAAGGTAAAATTCAAGGACAACCAAAAGCCTAAGCTTGGGATGCCCCGAGAAGGCATCCCCTCTTTCGTCTTCGTCTATCGGTAACTTTACTTGAGACTTTATTTTTATTCACCACATGATATGTGTTTTGCTTGGAGTGTCGTGTATGATTTGAGTCTTTGCTTTTTAGTTTACCACAATCATCATTTCTGGACACACCTTTTGAGATAGATACACATGAATCGGAATTTATTAGAATACTCTATGTGCTTCACTTATATCTTTTGAGCTAGATAGTTTTGCTCTAGTGCTTCACTTATATCTTTAGAGCACGGTGGTGGTTTTATTTTGTAGAAATTATTGATCTCTCATGCTTCACTTATATATTATTGAGAGTCCCTTAGAACCGCATGGTAATGTGCTTTGGTTATAAAACTAGTCCTAATATGATAGGCATATAAGATGGGAATAGTAAAAACTTCCATATAAAAGTGCATTGAATATTATGAG
Source organism: Secale cereale (assembly GCA_902687465.1). Lineage (NCBI taxonomy): Eukaryota > Viridiplantae > Streptophyta > Magnoliopsida > Poales > Poaceae > Secale > Secale cereale. Next base: position 621,131,518 of record LR738711.1, read on the forward strand.
AATTTTGATGCTTGATGATTGTTTTGAGATATGAGGATGGTGATATTAGGGTCATGCTAGTAGATTAATTGTGAATTTGAGAAACACTCGTGTTAAAGTTTGTGATTCCCGTAGCATGCACGTATGGTGAACCATTATGTGATGAAGTTGGAGCATGATTTATTTATTGAGTGCCATCCTTTGTGTGGAGGTCGGGATCGCGCGATGGTTAACTCCTACCAACCCTTCCCCTAGGAGCATGCGTTGAATACTTTGTTTTGATGATTTGTAGATTTTTGCAATAAGTATATGAGTTCTTTATGACTAATGTTGAGTCCATGAATTATACGCACTCTCACCCTTCCACCATTGCTAGCCTCTCTTGTACCGCGCAACTTTCGCCTGTACCATACACCCACCATACACCTTCCTCAAAACAGCCACCATACCTACCTATCATGGAATTTCCATAGCCATTCCGAGATATATTGCCATGCAACTTTCCATCGTTCCATTCATATGACACGCTTCATCATTGTCATTCACATAGAGTCATATTTTTTTCTAGCTTCGGGTTGTAAGTAAATAAAAGTGTGATGATCATAATTACTAGAGCATTGTCCCAGTGAGGAAAGGATGATGGAGACTATGATTCCCCCACAAGTCGGGATGAGACTCCGGATGTAAGAAAAGAAAAAAAGGAGGTCATAAAAAGGAAAAAAGAAAAAAAAGGCCCAAAGAAAAAAAAGGGGGAAAAGAAAAAGAAATAAAATGAAATGAAAGAAAAAGAGAGAAGGGGCAATGCTACTATCCTTTTTCCACACTTGTGCTTCAAAATAGCACCATGATCTTCATGATAGAGAGTCTCTTGTTTTGTCACTTTCATATACTAGTGGGAATTTTCATTATAGAACTTGGCTTGTATATTCCAATGATGGGCTTCCTCAAATGCCCTAGGTCTTCGTGAGTGAGCAAGTTGGATGCACACCAACTTAGTTTCTTTTGTTGAGCTTTCATACACTTATAGCTCTTGTGCATCCGTTGCATGGCAATCCCTACTCACTCACATTGATATCTATTGATGGGCATCTCCATAGCCCATTGATAGGCCTAGTTGATGTGAGACTATCTTCCCCTTTTCTCTTCTCCACAACCACCACTCTATTCCACATAGTGCTATATCCATGGCTCGCGCTCATGTATTGCGTGAAAGTTGAAAAAGTTTGAAAAAAATTAAGTATGAAACAACTGCTTGGTTGAAACCGGGGTTGTGCATGATTTGTGTATTTAGTGTGATGAAGATAGAGCATAGCCAAACTATATGATTTTGTAGGGATGAACTTTCTTTGGCCATCTTATTTTGAGAAGACATGATTGCTTTGTTATTATGCTTGAAGTATTATTATTCTTATGTCAATATAGCCTTTTGTCTTGAATCTTTCGGATCTGAACATTCATGCCACAATAAAGAAAATTACATTTAGAATTATGTTGGTTAGCATTCCACATCAAAAATTCTGTTTTTATCATTTACCTACTCGAGGACGAGTAGGAATTAAGCTTGGGGATGCTTGTTACGTCTCCAACGTATCTATAATTTTTTATTGTTCCATGCTATTATATATTCTGTTTTGGATGTTTAATGGGCTTTATTATACAATTTTATATTATTTTTGGGACTAACCTACTAACCCAAGGCCCAGTGCAAATTGCTATTTTTTTGCCTATTTCAGTGTTTCGCAGAAAAGGAATATCAAACGGAGTCCAAACGGAATGAAACCTTCGGGAGAGTTATTTTTGGAACAATATCAACACGAAAGACTTGGAGTACATGCCAGGAAGCGAAGGAGGTGGCCACGAGGGCAGGGGCACGCCCAGGGGGATAGGCGCGTCCCCACCCTCGTGAGCCACCTGTTGCTCCCCCGATGCCCCTCTTCAGCCTATATATACCTACGTACCCTGAAACTATCAAGGAGGAGCACAAAACCCTAATTCCACCACCACAACCTTCTGTACCCGTGAGATCCTATCTTGGGGCCTGTTCCGGAGCTCCGCCGGAGGGGGCATCGATCATGGAGGGCTTCTACATCAACACCATAGCCTATCCAATGTGTTGTGAGTAGTTTACCATAGACCTTCGAGTCCATAATTATTAGCTAGATGGCTTCTTCTCTCTCTTTGGATCTCAATACAAAGTTCTCCTCGATCTACGAGGAGATCTATTTGATGTAATATTTTTGCGGTGTGTTTGTCGAGATCCGATGAATTGTGGGTTTATGATCACGATTATCTATGAACAATATTGGATTCTTTTCTGAAATCTTTTATGCATGATTTAAATATCTATGCAAGTCTCTTCGAATTATCGGTTTGGTTTGGCCTACTAGATCTATAGTTCTTGCATTGGGAGAAGGGCTTGGATTTGGGTTGAATCTTGCGGTGTCCTTTCCAAGTGACAGTAGGGGAAGCAAGGCACGTATTGTATTGTTTCCATTGAGGATAAAAAGATGGGGTTTATATCATATTGCTTGAGTTTACCCCTCTACAGCATGTCATCTTGCTTAAGGCCTTACTCTGTTCTTATGAACTTAATACTCTAGATGCATGCTGGATAGCGGTTGATGTGTGGAGTAATAGCAGTAGATGCAGAATCATTTCGGTCTACTTCTCACGGACGTGATGCCTATATACAATGGTCATGCCTAGATATTCTCATAACTATGCGCTCTTCTATCAATTGCTCGACAGTAATTTGTTCACCCACCGTAGAAATCTGCTATCATGAGAGAAGCCACTAGTGAAACCTATGGCCCCCAGGTCTATTCTCATCATATTATATTCCATCAACTATTTACTTTACATTGCATTATTTACTTTATATCTCTATATCAAAAATACCAAAAATATTATCTTATCATATTTATCAGATCTCACTTTTGTAAGTGACCGAGAAGGGATTGACAACCCCTTTTATCGTGTTGGCTGCAAGGTTCTTATTTGTTTGTGCAGGTACGAGGGACTCGCGCGTGGTCTCCTACTGGATTGATACCTTGCTTCTCAAAAACTTAGGGACATACTTACGCTACTGTGCTGCATCACCCTTTCCTCTTCGAGGGAATACAACGCTAGCTCGAGAAGTAGCAAGGCTTCGAGGGGAAAAGGGGCCGAGGGGTCGAGGATCGAGGGGAAAAGGAGTCAAGGGCATAGGGGTCGAGGATCGAGGTGTCGAGGGGAAAGGGGGATCAGTGGTCGAGGGTCGCCGCCTCGACCCCGTGGCCCCGACACCCCGACCCCGACACGACACCTCGACCCCGCCTCGACACTTAAATATTTTATTATGATACACACTTAAATATTTTATTATGTTTATGTTGTACTAATTTCATTTACTCTTTGTCATTGCAGGTGTTGACAGATGGTGGGCGCGGGTCGAGAGTGCTCCGAGCCTCCTTCCTCGACGCGTGCTGGGAGGGGTGTTATTATTCCACCCCCAGCACCTCCGGAGAGCGCTAGATGATAGTATGCAGACACCAGCGGGCGCTTCTTCCTCGGCCGGGAGAGGTCGGGGGAAGTCGAAGAGGGCTGCTAGAGGTGGATGTGGCGCCGGGAGAGGTAGGAAGGTTGTTGTGCCTTCCTCGCCGCCACCACGAGCTGATTCCCCGGACCACCGTAGTGCTCCGTCTTAGCTGGACCCGTCTGACTTGGACCCATCTCGGACTCCGGTCCACGAGCCTCGGGCCGATGAGCCTTGGGTCGACGAGCCTTCGTCCCAGGAGACTCGGGTCCCAGAGTCTTCGTCCCACGTGACTACGGAGACTAGTGGCCATGCTAATGGTGGTGAGGACACCTTTTTTGACGATAGCTATAGCGAGGACAAGCTGGTTAAGGGGGGCAAGAAGGTCTACCAGCGTGGTGCTACAAAGCTCCCTCCCATGCCACCGACCCGCGATCAGAGGTGGTTCATTGTGCCTAACGGGGAGAAGTAAGTGCATTAACTCTTTTTTAACCTTTTGCCTTCTTGTTTCTTCAAATTAATATCTAATGTGTTGGCCTTGTCATACTACAGGAGTTGGTACACGCCCGTGGTGTCCGCAGGCCCAACCAGGTCCTTGGTGTGCTTTGTCGGCACCACTTCCCGGGGTGGGTCACATTGCCCGGTGAGGGTGAGGTTCCACAGCTAGCACTAAGCTGGGAGCTATACATGGCTGCGCCGGCATTGCCAGAGGAGAGGTTCGATGGTGTCTTCTGCGAGACGGTGGCCGACATTGTGATCCGACGGTTTTGGGAAATTTCTCCTTTACAGAATTAAAAAACAAAGGTACCTAGTGATTGTACTAATCAGTGTTGTCTTGTTTGATTGCAGACCTTCTACATGTGTCTTGAGGAACACGAGGCAGACGCCGCTATGATTGTCGAAGTCGAGTGCAAGCGCCTACTTCAGAACTTACGGCATGAGGCTCGGGTGTAGGTTGTTCGAGACTACTACGCCTCTACTCACATTAGGAGGGCCAAGAATAAGTGTCGCGCCAAGTATCTGAGTAAGGAGAATTACATGAAGGTAATTACCCATTCTTAAGGCCTTGTACTTAGTTTCCTTGATTTGATTCATAGGCGTAGCGATAAAATTTCTCTTGTGTAACTTAGGTATCCCCGAGATGGTGTGCGGATAGGATGGACTGTTGGGAGGCATTGGTGGATAGGTGGTGCTCGCCCCAATGGCTAGACATCCACAACAAGGCCAAGGATAAGCGTACCCAAATGCGAGGTGTGCCACACCATCAAGGGAGCTCCAACCTGTTTGAGTACAGGGATCACTAGGTATGTGGTTTGCTTCACGATTCATGCAATTTCATTCTTCATGCTAGCTTGAGCCCCTAACTAATATGTTGTTCCTCTCTTTTAGGCGCATCACAACAAGAAGGAGGTGCCACTGCTGTATGACCTCTATCCCATGGCCCATACAGCCCCGTACAAGAAGGCCAAGGCATTCTCTGAGTCTGACCTCGATCATCAGAGAGCTTCACCAACATCTCCTCCCACAACAAGATCGTGAGGTACAAAGACTTTGGGAAGGCGATGAAAGGGGGTGACTTCAACCTAAGCCAGAGTGCTTTTTGTAATGCCCCGGATGTAATACTTTCCCTTTTGGGCTTATAATATATCTCCGGCTTCATCTATTCCATTTCGAGTTCTTTGTCTTTTGGGTTTCGTCGTTTTGTTGTGTGCGTGTGTGGCATTCATTCATATCATGTAGACATGTGCATCGCTTTGCATTTGTGTTGTCGATTGCATCCGGTTCCACGCGTTCCTTCCCGTTGTCCGTTTCACGTTCCGGAGCTCCCTCACGTGTCCATGGCGTCCCGTAGGCCTACTTTGGTGTTTGGCCGTGTAACGTTACCGGTGTGGCGCGAGACTTGTTGTGTGTTGTTGTGCTGGTGTGTGTAACCCGCCTGTCAAATCTCGTCGCGTTTCGAGTCCGTTTGCTATCCCAACAGTTATTCGTGTGGGCTCAAAGTGCCTCCACTTTGTGGCCCAAGACAACCCTCCTATAGCCCACTAGTCTCCCCTAGGCCCAACCTAACTCCCCTCGCGATCGTATCCGTCGGATCGTGATCGGATGGCTCCAAAACACCCAAAACCCCTAACCCTAGCAAAACTGCTATTTATAGACCCCTATGTCCATTTTGGACATCCCTAACTTCTTCCCCAATCTCCCCTCAATTTTGTGCTCCACCAGATTCAAAACGGATTTTTTTCCCTGTTCCTCCTCGATTCCCGCAGCAGCCAGTCACCACCGCTGCGCCTGGAACGGTCGGGGAGCATCGCTCGACCCGATCCGATCGAGGCGCGGGAATCCGCCTGGTCAACGCCGCTCGATTCCCGCTCGTCGCTTCCCTCCAGGCCGATCGAGCCGCCCCTCCGCTGGATTTCTCCTCCGCACAAGCGCCTGGGCCACCGCGCCAGAGGCCTCGCCTCCCCAGCGCCTGGACCACGTCGCCGAGGAGGGATCCATGGGCCTCTCGCGCGCCCCAGCCGCTGGGCCTCTCCATCGCGCCAACAGGCCGCCATCCCGCGCGGGGTCTCCCTCGCCGTCGCGTCGGGCCGGCCCGTCCCTACGCACACCGCCGTGGGCCATCCGCAGCCTCTTCGCCAGCCGGGCCATCGCATCCATCCGCCGCTCCACGGCCCAGTAGCCGCCGCCTCACCCGCGGGCCGCTTCCACCGCGGGCCTCTGCAGATCCAGCCGCCGGGCCTAGCCGAATCCTCCCCGCCAGCCCGTCCCACTTCTTCCACGCGGGCCGCACTAGTTTCAGCCCGAAGCCCCCGTTGACTTCTTCCAGATCTCAGATCTGAGGTTATTTCAAATCCTAAGTCCCTGTTGTTTGTTTGTGTCTGATGCTATTTTCAACTGATGATATCTTTTTGTGCATAGCTCCGATTTGAGTGAATGAGATGTCCAGACGTTCGTGGTGACTAGCACTACGATTCATTCCATTGTGCCATGCATGTTAGAGATCATCTAGATGCTTATTTTTTCTGTTGCAAGAGTGCATCCCGATATAAACAGCTGCTATGTGATGTTTTTATGCCATCTTTGCTATGTGATATCTTTTAGCTCATTTATCCGAATGATGCAAATGACATTTCCACGTGTTCGTCTTGCCATGCTCTACACGTTGCTTGTGTTAGGTTGCATGATAGATTTATTCTTGCCATGTTTATCTTCGTTGCAAAGTGCCATGTGGCTATGATGTTGTTTCACTTGTTATGAAATGCCATCTTGTTGAGCTCATTGCTATCGTTGTGTTCATCTCCTTGATGCATGCTTTTATGTTTCGGAATCACCATCATGTGTACTTTGATGTGGTGCTTACCACTTGCCATGTTTAGTTTAGAGGTGACTTAAACTTGCTCTTTTAGATGCCATGATGAAACTGCTGTTTTAACACTTAGTGGTTTTTCACTAATTCTGAAATTTGTAATGTTCCGATGCCATGTTTGCGTGATGTTCTAGGACAAACCATGATAGTTTTGGGGTGGATCTTGATGGTTCCTTGTAGTAGATATTATTGGATTTCCATTCATGTTCTAGCATGCTTATTTAAGTGGTTGTAGCATGTTTAACTTTTGCTCCAAAGTTTCAATAAAATTCTGCTGTCAGAATTTTATTGTCAAGTTCAATATGTCCAAGCTTATTGCTATTGATCCATGGCTCCTTTGGGGGTGCACCTTTGGACTTATTTGCTGTAGGATATGTCTAGTTTATGTTAATGCTCTTTGCCATGATGTTTGAGTGCTGTAGCTTATTTTTCTAGTGCTCCGAAGTTGCTATGTTGCTGTAATTTTCAGCTTTCGCCTATTTCTTGTTTCGGGCATAACTTTTAGCCCGTAGCTCCGATTTCAACGAGTCTTATATGAAACTTGATTGATTCTTCGTGTAGAATCATAATCTCCTGTTGTTATCATGTTTTGAAGTGTTTTGCTTGAGTGCTATTTTTCCGTGCTCTGTGTGCTTCCATAGTGCATCCATCATGCATCCATCATTTTGGTGTGCGCATTGCATCTTGTTGATTCGTGCCATGTGTGATTGTATTGTTTAGAGCCGGAAGCTGAGACCAAGTACGAGTACGAGCACGAGGTTACCAACGAGGTTGAGCACGAGGACCCTTCTTACGATCCGAACGACTACTCTTCAGGCAAGATGACCGAACCCGGATACCATTACTATTTTGCCTATTGCTAGTAGTCTCGATCTATAGTTTTGCCTCGATGCCCATGTCTTTCCTGTCAGCCTCCTACTTGTAACCATGACCATGTTTAACCACCCTACCTATGCAAACCGTTGCTTGGCTAAGTACGCTTCGCTCAGCCCTTCTTATAGCATTGCTAGTTGCAGGTGAAGATCGAAGATGCTTGCTTCATGTTGAAGTTTTGTTGGGTTATATCACACTATATAAATGCTTACAATGAAATCATCTATATATTGGCAAGGGTGGAAGGCTAAGCCTTTTGCTTGGTGATTTGTTCCACTCATGCCGTTAGGAACCGTATAAACCGGTGTTATGTTCCTTGATTATGCGTTCCTAACACGGTTGGGGTGTATGGGACCCCCTCGATAAACCGCTAAGTGCTAAGTCTTTTCCAGCAAATCCCAACATTGGTACTATTTGCCTAATAACAAATTAAACTTGCATAGGGAGTAATTAACCCTCTTTCTTAATCAACAACCCTGGGCCAGTGCTCCACATGAGTGTTGGTCCGAAACGGGGAGCCTGCGGGGCCACGTTGGGGCAACCCGAGGTATCTGGCATACACCTGTAGCTTCACCCATCCGGTCGTGTCCTGAGACTTAGATACGCGCGGCTACTATCAGGGTGTCGACACGCCGGGAGGATTTGCTGGATTAGCCTTACCTTAGTTCGGAGTATCTTGAGCACGGGATTCCGAGAATACTCGGGTCTTCCCACTTTGGAGTAGCGACTCCGCGGATCGTAGGCTTGTAATGGGTCAAGTTGGAACACCCCTGCAGGGTTATGAACTTTCGAAAGCCATGCCCGCGGTTATGTGGCAGATGGGAGCTTGTTAATATCCGGTTGTAGATAACTTGACACATTGTTCTAATACACTACTAGCGTGTGTACCGTGACTGTCAATTTTCGAATAGGGATTCGGGAGTTGAACACGGTGGGGTTATGTTTGTTGAGCTTTAGCTAGGATCACTTCGTGATCATCTCTCGACCGAGGTTTTCTCTTCTCGCACTCTCTCACGTAAGCTAGTTGTTAGTTGCTGCTGCAGACACTTGTTCTTTTCTTCAGCCTTATCCTCTCCCAAGGCTTAAATAGTCTTGTTACCCGGGAACGGGATTGCTGAGTCCTCTGTGGCTCACAGTTACTTCACCACACCAGATGCAGGTTCAGTTGTGAGCTATCCAGGTGATGGCACCGAGCTAGACTGGGAGTACGACGAGGAGCGTAGTCGATACTATGTTCGTTATCCTGATGATCAGTAGTGGAGACTTCTACTAGGATTCGATCCGACCTGTGGATTTAAATTATGTTTGGCATCTTGTCATTTGGATTTTTCCCTTAGAGGGCTGTGATGTTTTAATGTATGATGATTGAGACATGTATTGTATTTGTGTGACGTGGCGAGTGTAAGCCAACTATTTTATGTTTTCCATCCCCATCTTTTAAATGAGTTGTGCAAAGATACCAGACTTGCGATCATTCCAACATGGGGTTAAGTCTCTAAGTCGTGCCTCGACACGTAGGAGATTTAGTCCCATCCTGGGCATTACAAGTTGGTATCAGAGCCTTCTCCGACCTAGGAGCCCCCACTGATTCATCGAATCGTTGACGGTCGAGTCTAGGCACACACTGAAAACATTTTGAGTCCTATATTATATCGGAGAGTAGGATTTCTTTGCTTCTTATCCCCTTTCTCTCTGGTGAGGACTCCTGACGTCTACTCTTGTCTCTTCTATCTTCAAAAATTGCACCAAATTTTTTTTAGGAATCTCGCGAGTATTCTGGGATTGTTTCGATGTTCTTGTGACGAGAATATTGTTCTCGATGCCTCCTGACATTAGGGGTTGTGGCAGTGTCCCGGGGAGTTGAGCTTCGGGGTATTGTCGTCACAAGCATATCACGGCAGTACTAAATACTTAAGACGGTCGACATCGAAAATCTCTCCTATACGGTTAGTGGCAAGATAACCCCGACATCACCCAGTACTGGGGAGGTAGTTCGGGAGTATTGCCATAGCTTGTTATAGTGGATGCTTTTCGAAGGTCCGAGGTAAACAGTTTCCGAGAAAGACTGGTTATGTGTTGAAGGATGGATACACCTGGATGTAGGTTTAGAGTTGATTGCGCGGTGCTTCCCATGTATCCCCAACACCTGATTACATAACTGGAATCTTTCGGAAATTAATAGGTGGGTTTATCCAGTAGATCGTAGGCATTCTTCCAACGAATGCAGGTTAGTGAGTTCGGGGTTCTACATTGAGTGAAGTGGTATTATGACCGATGTTCCGATCGGGAGTTGCATCTTAAAGGGTCCTTGGCTATGCTGATCCGGGGATTGCAAAACCCTTTCGTAACGCGTTCATATGCTTTCAGCACAAAGATGTTAGAACGAAGCTCCTATCTTGTGTTTGTTCCCGTCTGTACCTTGTTGTTTTTTTTATTTTACCTTTTGTCCCCTATGTGGCTTCTCGTGAAGATTGATGTTATCATTTAACTGAGAATTTCATTCGCTCCTCTTGTTCGAATGATTTCATTCGTTCCTATTGTTCGAATGATTATTGTGAAGACTTGTTGCAATTCATTCCATTGATTCAGCTTATACCTTCTATCAATCAATTGCTGATTCGTGGTCATCTCTTTCAGGATGGCTCCGAAAAGGGTTCCCAACGCTAACCCAGAGGGTGAAGAGGTCCCAGATCGTCCTCCATCCCCTCCTCCTCCGTCTGAGGCTTGGAGAGCGATTATGCAGACTACAGCTCAGAACACCCAGATGTTGATGCAGATGATGCAGCAGATGCAAGCTAATCAAGCTAATCAGGGTGTTCCAGGGAATCAAGGCAACTTCTTCAACCAGCAGCACCATGCTACTCTCAACCAGTTCTTGGCCAATAATCCAAAAGCTTTCAGTTACTGTGTCGACCCTCTTGATGCTGAAGATTGGTTAACCGACATAAAGAAGCATTTTGAGTGCAGTAACGTGAAGGAAGAGGATTATGTGAAGTTTGCAGCCTTCCAACTCAAAGACCAAGCAGCTGACTGGTGGCAGCAGTACAAAGACTCCAGGCCAGGTCAAGTGATCTCTTGGGAGAATTTCTGCAAGGACTTTCGCTCTCACCACATTCCTACAAGTGTCATCGAGGGTATGCGTGAGCAATTCCGCAACCTGAAGCAGGGCTCTATGACAGTCTATCAGTATAATGTCATGTTCCAAAACCTCGCCCGCTATGCTAAGCAAGACATTCCTGATGCTAAGAGCAAAATCTACCAGTTCCGTGGAGGTCTCAAAGATGAACTTCAACTTGCTCTCACCTTGTTCGAGCCCGATGAATTCGACAAATTCTATAACATGGCTTTGAAACAAGAGGCAGCTCAGCTTAAGATGGAGGCTTCTAAAAAGAGAATTCGAGATGCCGTTCACTCTTCCTCATCGTCTCAGATGGTCTCGAAACAACAGAAATTCTGGCTTCCTCCTCCTCCAGTGATTCGAGCTCCTTACAACAACTCCAACAACAAGAACTCTAGTGGACGTGGTTTCTCCCACCCACCCAACTCCAACAAGCAGTCCAAGCAACAGTTCCAAGCTCCACGACCGAGTGTTCCTCCTGCCCGTTCGCTTTCTAAGGTTACTTGCTACAAGTGTGGCCAGAAGGGTCATTATTCCAACAAGTGCAACAACCCAAGGCGCCTTCCGCCTCCTCCACTTGTCGGTACCGCTATGGTCAAGCATGATCCAAAGGCAGCAAGGGTCAATCTGATGAGTGCAGCGCAAGCGGAGAATTCTTCTGATGTCATTTTGGGTAACCTTCCAGTTAACTCTTATCCTCCTAAGTGTTATTTGATTCGGGTGCTTCATGCTCCTTCATGTCATATCCATTTGCATCCAAGCACGATATTGTCACCAAAAATCTGCCAAGGGAGTTAACAGTTATTTCTCCGGGGAGACGACTGCACTCCAGTGTTTATGCTCCGGATGTTTCTATTCGCATGGGTGATTATCGATTTTTGGCTTCTCCGGTGGTTCTTGGTAATTCCGACATCGACCTCATCCTCGGAATGGATTGGCTTTCTCAGCATGATGCTCACATTGATTGTGCACAGAAGGAAGTCAAGATGAATCATCCTGATGAAGATGTGATTATCTTTGCCTCGAGGGATAACACTATCAGGCTTTTCTCTCTCAATGATAAGGGCGAAATTAATGCCATATCTCAAATTCCGGTGGTGAATGAATATCAAGACGTCTTTCCTGAAGAACTTCCAGGCATGCCTCCACACCGTCAGGTGGAATTCGTTATTGAACTCGAGCCGGGTACTGAGCCAGCATGCCGGCGTCCGTACAAGCTCTCTCCGGATGAATTTAAGGAATTAAAGAAGCAGCTTGATAAACAGGAGAGTATGGGTCTCATCAGGCCTAGTACGTCTCCTTGGGGCTGTGGTGTCTTATTTGTCAAGAAGAAAGATGGCACGGAGCGTCTCTGTGTTGATTACCGGCCATTTAACAAGAAGACAATAAAGAACAAGTATTCGCTCCCCAACATCAACGAACTCTTCGAGCAGCTCAAAGGAGCTAAAGTGTTCTCTAAGCTTGACCTCCGAATGGGCTATCACCAAATTCGCATTCGCGAGGAAGACATTCCCAAGACGGCCTTCAGAACGAGCTACGGTTCATACGAGTATACCGTCATGTCTTTTGGTCTCGCCAATGCTCCTCCTACCTTTTTGAGGATGTTGCACTACATCGTCAACCCCTATACTGGCGAGTTTGTGCTTGTGTATCTGGATGATATTCTGGTGTTTTCCAAGAATGAAGAAGATCACGAAAAGCACTTACGTCTGGTTCTTGATCGACTCCGTGAGCATAAGTTCTATGCAAGTTCTCAAAGTGCGAGTTTTGGCTCGATAAGGTTTTGTACCTGGGCCACATCATCTCAGCTGATGGTATTGCGGTTAATCCCGAGAAAGTTGAAGCAATTGTCAACTGGGAAGCTCCTCAGAACGTCAAGCAACTCCGCAGTTTTCTGGGTCTTGCCAGCTATTGCAGAAGGTTCGTTGAGAAATTCTCCAAGATTGCCAAGCCTCTTTCCAACTTGCTTCAGAAGAATGTCAAATACTTTTGGTCTCCAGAGTGTGAAGTGGCATTCAAAACTCTCAAAGAAAAGCTTGTCTCTGCTCCAGTTCTGACTCCTCCAGATGAGTCCAAGCCCTATGAAGTATTCTGTGACGCTTCTCTTCAAGGACTTGGTGGTGTGCTTATGCAAGATAAGAGAATTGTGGCATACACTTCTCGTCAGCTCAAGCCAAGTGAGAAGAACTATCCCACACATGATCTCGAGCTAGCAGCTGTGGTACATGCTTTGATTACGTGGAGACATCTGTTGTTGGGCAGAAAGGTCGACATCTTCACTGATCACAAGAGCTTGAAGTACATCTTCACACAGCCGCATCTGAACCTCCACCAGACTCGTTGGGTTGAAATGATCCAAGAGTATGATCCCAGCATTGAATACACTCCTGGCAAGGCGAATGTGATTGCGGATGCTTTGAGCAGAAAGGCATATTGCAACAGCCTTCTTATCAAGCCGTGCCAGCCTGAGCTTTGTGAAGCTTTCAGGAAGCTCAACCTCCAAGTTGTTCCGCAGGGTTTTCTTGCAAATCTTCAAGTTGCTCCTACCTTGGAAGATCAGGTCCGTGAGGCCCAACTCAGGGATACCATGGTGAAGAAGGTGAAACATGGTATTGCAAAGGGTACTCCAAAATACAAGTGCTTTCGTGTTGATGAGAGAGATACCTTGTTCTTCGAGGACAGACTCGTTGTTCCCAAAGGTGATCTCAGGAGGCTCATAATGGAAGAAGCACATGATTCTCTCCTTTCCATTCATCCTGGCAGTTCCAAGATGTACCAAGACCTCAAGCAGTCTTACTGGTGGACACGCATGAAAAGGGAAATTGCCCAATTCGTGAATGAATGTGATGTATGCAGAAGAGTGAAAGTAGAACATCAACGTCCAGCCGGTCTTCTCCAACCTCTTCCTATTCCAGAGTGGAAGTTCGACCACATTGAAATGGACTTCGTCACTGGCTTTCCTAAATCCAAGAGAGGGAATGATTCTATCTTCGTGGTGATTGACAAGCTTACCAAAGTCGCTCACTTCCTTCCAGTCAAAGAATCAATCAATGCAGCTCAATTGGCAGAGCTGTACACTTCCAGAATTGTGTCCTTACATGGCATTCCTCAAGTTATCTCCTCAGACCGTGGAAGTTTGTTCACATCCAGGTTCTGGGACTCCTTTCAGTCCGCCATGGGCACTAAGATCAGGTTCAGCGCTGCTTTTCACCCTCAGACTAGTGGTCAAGTCGAGCGAGTGAATCAGATTCTAGAAGACATGCTCAGAGCCTGTGTCATATCTTTTGGCATGAAATGGGAAGGCTGCCTTCCATTTGCCGAGTTCTCTTACAACAACAGCTTTCAAGCAAGTGCCGGCAAAGCTCCGTTTGAAATCCTCTATGGCAGAAAGTGCCGTACCCCTCTCAACTGGTCTGAAACAGGCGAACGTCAACTTCTTGGCAATGACTTGATCTCAGAAGCTGAAGAGATGTGCAAAGTCATACGTGAGAATCTCAAGGCCGCTCAGTCGCGTCAGAAGAGCTACTATGACGGCAAGCATCGTGATTTGGCTTTCAACATTGATGATCATGTTTATCTTCGTGTGTCTCCGATGAAAGGCACCCAAAGATTCGGTATCAAAGGAAAGCTTGCTCCTAGATACGTCGGGCCTTTCAAGATCCTTGGCAAAAGAGGCGATCTAGCCTATCAACTTGAGCTCCCTTCCAACTTCGCCAATGTTCATGATGTGTTCCATGTGTCTCAACTCCGCAAATGCTTCAAGGCACCTGAGCGCATGATTCCGTTTGAAGAGATTGATCTTCAACAAGACCTGTCTTACCGAGAGCATCCCGTTGCTATTCTCGAAGAAACCGAACGCAAGACCGGCAACAAGTCCATCAAATTCTTGAAAGTCAAGTGGTCACATCACATCGACCGAGAAGCTACGTGGGAACGAGAAGATCATCTTCGTTCCGAGTACCCTTCCTTTTTCCAGTCCTAGATCTCGGGACGAGATCTTTTTGTAGTAGAGGAGAGTTTGTAATGCCCCGGATGTAATACTTTCCCTTTTGGGCTTATAATATATCTCCAGCTTCATCTATTCCATTTTGGGTTCTTTGTCTTTTGGGTTTCGTCGTTTTGTTGTGTGCGTGTGTGGCATTCATTCATATCATGTAGACATGTGCATCGCTTTGCATTTGTGTTGTCGGTTGCATCCGGTTCCACGCGTTCCTTCCCGTTGTCCGTTTCGCGTTACGGAGCTCCCTCACGTGTCCGTGGCGTCCCGTAGGCCTACTTTGGTGTTTGGCCGTGTAACGTTACCGGTGTGGCGCGAGACTTGTTGTGTGTTGTTGTGCTGGTGTGTGTAACCCGCCTGTCAAATCTCGTCGCGTTTCGAGTCCGTTTGCTATCCCAACAGTTATTCGTGTGGGCTCAAAGTGCCTCCACTTTGTGGCCCAAGACAACCCTCCTACAGCCCACTAGCCTCCCCTAGGCCCAACCTAACTCCCCTCGCGATCGTATCCGTCGGATCGTGATCGGATGGCTCCAAAACACCCAAAACCCCTAACCCTAGCAAAACTGCTATTTATAGACCCCCTATGTCCATTTTGGGCATCCCTAACTTCTTCCCCAATCTCCCCTCAATTTTGTGCTCCACCAGATTCAAAACGGATTTTTTCCCTGTTCCTCCTCGATTGCCGCAGCAGCCAGTCGCCGCCGCTGCGCCTGGAACGGTCGGGGAGCATCGCTCGACCCGATCCGATCGAGGCGCGGGAATCCGCCTAGTCAACGCCGCTCGATTCCCGCTCGTTGCTTCCCTCCAGGCCGATCGAGCCGCCCCTCCGGTGGATTTCTCCTCCGCACAAGCGCCTGGGCCACCGCGCCAGAGGCCTCGCCTCCCCAGCGCCTAGACCACATCGCCGAGGAGGGATCCATCGGCCTCTCGCGCGCCCCAGCCGCTGGGCCTCTCCATCGCGCCAACAGGCCGCCATCCCGCGCGGGGTCTCCCGCGCCGCCGCGTCGGGCCGGCCCGTCCCTGCGCACGCCGCCGTGGGCCATCCGCAGCCTCTTCGCCAGCCGGGCCATCGCCTCCATCCGCCGCTCCAAGGCCCAGTAGCCGCCGCCTCACCCCCGGGCCGCTTCCACCGCGGGCCTCTGCAGATCCAGCCGCCGGGCCCAACCGAATCCTCCCCGCCGACCCGTCCCACTTATTCCACGCGGGCCGCACCAGTTTCAGCCCGAAGCCCCCGTCGACTTCTTCCAGATCTCAGATCTGAGGTTATTTCAAATCCTAAGTCCCTGTTGTATGTTTGTGTCTGATGCTATTTTCAACTGATGATATATTTTTGTGCATAGCTCCGATTTGAGTGAATGAGATGTCCAGACGTTCGTGGTGACTAGCACTACGATTCATTCCATTGTGCCATGCATGTTAGAGATCATCTAGATGCTCATTTTTTCTGTTGCAAGAGTGCATCCCGATATAAACTGCTGCTATGTGATGTTTTTATGCCATCTTTGCTATGTGATATCTTTTAGCTCGTTTATCCGAATGATGCAAATGACATGTCCACGTGTTCGTCTTGCCATGCTCTACACGTTGCTTGTGTTAGGTTGCATGATAGATTTATTCTTGCGATGTTTATCTTCGTTGCAAAGTTCCATGTGGTTGTGATGTTGTTTCACTTGTTATGAAATGCCATCTTGTTGAGCTCATTGCTATCGTTGTGTTCATCTCCTTGATGCATGCTTGTATGTTTCGGAATCACCATCATGTGTACTTTGATGTGGTGCTTACCACTTGCCATGTTTAGTTTCGAGGTGACTTAAACTTGCTCTTTTATATGCCATGATGAATGCTGTTTTAACACTTAGTGGTTTTTCACTAAGTCTGAAATCTGTAATGTTCCGATGCCATGTTTGCGTGATGTTCTAGGACAAACCATGATAGTTTTGGGGTGGATCTTGATGGTTCCTTGTAGTAGATATTGTTGGCTTTCCATTCATGTTCTAACATGCTTATTTAAGTGGCTGTAGCATGTTTAACTTTTGCTCCAAAGTTTCAATAAAATTCTGCTGTCAGAATTTTATTGTCAAGTTCAATATGTCCAAGCTTATTGCTATTGATCCGTGGCTCCTTTGGGGGTGCACCTTTGGACTTATTTGCTGTAGGATATGTCTAGTTTATGTTAATGCTCTTTGCTATGATGTTTGAGTGATGTAGCTTATTTTTCTAGTGCTCCGAAGTTGCTATGTTGCTATAATTTTCAGCTTTCGCCTATTTCTTGTTTCGGGCATAACTTTTAGCCCGTAGCTCCGATTTCAGCGAGTCTTATATAAAACTTGATTGATTTTCTGTGTAGAATCATAATCTCCTGTTGTTATCATGTTTTGAAGTGTTTTGCTTGAGTGCTATTTTTTCGTGCTCCGTGTGCTTCCATAGTGCATCCATCATGCATCCATCATTTTGGTGTGCGCATTGCATCTTGTTGATTCGGGCCTTGTGTGATTGTATTCTTTAGAGCCGGAAGTTGAGACCGAGTACGAGTACCAGCGAGGTTGAGCACGAGGACCCTTCTTACGATCCGAACGACTACTCTTCAGGCAAGATGACCGAACCCGGATACCATTACTATTTTGCCTATTGCTAGTAGTCTCGATCTATAGTTTTGCCTCGATGCCCATGTCTTTCCTGTCAGCCTCCTACTTGTAACCATGACCATGTTTAACCACCCTACCTATGCAAACCGTTGCTTGGCTAAGTACGCTTCGCTCAGCCCTTCTTATAGCATTGCTAGTTGCAGGTGAAGATCGAAGATGCTTGCTTCATGTTGAAGTTTTGTTGGGTTATATCACACTATATAAATGCTTACAATGAAATCATCTATATATTGGCAAGGGTGGAAGGCTAAGCCTTTTGCTTGGTGATTTGTTCCACACATGCCGTTAGGAACCGTATAAACCGGTGTTCTGTTCCTTGATTATGCGTTCCTAACACGATTGGGGTGTATGGGACCCCCTCGATAAACCGCTAAGTGCGAAGTCTTTTCCAGCAAATCCCAACATTGGTACTACTTGCCTAATAAAAAATTAAAATTGCATAGGGAGTAATGAACCCTCTTTCTTAATCAACAACCCCGGGCCAGTGCTCCACATGAGTGTTGGTCCGAAACGGGGAGCCTGCGGGGCCGCCTTGGGGCAACCCGAGGTATCTGGCATACACCTGTAGCTTCACCCATCCGGTCGTGTCCTGAGACTTAGATACGCGCGGCTACTATCAGGGTGTCGACACGCCGGGAGGATTTGCTGGATTAGCCTTACCTTAGTTCGGAGTATCTTGAGCACGGGATTCCGAGAATACTCGGGTCTTCCCACTTTGGAGTTGCGACTCCGCGGATCATGGGCTTGTAATGGGTCAAGTTGGAACACCCCTGCAGGGTTATGAACTTTCGAAAGCCGTGCCCGCGGTTATGTGGCAGATGGGAGCTTGTTAATATCCGGTTGTAGATAACTTGACACATTGTTCTAATACACTACCAGCGTGTGTACCGTGACTGTCAATTTTCGAATAGGGATTCGGGAGTTGAACACGGTGGGGTTATGTTTGTTGAGCTTTAGCTAGGATCACTTTGTGATCATCTCTCGACCGAGGCTTTCTCTTCTCGCACTCTCTCACGTAAGCTAGTTGTTAGTTGCTGCTGCAGACACTTGTTCTTTTCTTCAGCCTTATCCTCTCCCAAGGCTTAAATAGTCTTGTTACCCGGGAACGGGATTGCTGAGTCCTCTGTGGCTCACAGTTACTTCACCACACCAGATGCAGGTCCTGTTGTGAGCTATCCAGGTGATGGCACCGAGCTAGACTGGGAGTACGACGAGGAGCGTAGTCGATACTATGTTCGTTATCCTGATGATCAGTAGTGGAGACTTCTACTAGGATTCGATCCGACCTGTGGATTTAAATTATGTTTGGCATCTTGTCATTTGGATTTTTCCCTTAGAGGGCTGTGATGTTTTAATGTATGATGATTGAGACATGTATTGTATTTGTGTGACGTGGCGAGTGTAAGCCAACTATTTTATGTTTTCCATCCCCATCTTTTAAATGAGTTGTGCAAAGATACCAGACTTGCGATCATTCCAGCATGGGGTTAAGTCTCTAAGTCGTGCCTCGACACGTAGGAGATTTAGTCCCATCCTGGGCATTACACTTTTGATCCAGAGCTCGTGATGCTATCTGGCGACGAGAGGAAACATGGCTCGGTAGCTGTCGTGGGGTCAACACGCCAGATGTCCTAGTGCGAGGACTTAGTTTTGGAGCCATCACATCGAGGTTAGCTTAAAGGGGTTAATCGGGACAAAAGACACAGAGAGATTATACTGGTTCGGCCCCATGCGGTGAAGGTAAAAGCCTAATCCAGTTTGAGGTGGAATTACGTGGGTATCGATCACCGGGGAGCGAATACGCTTGGCCTAGCTTTCGATCTCTTGTTTCTTGTCCTAAACTGCTGCCGGGTCGTCCCTTTATATACACAGGTTGATGCCCGTCGGTTCATAGAGTCCGGGCCGGCTCATACAATGTGTTCGGCTCGGTGACTAATTATTCCTACCTTACAACACAAGTCATGCATACATGGTGGTTTACATTTATGGGCCTTAAGTCACCTTCGGGCTTCAGGCCCTTAGCAAGCCTGCTTCTTGAACCACCATCTTCAACATCTTCGTGGGCTGTCTTGGTAACCCGCCATCGGCTTAACCCGACCCCTCCTGGTCGGGTTATACTTAATAGTTATATCCCCAACAGCAGCCATTGGGGATGGACTGATACGTTGTCCTAGAACTCTCCGAGAGATCAAGAAGCACCAGAGGAGCACTCTTCCTGAGATGAGTCCTCGTCCACGGCCGATGGAGCTCCTCATCGAGGCTAGGGCCCAGGAGCTTCTGGCGGAGGCAAAAAGGTAGGCGGCACAGAGGGAGAGTGAGTTGGAGGAGAGGACGGCTAGTCTATTGGAGGCGGAGAGGAACCAGAACGACGCGGGTCACCGAGCCCTATATGAGCTCCTCGTCGTAAGTTTCTTCTGCATAATAGCCAAATCATGCATGTAATGTTCGTTTCATTACTAACTAATATGACTGACTCGTGAAAACAAAATGTGCAGTCTGTGTGCGAGAAAAATGGTCAGACCCCTCCGCCGATGCCCCAGATTGGTATACTGGACATGGTGACTTTCATTTGAATGGTCATTAGTTACTAGTATTTAGTTTTCAGTTGCATCATACTAACGAGACATTGTAAATGATCTTTGGTGCAGCATGCCTCCCGACAAGCATCGACCGATCCTTCTCCGTCTCGCACTTGCGCAACCCTGACCGGTCCTTCTCCGTCTGGCACTGGCGCACACCCGACCGGTCCTTCACCTCCGTGATGATGGTAAGTTTTCCCTAGTGACATAATAACCTTACAGCTCCAAACTTACATACTTTACCTAGGATAGCTATAAAATGACCTATACTTAGCAATTATTCCTCCTAAATGACTTAATATGCTTGATGGCATAACTACGAAGGATAGCTCAATAATGATCTATACTTAGCTTACCTAGACATAATTAGCTTACTTAGGTAAAAAAAAATGGCATAATAATCTTGGTTTAGCTCCAACCTGTCATATAATTAGCTTATTTTCCTCCAAAATGACAAATAACCTTGCCTAGCTCCAAAATAATCGATTTTAATTAGGATAGCTCTAAAATGACCTACACTTGCCATTTTGTCCTCCAAAATGAATAAAATGCTTAGTTAGCTCAAAAATGACATAACTACCAGGATAGCTCAAAATGGCCTATACTTAGCTTCTTTAGTTCATTTATGACATACTTAGCATACTTAGGTAAAAAATGGCATAATAACCTAGGTTTAGCTCCAAACTATCATATAATTAGCTTATTTTCCTCCAAAATTACAAAATAACCTTACCTAGCTCCAACATGACCAATTTTAACTAGGATAGCTCTAAAATGACCTACACTTGCCATTTTGTCCTCCAAAATGAATAAATATGCTTAGTTAGCTACAAATGGCATAACTACCTAGGTTAGCTCAAAAATGACCTATACTTAGCTTCTTTAGTTCATTTATGACATACATAGCATACTTAGGTCAAAAATGGCATGATAACCATGGTTTAGCTCCAAAATGACATAGACTTGCCTTATTTTCCTGCAAAATGACAAAATAACCTTACCTAGTTCCAAAATGACCGATTTTAACTAGGATAGCTCTAAAATGACCTACACTTGCCATTTTGTCCTCCAAAATGAATAAATATGCTTAGTTAGCTCAAAAATGGCATAAATACCTAGGTTAGCTCAAAAATGACATATACTTAGCTTCTTTAGTTCATTTATGACATACTTAGCATTAGGTCAAAATGGCATGACAATCTTGGTTACCTCCAAAATGACATAGACTTAGCTTATTTTCCTTGAAAATGACATAATAACCTTACTAAGCTCCAAAATGACTTGTTTACCTAGCTTAGCTCTAAAGTGACCTACACTTAGCATTTTTACCTAGCTTAGCTAAAAATGGCATTTTTACCTACCTTAGTTAGAAGAAGAAGAAGAAGATAAAGAAGAGGAGAGGAGAAAAAGAAAGAGAAGAAAAATTCTTCTTCTTCTTCTTTTTCTTCTTTTTCTTCTTCTTCTTCTAGCTAGTCTTCTTCTTCTTCTTCTTCTAACTTTCTTCTTTCCCAATTTGTAGATTTTCTTTAGAGGAGGAAGCTTGCATTGATGGAGTCTACTCTTCTCCTTGTGCTTCCTTTTTGTTTTTGGAAACTTGTTCGAAACTTGTTGCTGGATATGTATGTATGGATGAAACCATTGTATTTTGTGGAAACTTGTTGGATATGTTGCATCTATGAAATTCTATGAAATTGAATGAATTTAAGGGAAAACAGAAAAAATAACAGGGGCTATACAGGCTCTTTGCCGTCTACTGGCAAACGGCAAAGAGCTTTGCCATCAGCCAGCAGATGGCAAAACTGCCACATGGTAGCTACCTGTGCAACCTGGGGGCACTGGGCTGGTCTATATGGTTGCTTTGATGTCTGCCAGCAGACGGCAAAGAACTTTGCATCTTTGCCGTCTGCTAGCACACGGCATAGCATGCCACGTTGTAGCTACCGGGGGGCATCTCGGCTGGCCTATTTGGGAACTTTTCCATCTGCTGGCAGACGGCAAAGCACGCTGTTAACCCATTAACGAACTTAACCTGTCACATGTGCCGTCTAGGCCCTTTGCCGTGAGCTAGCGAACGGCAAAGGCCTTTGCATCTTTGCAGTCTGCTAGCAGACGGCAAAGAGCCCTTTGCCATAGATCGTTCAGCCAGACTGTTTGTCGTCTGCTGGCTGACAGCAATGGTCCTTGCCACCCGTCAGGCATGCCTTTGCTGTCAGCCATGGGAGACGGCAAAGTTCCTGATTCTTATAGTGTTACTACTAAAGCTTGTCTCTTACATGACCTATGTCGTCTGTTTTATACACTCTTTTTGCCATTATATGCACCTCTATGACTTAAGTTTTTGCCAAGCTGGGTTGCCTTGCTCCTATGCTTATACCCTACGTACCCGATTGTTCGGCTAGGGTGTAAAGGGAGCACCTCTGCGATTGTTACAACCGGGTAATCCAGACCTGTACCACAGACGGGTGAAGCCGAAAGCTAGCGTTCTTAAGGGAATCACTGGTCGATGAAAAATGACAAATTGCTTATGTGTCCATATTTTTTTCTAAAAATCAAGGGACATGCTTCCCGTGATCCTATCTTTAGGATCAAAGCCTAGGAATGCATAATTAAGCATGTTGACCCAGGGAAAGGAACCCTTAACGGAACTATTCTCCCTGGAAGATGTTTCTTACGTTAAATAGTAATGTAACATAACTCCCTGAACAAATTTTGTCTGTTCAAGCAAAATTACCGGATTGCCTGGTTTCCCAACATACTGAGTGTTTATTACATTCAAGTATAGTATCCGGAAACACTCCAACCTTTGGATTCAGGAGGTTGAATCTGAAGGCCTGTCATGACAAAAAAATTACAAGTTCGGTCGGAGATAAGTTTGATGATAAAGTACATTGATACATAGAATCAATTGCCTATTCTTTATCTATGTCTTCTATGAGACTGTCTAAGCTACAGTCTTCTTGCGAATACTTCGCGGCTATCATTACTTGGTCATATACCAAGCTGACGGGAATCTCTTTCCCGTCTGGTCCCCCGAGGTCCAACTCGGGCCATATAGCTCAAAGCGGCGCCGAGCTCCTTTGAACAAGTTTGCCATATCCTCCATAATTTCTGGAGGAGAATCAGATGGCCATAAGGCTTTAGCCATGTTCTTCATGGCTTTCCGGGCCTGCTCATGCACTTTGGAGAGCTCTTTTAGCGTGTCGCCTTAGAATCTGGATACTTCTTCTTTAGGACGCCCGGTTAATAAACCTGCAACAAACAGCATTATAATACTCTGAATTACCGGATAATATGAGTACTGGAGCAAGTTCAAAGGTCATACGGAATATACCACCTTTCAAGTTTTTATTCTCTTTCAATGCATCCAATAATTGGGCCCTTAGGTCCTTTATCTCTTCGGCTTGCTTGATCTTTTCATCCAGCAACTAGGGATGGCAATGGGTCGGGTTTGGGGCGGGTGGAGCTGGTCCAAATCCAACCCATGACCCATCTTCGTACCCTACGCCCATCCACCAACGTGTCCATGGGCACAACTTGTGCCCATGCCCAAACCCATTGGATACCCAAATACCCGTGGAGCTCCATGGGCATAGAAAATTCAACACAAAGCCTTCCCGAAGAGCAAATTAATTCATCATCATTCATTCACAAATTCCAACAAAAGCTACAAGCATAAGTAGTAAACTAGTAATACAATGAGTCCTTAAGTGTGACGTACCAGAGGTTGATTCCGCATCATATAGCTTATGACACCAGTTTTGACTTGGGGTATGGTTAGTCTACTGCCACTGGCATATGGCACCAAGTGTGATACGGGTATCCATTGGATATCCATGGAGCACAAACTATAACTGTGCCCAACCCGACTGTTCGTGGGTATCCATATCCACGTACCCATGGGCACAAATGTGCTCCATACCCTTTCCCAACTGGGTCGGGTATCCGGATCCATGGATAAAATTGCCATCCCTACCAGCAGCTTGTTCTTTTTCTCAATGGTCCGTGTTAATACACGCTGATCGGCTGGTTCTTGCCCCTCAACATATTTTTTGTCCTCCTGGACAGTCCTTAACTTCTCTTCTAGTTGATCAGTCGATTCTGCCGCTGAAATGCAACAATGTATGCTTAAACATCATTGAAGGTGAAATCATACTTTTCGGACACTATTCATCCTTACCATGAGATCCCCTCGTGGATTTCTTCACTTCTTCTAGCTCGGTGGTGACTGCATTCAGCTTGGCCAGTATTGCTTCATGCTCTTGGGACAGCACGCCATTCTTTTCCTTGAGAACATGCGGTCATAACGATCCTTAAATCGGTTGGACCAACCTCTTCAAGTCTCGGGGGCTACTAGCATATACTTATTAAATTTACACAAATTCTTACCCGCATATCCTTTGTAAACAGGTGAGTGGCTCCGGCGAGACCGTCCCGAGCAGCTCGGATATATGCATCCATGGAGCTGAGGGCGTTGAACCCTTCCTCGGTAAAGGTTGAAGCACGCATGGCCTCTTTTCGCCGCTGATGATTCATCGCGCTCTCCACTTAGGAATTTGTGACGGATACGTTATCCGAATCCTCCTTCGATGGATAATCCGGCACCGCATCCGTATCGATTCTTGTCCTTGTTGATAAGCCCGGGGCCGGACTGGATGGTGATCGGCCAACTCGGTCCTCGGATGCAGTTCAGCGTGTGCTCCTTCTGGGATATGATAGAAGGGGAAATATAACAACCCAGTCTCGAACCGGAGCACATACTGAAAATTATACCTCTTCGATGAAGAAGGAGGCTCGGCGGTGCTCCTCGTTTCTTTTCGCTTTGAAGGCTTGCCCTGCGTAGGCGCCGTCCCCCTAGAAGATGCCCTCGATGCAGTGCGGCATGCCGAGTGCCAACCCTTTTGAGCACGAGTCAGTGCAGTGGGTGAGGCGCAAAGGGAAGGCTCTCTTTGAGAGGATGTCTCCTGGGTACTTACATTGGAGGAAGGAAGAAGACTGGGATAATCGGCTATAGTTGCCACTTTTGTACCATCGCGGCTCGCCTAATAGAAAACTCCGTCAATGAGTTCTATTAATATATCCGGATCCTCTTCGAATTCGGGATCTTTGCCATGGGCATGGTCCTCAAGTTGCGGGCAGGGCAATGAACCGCCTCGATCACCTTCCTCCATGTCTGTTTTAAAAACAACCGAATATAGTTCGATTAGCACATCTTAGTGAAGAGGTTGGATAATGCTAGCAATTGAAAAAACTTACCCACCCGATGGGGTTATACATGAAAAAACCTTCCCGACATTTTAAACAGACAAAGTCTTCTTTCTCCCCCTTGTAAGGATCTACTAAGATGGCGGCCAAGGCGGTCCAGGTATCCGGACCCTTGCACTTTTGTAGCAAGATGCGTCGTCCTTCCTGTCGTAATGCCACATGAGAAACGCCCTGGATTTAAGTGGTTGAACACATCACTCTATCGCAATGGCCATAACTTCAATTATTGGGAGTTTGGAGTGGGCAAGTACCCTGATCTTGCTGACTAGACTCTTAACTTCCTTGTTATCCCCTTGCTTGGGGCTCCAGGGGCGCCAATTGAAGTGTTTCTTCAAAAGGGCACTAGAGAATTCGGGAAGACCGCGATGAACTTGGTACAGAAGGGCAACATCTTCGATATCAAACCACTCCAAGGGCCACTCTTCGGGCCCCTTTTTGGGAGTGCCGGACAGGTAACCTGTTCCTGCTATGCGCCATACTTCTGCGCCGCCCACCTCAAATATGGATCCCTTTTGGGAGCGAGGGACTAGGCACAATAACTTCTCCGTAGTTCAAAATGAGCTTCGTAGCCTAAAAATAGCTCGCAAAGAGCAACAAAACCTGCGATGTGCAGGATAGAACCTGGCGTAAGGTTGTGCAGTTGGAGCCCATAAAACTCCAAAAAACCTCTGAGGAAGTGATGGATTGGAAAGCCTACACCTCTCAGAAGGAACAAAACAAAGCACACCCGCTCCTTTTGAAGAAGCTAAACCAGCCCGAACAGAGACTAGATCCGCGGGAGGGAGATATCCCTCCGTCTGAAGCCTATTCAGCTGGGAGTGGGATACCGAGCAGCTTCCCCAATCGCCTGCTTGAGGGCCATGGGGACGCAAGGAAGATCCAAGAGTGCTTGCCATGTTTGGAGGATTTTTTTCGTTGTTTGCTCTAAGGATCTCTGCGCGGTGTAGAAGGGCATTTGAGATCCAATCTCCTTAAAGAGATGCCATCCTCGCGATGCCAAGGGTTTATTTGTAAAAAGTACATGGACTATTCACATTCGCCTGACGCATGGAAATCGGGGCGATAACGGGAAGGAATCATCAAGGCGGGGTATAAAGGTCAGAGTCGAACTATCATCAATCCGGAGTATAACAAAAAACCTGCCTTGCAAGGCAGAAGACACGACGCCGGATACTACATCGTCATTGAAGGCAAGTTCGGGGGCTACTGAGGGAGTCCTGGATTTGGGGGTCCTCTGGTGTCCGGACTACTGTGGTGGGCCGAACTGATGGGCCGTGAAGATAAAGCAGAAGACCATCCCCCATATCCGGGTAGGACTCCTATGTATGTAGAAAGGCAAATTTGATGTACGAATGTAATGATTCCTTCCTCCTCAAGTTAACTTTGTACAACCCTAGGCCCCCTCTGGTGTTTATATAAGCTGGAGGGTTTAGTCCGTAGAGACTAACAGAACAATCGTAGGCTAGACATGTAGGCTTTAGCCATTACGATCTTGAGGTAGATCAACTTTTTTGTAATCTCCATATCCATCAAGGTCAATCAAGCAGGAAGTAGGGTATTACCTCCATTGAGAGGGCCTGAACCTGGGTAAACATTGTGTCCTTCTCCCCCGCCCCTGCTACCATCGATCCTCAGATACGCAGATTGGGCCCTCATACCCGAGATCTGTCGGTTTTGACACCGACTAGGGGGAAGGAAGGAGAGGAGACGAAGGCAGGGGAGGCCGACTCCCCTCTTTCCTTCCCTCCTCTAGGGTCGGCCACCATAGAGGGGTGCACTAGCCCCTTGTGGGCTGGTGTGCTCCTCTCACTTGGCCCATAAGGCCCATATACTTCCTGGGGCTTCCCGGAACCCCTTCCGGTGACCCGATGACTACCCGGTACCTCCGAAACTCTTTTGGTGTGCAAATATTATCGTCCTATATATCAATCTTTACCTTCGGACCATTCCGGAGCTCCTCGTCATATCCAAGATTTCATCCGGGACTCCAAACAACATTTGGTCACCAAATCATATAACTCATATAATATTATATCATCAAAGAATGTTAAACGTGCGGACCCTACGGGTTCGAGAACTATGTAGACATGACTGAGACACTTCTCCGGTCAATAACCAATAGCGGAACCCGGATGCCCATATTGGTTCCTACATATTCTACTAAGATCTTTATTGGTTGAACCATTATGACAACATACGTAATTCCCTTTGTTCGTCGGTATGTTACTTGCCCGAGATTCGTCGGTATCTCCATACCTAGTTCAATCCCGTTAACAGCAAGTCTCTTTACTCGTTCCATAATACATCATCACGTAACTAAATCCTTAGTCATTTTGCTTGCAAGCTTCTTGTGATGTGTATTACCGAGAGGGCCCAGAGATACCTCTCCGATACATAGAGTGACAAATTGTAATATCAATCCATGCCAACTAAACAGACACCTTCATAAATACCTTTAGAGCATCTTTATGATCACCCATTTACGTTCTGATATTTGATGGCACACAATGTATTCCTCCGGTATTCGGGAGTTGCACGATCTCATAGTCGAAGGAATATGTATTTGACATTAAAAAAGCAATAGCAATAAACTGAACAATCACATGCTAAGCTAACGTATGGGTCTTGTCCATCACATCATTATCCTAATGATGTGATCCTGTTATCAAATGACAACACATGTCTATGGTTAGGAAACCTTAACCATCTTCGATCAATGAGCTAGTCTAGTAGAGGCTTACTAGGGACACAGTATTTGTTTATGTGTTCACACATGTATTTAAGTTTCCGGTCAATACAATTCTAGCATGAATATTAAACCTTTATCATGAATAAGGAAATATAAAATAATAACAACTTTATTATTGCCTCTAGGGCATATTTCCATCAGTCTCCCACTTGGACTAGACTCAATAATCTAGATTACATTGGAATGAATCTAACACCCATGGAGTCTAGGTGTTGATCATGTTTTGCCCGCGGAAGAGGCTTAGTCAATGGGTCTGCCACATTCAGATCGGTATGTACTTTGCAAATTTCTATGTCTCCATCCTTGACCTTTTCAAGAATGGAGTTTACGCGTCTCTTGATGTGTTTTGTTCTCTTGTGAAACATGTATTCCTTCGCCAAGGCAATAGCTCCAGTGTTGTCACAAAAGATTGTCATTGGACCCGATGCACTAGGTATTACACCCATATCGGATATGAACTCCTTCATCAAGTCTCCTTCATGTGCTGCTTCTGAAGCAGTTATGTACTCCGCTTCACATGTAGATCCCGCCATGACGCTTTTCTCGGAACTGCACCAACTGACAGCTCCACCATTCAATATACGTATGTATCCAGTCTCAGACTTAGAGTCATCCGGATCCGTGTCGAAGCTAGCATCGACGTAACCCTTTACGATGAGCTCTTTGTCACCTCCATAAATGAGAAACATATCCTTGGTCCTTTTCAGGTACTTCGGGATGTTCTTGACCACTGTCCAGTGATCCACTCCTGGATTACTTTGGTACCTCCCAGCCAAACTTAAGGCAAGGCACACAGTAGTTCTGGTACACAACATAACATGCATGATAGTACCTATGGCTGAGGCATAGGGTATGCCTTTCATTTTTTTCTCTATCTTCTGCAGTGGCCGGACTTTGGGTCTGACTCAATTTCACACCTTGTAACATAGGCAAGAACCCTTTCTTTGACAGATTCATTTTGAACTTCTTCAAAACTTTGTCAAGGTATGTGCTTTGTGAAAGTCCAGTTAATGCTCTTGATCTATCTCTAAAGATCTTGATGCCCAATATATACGCAGCTTCACCGAGGTCTTTTATTGGAAAATTCTTACTCAAGTATCCTTTATGCTATCCAGAAATTCTATATCATTTCCAATCAACCATATGTCATCCACATATAATATCAGAAATGCTACAGAGCTCCCACTCACTTTCTTGTAAATATAGGCTTAACTGTATGTCTGTATAAAACGATATGCTTTGATCACCTCATCAAAGCGTATATTCCAACTCCGAGATGCTTGCATCCGTCCATATATGGATCGCTGGAGCTTGCACACTTTGTTAGCACCTTTAGGATTGACAAAATCTTCTGGTTGCATCATATACAACTCTTCTTTTAGAAATCCATTAAGGAATGCAATTTTGACATCCATTTGCCAGATTTCATAATCATAGAATGCAGCAATTGCTAACATGATTCGGACAAACTTAACCGTCGCTATGGGTGAGAAAGTCTCATCGTAGTCAACTCCTTGGACTTATCGAAAACCTTTTGCAACAAGTCGAGCTTTGTAGAGAGTAACATTACCATCAGCGTCAGTCTTCTTCTTGAATATCCATTTATTATCTATGGCTTGCCAATCATTGGGCAAGTCCATCAAAGTACGCACTTTGTTCTCATACATGGATCCTATCTCAGATTTCATGGCCTCAAGCCATTTTTTCAGAATATGGGCTCATCGTAGCTTCTTCATAGTTCGAAGGTTTGCCGTTGTCTAACAACATGACTTCCAGGACAGGATTACCATACCACTCTGGTGCGGTACACGTTCTGGTCGAAAATCGAGGTTCAGTAGTAACTTGATCCGAAGTTTCAAGATCACCATCGTTAGCTTCTTATCTAGTTGGTGTAGGCATCACGGGAACGGTTTCCCTGATGTGCTACTTTCCAATTCGAGAAAATGTCCAATTACCTCGTCAAGTTCTACTCTCCTCCCACTCATTTCTTTTGAGAGAAACTCCTATAGAAAGGACCCATTCTTAGCAACAAAGATCTTGCCTTCGGATCTGTGGTAGAAGGTGTACCCAATAGTTCCTTTAGGGTACCCTATGAAGACGCACTTCTCCAATTTGGGTTCGAGCTTATCAGGCTGAAGCCTTTTGACATAAGTGTCGCAACCCCAAACTTTAAGAAACGATAGCTTTGGTTTCTTGCCAAACCATAGTTCATACGGGTGTCGTCTCAACGGATTTAGACAGTTCCCTATTTAACGTGAATGCGGTTGTCTCTAATGCATAACCCCAAAATGATAAAGGAAAGTCGGTAAGAGACATCATAGAACGCACCATATCTTATAAAGTATGGTTATGACGTTCGAACACACCATTATGCTGTGGTATTCCAGGTGGCATGAGTGGTGAAACAATTCCACGTTGTTTTAAATGAAGGCCAAACTCGTAACTCAAATATTCGCCTCCACAATCAGATCGTATAAACTTTATTTTATTGCTACGATGATTCTCCACTTCACTCTGAAATTCTTTGAACTTTTGAAATGTTTCAGACTTGTGTTTCATCAAGTAGAGATACCCAAACCTACTTAAATCACCTGTGAAGGTGAGAAAATAACGATACCCGCCGCATGCTTCAACACTCATCGGACCGCACACATAGGTATGTCTTATTTCCAACAAGTCATTAGCTCGCTCCATTGTTTCAGAGAACGGAGTTTTAGTCATCTTGCCCATGAGGCATGATTCACAAGTATCAAAAGATTCATAATCAAGTGATTCCAAAAGCCCATCTGCATGGAGTTTCTTCATGCGCTTTACACCAATATGACCTAAACGGCAGTGCCACAAGTATGATGCACTATCATTATCAACTTTGCATCTTTTGGCATCAATATTATGAATATGTGTATCCCTACGATCAAGATTCAATAAGAATAGACTATTCCTCAAGGGTGCATGACCATAAAATATATTGCTCATATAAATAGAACAACCATTATTCTCTGATTTAAATGAATAATCATCTCGCATTAAACAAGATCCGGATATGATGTTCATGCTCATCACAAACACCAAATAAAATTTTATTTAGGTTCAACACTAATCCCGAAGGTAGATGTAGAGGTAGCGTGCCGACGGCGATTACATCAACCTTGGAACCATTCCCAGCGCGCATCATCACCTCGTCTTTAGCCAATCTTCGTTTATTCCGTAACTCATGTTTCGAGTTACAAATATGAGCAAACGAACCAGTATCAAATACCCAGGCGCTACTACGAGCATTAGTAAGGGACACATCAATAACATGTATATCAAATATACCTTTTTCACTTTGCCATCCTTCTTATCCGCCAAATACTTGGGGCAATTCCGCTTCCAGTGACCACTCCCTTTGAAATAGAAGCACTTAGTTTCAGGCTTACGTCCAACTTTGGGCTTCTTCACGGGAGCGGCAAATTGTTTGTCGTTCTTATTGAAGTTCCCTTTCTTCCATTTGCCCCTTTTCTTGAAACTAGTGGTCTTGTTAACCATCAACACTTGATGCTCCTTCTTGATTTCTACCTCCGCCGATTTCAGCATCGCGAAGAGCTCGGGAATTGTTTTCTCCATACCTTGCATATTATAGTTCATCACAAAGCCTTTGTAGCTTGGTGGCAATGATTGAAGTACTGTGTCAATAACACTCTCAACTGGAAGATCAATTCCCAGCTGGGTCAAGTGGTTATGATACCCAGACATTTTGAGTATGTGTTCACTGACAGAACTATTCTCCTCCATATTGCATCTATAGAACTTGTTGGAGACTTCATATCTCTCAACCCGGGCATTAGCTTCAAATATCAAGTTCAGCTCCTAGAACATCTCATATGCTCCATGACATTCAAAACGTCCTTGAAGTCCGGGTTCTAAGTCGTAAAGCATGGCACACTGAACTATCGAGTAGTCATCAGATCGAGCTTGCTATACATTCCTAACATCTGCATCAGCTCCTGCGGCAGGTATGTCACCTAGCGGTGCATAAAGGACATAATTCTTCTATGCAATAATGAGGATAATCCTCAAGTTATAGACCCAGTCTGTGTAGTTGCTACCATCATCTTTCAACTTAGCTTTCTCTAGGAACGAATTAAAATTCAAGGGAACAGCAACACGGGCCGTTGATCTACAACATAGATATGCAAAACTATTAAGATTAAGTTCATGATAAATTAAGTTCGGTTAATCAAATTACTAATGAAATTCCACTTAAATTAACATCCCTTAAGTTATCTAAGTGATACATGATCCAAATCAACTAACCCATGCATGATCATAACGTGAGATGGGGTAGTCATCAATGTTGAACATCTCTATGTTGATCATATCTACTATATGACTCGCGTTCGACCTTTCGGTCTCAAGTGTTCCAAGACCATGTTTGTACATGCTAGGCTCGTCAAGTTTAACTCAAGTATTTCGCGTGTGTAAATATGGTTTACACCCGATGCGAACGTAGAGTCTATCACACCCGATCATCACGAGGTGCTTTGAAACGATGAACTGTAGCAACAGTACTTTAGGGAGAACACTTATATCTTGAAATTAAGTGAAGGGATCATCTTATAATGCTACCACCGTTCTAAGCAAAATGAGATGCGTAAAGGAAAAACACCAAATGCAATCAAAATATGTGACATGATATGGTCATCATCATCTTGTGCTTTTGATCTCCATCTCCAAAGCATCGTCATGATCTCCATCGTCACCGGCTTGACACCTTGATCTCCATCATTGCGTTGGGGTCATCTCGCCAACTATTGCTTCCACAACTATTGCTAACTCATAGCGATAAAGTTAAGCAATTACATGTTGCTTGCATTTCATACAATAATTAAGAGACAACCCTATGCTCCTGTAGGTCATCGGTATTGAAAAACATGACCATCTCATACAACAACATATATCACATCACGTCTTGACCATATCACATCACAACATGCCCTGTAAAAACAAGTTAGTCATCTACTTTGTTGTTGCAAGTTTTATGTGGCTGCTACGGGCTTCTAGCAAGGACCGTTCTTACCTACGGCAAAAAAACACAATGGTTATTTATCAAGTTTGTTGTTTTAACATTCTTCAAGGACCGGTCGTAGTCAAATCCGATTCAAACTAAGTAGGAGAAACAGACACCCGCCAGCCACCTTTATGCAAAACAAGTTGCATGTCTGTCGGTGGAATCAGTCCCATGTGCGTGGACATCTAAGGTTGGTCCGGGCTGCTTCTTCTTACAATACCACCAAATCAAAATAAGACGTTGGTGGTAAGCAGTATGACCATCACCGCCCACAACTCTTTGTGTTCTACTCGTTCATATCATCTACGCATAGACTTGGCTCATGATGCCAATGTTGGGAAACGTTGGATGGAAAACAAAAACAATTATATGCACACGCAAGATCTATCCATGGAGATGCATAAAAAAGAGATGGGAGGGTCTATCTACGTACGCTCATAGATCGTAAGCACAAGCGTTTATTAACGCGGTTGATGTAGTCAAACTTCTAGCGATCCAACCGATCAAGTACTGAACGTGTGGTACCTCCGCGTTCAGCACACATTCAGCTCGGTGACGTCCTCGCCTTCTTTATACAGCAAGACGGGCGAAGTAGTAGATGAGTTCCGGTAGCACGACGGCATGGTGACGGTGATGGCGATGCTATCTCCGCACGGCTTGGCCTAAGCACTAAGAAAATATGACCGAGGGACAAAACTATGGAGAGGGGCGCCGTACACGGCTAGGATAATATCATGGGTTGTGTGGTGCCCACTCCTCATGTATATATAGGTGGGGGAGAGGGGAGGCAGCCAGGCACGCCACAAGGTGGCCGGTCGGCCCCTAGGGTTCCTACCCTAGCCTATGCCCCGTGCCATAATCCCCAAGAGGCGGAAGGAAAGGGGAGGAGAGGAAGGCATGGGGAGGCCGACTTCCCTCTTTCCTTCCCTCCTCTAGGTCCGGCCACAATAGAGGGGTGCACCAGTCCCTTCTGGGATGGTGTGCTCCTCTCACTTGGCCCACAAGGCCCATATACTTCACGGGGCTTCCCGGAAACCCTTCTGGTGACCCGATGACTACCCGGTACCTCCAAAACTCTTCCGGTGTCCAAATATTATCGTCCTATATATCGATCTTTACCTCCGGACCATTCAGAGCTCCTCTTCATGTCTGTGATCTCATCCGGTACTCCGAACAACATTCAGTCACCAAATCATATAACTCATATAACACTATATCGTCAACGAACGTTAAGCGTGTGGACCCTACAAGTTTGAGAACTATGTAGAAATGGCAGAGACACTTCTCCGGTCAATAACCAATATCGGAACCTGGATGCCCATATTGGTTCCTACATATTCTACGAAGATCTTTATCGGTCGAACCCTTATGACAACATAAGTAATTCCCTTTGTCCGTCGGTATGTTACATGCCCGAGATTCGATGTCGATATCTCCATACCTAGTTCAATCCCATTAACGGCATGTCTCTTTACTCGTTCTGTAATACATCATCTCGTAACTAACTCCTTAGTCATTTTCCTTGCAAGCTTCTTGTGATGTGTATTACCAAGAGGGCCCAGAGATACCTCTCTGATACATGGAGTGAAAAATCCTAATCTTGATCCATGCCAACTCAACAGACACCTTCGGAAATACCTGTAGAGCATCTTTATGATCACCCATTAACGTTGTGACGTTTGATGGCACACAACGTATTCCTCTGGTATTCGGGAGTTGCATGATCTCATAGTCAAAGGAATATGTATTTGACATTAAGAAAGCAATAGCAATAAACTGAACGATCACATGCTAAGCTAACGTATGGGTCTTGTCCATCACGTCATTACCCTAATGATGTGATCCTATTATCAAATGACAACACATGTCTATGGTTAGGAAACCTTAACCATCTTCGATCAACGAGCTAGTCTAGTAGAGGCTTACTAGGGACACGGTATTTGTTTATGTGTATTCACACATGTATTTAAGTTTCCGATCAATACAATTCTAGCATGAATAATAAACCTTTATCATGAACAAAGAAATATAAAATAATAATAACTTTATTATTGCCTCTAGGGCATATTTCCATCAATAGTAGTAGATGCAGGCAGGAGTCGGTCTACTAATCTTGGACGTGATGCCTATATACATGATCATTGTCTTGTATATCGTCATAATTATTTGCTTTTCTATCAATTGCTCAACAGTAATTTGTTTACCCACCGTATGCTATTTTCTCGAGAGAAGCCACTAGTGAAATCTACGGCCCCCGGGTCAATTCCTTTTCATATATGTTTTGCCGAAAACCCCAAAATACTTTGCTGCCTTTTGTTTGATTTTATTTTATTTGCATCTACCAATCTATATATTTATTATATTTTATTACCTTGGAGGGATTGGCAACCCCTCTACGCGTTGGGTTGTGAGGATTTGTTGTTTGTGTGCAGGTGATGTCTACATAGTTTTGCTTGGTTCTCCTACTAGATTGATAACCTTGGTTTCATAACTGAGGGAAATACTTACCGCCGATGTGCTGCATCATCCTCTCCTCTTTGGGGAATTTACTGACGTGGATCACAAATAGCACTGCCACATTCCCTCATCACTACAAACATGGAACCTTCCCCTGCAGTTTGTCTGTCCGGTAAGTGCCTAAAGCCGGGGAAATATCCAAAGATATTTTCCCGCACCATCTGTAATGTGTAGCACTACAATAGGTCACCCCTAGCATAACATATTACCATGTCATGCATCGTGATGCATTTGTTTGCTTTGTATTTATTGTTTCTTCCCCCTCTTTTCTCTGGTAGACCCCGAGACCAACGCTGCTCCCAAGTTGGACTACACTCCTTACGACCATCCCCTTTCAATAGAGCTTCCACACAAGCAAAATCCGCTTGATCATTCCTATATCGCCCATTCCTTCTCTTCATGCTTGCATTAGATTTTGCTATTGTTGTTCGATAGTACCTATTCTAATGCATATCATGCTTTTGTAACCTGTTGTTGTTACTTTTCTTGATACCCTATATGCTTAGTATAGTTTGGTTAGTGATCCATCAGTGACCCCTCACCCTTGTCCTTGCTGCCCTGCTTTGTTACTGGCGAATCAATCAATGTGATTTACGTGCAAAGACTGACACATCACCAGCACCCCCCTTAGTTCTACGACTCTACAGAGCTACTACCGAGTGTCGAGGGTGATACCAGAGCGCACTCTTGATGATATCTCTGTAGTGTAGCTAATCGGACGTGGATTACAAAGGGTGATTCCTCGTTCACCACTCCCTATGATAGGGTGATTCATCCATGTTCACCTTGATATTTTACCTCAAGTATGAACCTTTCAATGGTGATTCCTCTAAGGCCAAATTGACGCTTACATCGAGTAGGAATCCATCGAGAGGGATACCTTAGATTCCTCTTTGATGTTATGGACACACGGATACCTTGCCCTTCACCTCACTCCTTTGTTGAAGTCGGGTTGACCCCAATGGTACCGGTGGGAGGTATTGAAGTCGTGTTGACCATGAGGGTACCCGCAAAATAATGATGCGGCACGACCGGGCAGGCAGACCACCCTAGAGAGGGATGGGCCTGACCCTTGTCGTAAGTCCGCGATATGGGGCGATAGGATCATTGATCATTTCTGCGAGCTCCCAATACACTAATGGGTTTGGATATGTAATCTGAGTAGGCATCTGGCCTTTTAGCACTAACCACCACACGGGAATAAGTATGGGCACCCGACGTCGTACGATCCTTCTGAAAGCTCCACAGGCGTCACATTTGAGTGGCACATGCCCGGGTGGTCCGCATAAGCACCTGCTTTGTATAAAGAGGTAGCCATGCTTTATCCCGACCATCCTCGCAACATGCATGATTTCAAAGGACGATTGTCCCATGACCCCTTCGCATTTAGGATGTAGACCGGCGTGTGACCTCTCCGGAGAGCCTAGGTAGGACTACGACGTGTTGATCAGCCGAGGTCGGGCATGACCCGAAAAAGTGTGTCTAGCCAGAGTTAATCGAGCGTGTTGGGTAAGTTCGTGCACCCCTGTAGGGAAGTATATCTATTCGAATAGTCGTGTCCACATCAACAGATGCTCGGAGTTGTATCCTGATCTATTACAATTAGAAATGGATACTTGTGACACTAAATGGATTTGGTGGCTCCGGGATCGCTTTCTCACGGGAGTCGAGGAAGGATCTCTGGGCATTGCTACTACATACTTATTACATATGTTATACTAATCTACACTCTTCTAATGTTGCAAGACGCTGCAAGATGCTAGTCTTTGATAGGCTAGGCCTTCCCCTCTATTCTGGCAATTTTGTAGTATAGTCCACAGATACAACCCCTTGCCATTGATACTGATGCATACTTAGTATAAATCTGATGTAAGTCTTGCGAGTACTTTGTATGAGTACTCACGGTTGCTTTGCTACCTCTTTCCCCCTCTACCCGATTGCTGCAATTAGATGACGGAGTCCAAGAGCCAACTGATTCCCCTGACGACTACTACTACCCCGACGGAGCCTACTACTATGTGGAGACCACCGACGACCAGGAATAGATAGGAGGCCCCAGGCAGGAGGCCGCGCCTTTGCGGTCTAGATTTCATTGTTTTGCTAGACTTCTTAAGGCAGACTTGTTTACTTATGTCTATACTCAGATATTGTCGCTTTCGTTGACTTATGTATTCGAGCCTTCATGGGCCTGGCTTTGCAAAATAAAGCTTTATGTTTGATTTTATGTCTAGAGTTGTGTTGTGATATCTTCCCGTGAGTCTTTGATCTTGATGGTGCCACATTTGCGTGTATGATTAGTGCACAATTGAGTTGGGGGCGTCACACCCCTCTCTCTTGGTGGCACCGAAATGCCGCCAGGGGGAACATCGTGTGCCGGCGATCTATTCCAGCAACTATGTCATCTTCATCAACACTTCCATCACCTCCCCTCATCTATTATCAGCGGTCCACTCTCACGCAACCCATTGTACCTCCTACTTGAACATGGTGCTTTATGCTTCATATTATTATCCAATGGTGTGTTTCCATCCTATGATGGTTGAGTAGATTTTTGTTGTCATATGGGTAATTGGTGAATTGCTATGATTGGTTTAAGTTGCTTGTGGTTATGTTGTTGTACTTTGGTGCCCATCATTTGAGTGCGTGCGTGAATCACACCATGGGGTTAGTTGTATGTTCATAACACTGCATTGGAGGGTAAGAGTGATGGAAACTTCTTCCTACCATAGAAATTGATGCATATGAGATTGAAGGGGAGCCAATATATCTTAATGCTATGGTTGGGCTTTACCTTAATGAACTTTAGTAGTTGCGGATGTTTGGTAGTAGTTTCAATCATAAGTGCGTAGAATTCCAAGTAAAGGGATGACATCCTAGAAGTGGACTCTCCCATACAAAAACTTGGTATCGGTCTAGTAACTTAGCCAATTGCTTAGGGACAATTTTACAAATCCTACCATCACTTTCCACACTCGCTATACTAACTTAATTGTTCTTTTAGTGAAACAATACTAACTTTTTTTTCACGTTCTTTATTATCTCGCAAACTTATCCTACTACACCTACAAGTACTTCTAGTTTTATTACTTGTTTCTAGGAAAAGCAAACATTGGTGTGCATAGAGTTGTCGATAGAACTTGAGAGAATATTAATTCTACCTTTGGCTCCTCATTGGATTCGACAGTCTTGCTTATCTAAATAGGCTACAAATGACCCCCTATACTTGTGGGTCATCATTGCTCCACGCCACCCTCCATCTCGGCTTCCACCTCGTTGAAGAGAGCGTCGGTCTCCGCATGTTCTTGCTAGAGTAAGCGCCAGCTGGAATCCACGTACACTTCATCCTAGATGGACTTGAGGACGGTCTGCTGATCTACCATCTCGGACGCTTGGGTCATTGTGAACTCCACCTCAGCATCCTCCATGTTGAAGCCCGGAGCCATCGCTAGCTCCTCCTCTAGCTGCTTTGACTCATCTCCTCTGGATTCACCACCTCCAATGGAGCCGGCTACTCCTCCTCTTCCTCCTCCTCCGGCAACGGCGAGTCCGGAGCCAGGCCGACAACAATGTAGGAGGCGCCCCCAGATCTCCTTCTCAATCTATATCTGGCGCTCTGGCGCGAGCATAGCATACGTGGTTTTCATTTGCTGAACCGTGGCGAAGCCGGAGGGCGTGGGAAGAGTGACGGAGTGGAAAGAGGTGGATGGGCTCAGGCTAGTGGCGCAGAGAGAGAGAGAGGAGGTGGATGTGGCTAGGGTTGGAGACGTCGGCCGACTTAAATAGCCGGGTTTGGCCTCGACCCGATGAGCCAGAGCGGCACCACGTGGCGTTCACACCCCCCCACCGGAGGATTCGTTCGTCGGACCGCTGGGTTTTTGTGCGATTCCATGTAAGACCCCATTGTAAGTCCGATGTGGTGGACGTGCCCGGGCGCCTTATATCCACCCCAGATCTCGGTTGGGTATGAGGGTGAAAGTGCATTATATCGACTAGAGAGGGGTGAATAGGCGATTTTTATGAATTCTTCACTGAGGAATTTGCGGGTGAGGAAATTCCTTAGCGAAGAACTACTTGCAGCGGAATAAGTACTCAGAAGTAAACATAACAGAACACAAGCATGGTTATCATGATGAAATGAAGACAGGCACAGAGTACAGAAAGCGTAAACACAGGATAACACAAGATGAAGACAAACAGACTGAAGAAAGTGAACTGAGGAAATTGAGAAAGTCTTCAGTCAAAGTCTTCAAACAGATATGAACAAGCACATAACACAGATATGAGGAAATGAAAGATTTGAGGAAATAGAACCAGTAAGCTGAAGGAAATATGCCCTAGAGGCAATAATAAAGTTATTATTTATTTCCTTATATCATGATAAATGTTTATTATTCATGCTAGAATTGTATTAACCGGAAACTTAATACATGTGTGAATACATAGACAAAACAGAGTGTCCCTAGTATGCCTCTACTAGACTAGCTCATTGATCAAAGATGGTTATGTTTCCTAGCCATAGACATGAGTTGTCATTTGATCAACGGGATCACATCATTAGGAGAATGATCTGATGGACAAGACCCATCCGTTAGCTTAGCACTATGATCGTTTAAGTTTTACTGCTATTGCTTTCTTCATGACTTATACATGTTCCTATGACTATGAGATTATGCAACTCCCGAATACCGGAGGAACACTTTGTGTGCTACCAAACGTCACAACGTAACTGGGTGATTATAAAGGTACTCTACAGGTGTCTCCGAAGGTACTTGTTGGGTTGGCGTATTTCGAGATTAGGATTTGTCACTCCGATTGTCGGAGAGGTATCTCTGGGCCCACTCGGTAATGCACATCACTATAAGCCTTGCAAGCATTGCAGCTAATGAGTTAGTTGCGGGATAATGTATTACGGAACGAGTAAAGAGACTTGTTGGTAATGAGATTGAACTAGGTATTGAGATACCGACGATCGAATCTCGGGCATGTAACATACCGATGACAAAGGGAACAATGTATGTTGTTATGCGGTTTGACCGATAAAGATCTTCGTAGAATATGTGGGAGCCAATATGAGCATCCAGGTTCCGCTATTGGTTATTGACCGGAGACGTGTCTCGGTCATGTCTACATAGTTCTCGAAACCGTAGGGTCCGCACGCTTAAGGTTTCGATGATAGTTTTATTATGAGTTTATGAGTTTTGATGTACCGAAGGAGTTCGGAGTCCCGGATGAGATCGGGGACATGACGAGGAGTCTCAAAATGGTCGAGATGTAAAAATCGATATATTGGACGACTATATTCGGACATCGGAAAGGTTCCGAGTGATTCGGGTATTTTTGGAGTACCGGGGAGTTACGGGAATAGAGGAGAGAGGCCAAAAGGAAGGAGGCGTGCACCCCCCTTCTGGTCCGAATTGGACTAGGGGTGCAGCCCCCTTTTCCTTCTCCCTCTCCCCCTCTTTCCTTCTCTCCTACTCCGGAAAGGAAAGGGGAATCCTACTAGGACTTGGGAGTCCTAGTAGGACTCCCCACACTTGGTGCGCCCCCTCTAGGGCCGGCCTCTCCCTCCCTCCTTTATATACGGGGGCAGGGGGGCACCTCTAGACACAACAATTGATCTCTTGATCTCTTAGCCGTGTGCGGTGCCCCCCTCCACCATAGTTCTCCTCGATAAATATTGTAGCGTTGCTTAGGCGAAGCCCTGCGACGGTAGAACATCAAGATCGTCACCACGCCGTCGTGCTGACAGAACTCTCCCTCGACACTCGGCTGGATCGGAGTTCGAGGGACGTCATCGAGCTGAACGTGTGCTAGAACTCGGAGGTGCCGTAGTTTCGGTCTTGATCGGTCGGGCCGTGAAGACGTACGACTACATCAACCGCGTTGTTCTAATGCTTCCGCTTTCGGTCTACGAGGGTACGTAGACCCACTCTCCCCTCTCGTTGCTATGCATCTGGTAGATAGATCTTGCGTGATCGTAGGAAAATTTTAAAATACTACGTTCCCTAACAGTGGCATCATGAGCCAGGTCTATGCGTAGATGATATGCACGAGTAGAACACAAGTGAGTTGTGGACGATACTAGTCATACTTCTTACCAGCATGTCATACTTTGATTCGGCGGTATTGTTGGATGAAGCGGCCCGGACCGACATTACGCGTACGCTTACGCGAGACTGGTTCTACCGACGTGCTTCGCACACAGGTGGCTGGTGGGTGTCAGTTTCTCCAACTTTAGTTGAATCAAGTGTGGCTACGCGCGGTCCTTGTGAAGGTTAAAACAGCACATACTTGACGAAATATCGTTGTGGTTTTGTATGCGTGGGTAAGAACGGTTCTTGCTAAGCCCGTAGCAGCCACGTAAAACTTGCAACAACAAAGTAGAGGACGTCTAACTTGTTTTTGCAGGGCATGTTGTGATGTGATATGGTCAAGACATGATGAGTTATACGGTTTTGTATGAAATGATCATGTTTTGTAAAGTTATCGGCAACTGGCAGGAGCCATATGGTTGTCGCTTTATTGTATGAAATGAAATCGCCATGTAATTGCTTTACTTTATCACTAAGCGGTGACGATAGTCGTAGAAGCAATAGTTGGCAAGACGACAACGATGCTACGATGGAGATCAAGGTGTCGCGCCGGTGACGAAGGTGATCATGACGGTGCTTTGGAGATGGAGATCAAAAGCACAAGATGATGATGGCCATATCATGTCACATATTTTGATTGCATGTGATGTTTATCTTATTATGCTTCTTATTTTGCTTAGTTCGACGGTAGCATTATAAGATGATCCCTTACTAAATTTCAAGGTATAAGTGTTCTCCCTAAGTATGCACTGTTGCGAAAGTTCGTCGTGCCGAGACACCACGTGATGATCGGGTGTGATAAGCTCTACGTTCAAATACAACGTGTGTAAGCCAGTTTTGCACACGCAGAATACTTGGGTTAAACTTGACGAGCTTAGCATATGCAGATATGGCCTCGGAACACTGGAGACCGAAAGGTCGAGCGTGAATCATATAGTAGATATGATCAACATAAGATGTTCACCATTGAAACTACTCCATCTCACGTGATGATCGGACATGGTTTAGTTGATTTGGATCACGTGATCATTTAGATGACTAGAGGGATGTCTATCTAAGTGGGAGTTCTTAAGTAATATGATTAAATTGAACTTTAATTTATCATGAACTTAGTCCTCGTAGTATTAGCATATCTATGTTGTAGATCAATAGCTCGCGATGTTGCTCCCCGTTTATTTTTTATATGTTCCTAGAGAAAACTAAGTTGAAAGATGTTAGTAGCAATGATGCGGAATTGTTCCGTGATCTGAGGATTATCCTCATTGCTGCACAGAGAATTATGTCCTTGATGCACCGCTAGGTGACATACCTATTGCAGGAGCAGATGTAGACGTTATGAACGTTTTGACAAAAGCTCGGTATGATGACTACTTGATAGTTTAAGTGCACCATGCTTTATGGCTTAGAACCGGGACTTCAAAAATGTTTTGAACGCCACAGAGCATATAAGATGTTCCAAGAGTTGAAATTAGTATTTCATACTCATGCCCGTGTCGAGAGGTATAAGACTTTTGACAGTACTTTGCCTACAAGATGGAGGAGAATAGCTCAACCAGTGAGCATGTGCTCAGATTGTCTGGGTACTACAATTACTTGAATCAAGTGGGAGTTAATCTTCCAGATAAGATAGTAATTGACAAAGTTCTCTAGTCACTATCACCAAGTTAGTAGAACTTCGTGATGAACTATAATATGCAAGGGATGACGAAAGGAATTCCCGAGCTCTTCGCAATGCTGAAGTCGGCGAAGGTAGAAATCATGAAAAAGCATCAAGTGTTGATGGTTAACAAGACCACTTGTTTCAAGTAAAGGGCAAAGGGATAGAAGGGGAACTTCAAGAAGAATGACAAGCAAGTTGTCACTCCCGTGAAGAAACCCAAAGCTAAAACTCAAGCCTAAAACTAAGTGCTTCTACTGCAAAGGAAATGGTCACTGGAAGTGGAACTGCCCTAGATACTTGGCGGATAAGAAGGATGGAAAAGTGAACAAAGGTATATTTTGATATACAGATTATTGATGTGTACTTTACTATTGTTCATAGCAACCCCTGGGTATTTGATATCGGTTCAGTTGCTAAAATTAGTAACTCGAAACGAGAATTGCAGAATGAACAGAGACTAGTTAAAGGTGAAGTGACGATGTGTGTTGGAAGTGGTTCCAAGATTGATATGATCATCATCGCACACTCCCTATACTTTCGGGATTAGTGTCAAACCTAAATAAATGTTATTTGGCATTTGCGTTGAGCATGAATATGATTTGATCATATTTGTTGCAATACGGTTATTCATTTAAAGTCGTAGAACAATTGTTATTCTGTTTACATGAATAAAACCTTCGATGGTCATACACCCAATGAAAATAGTTTGTTGGATCTCGATCGTGGTGATACACATATTCATAATATTGAAGCCAAAAGATGCAAGGTTAATAATGATAGTGCAACTTATTTGTGGCACTGCTGTTTAGGTCATAATGGTGTAAAGCGCATGAAGAAACTCCATAGTGATGGACTTTTGGAATCACTTGATTATGAATCACTTGGTGCTTGCGAACCATGCCTCATGGGTAAGATGACTAAAACTCCGTTCTACGGAACAATGGAGCGAGCAACAGATTTGTTGGAGATCATACA
Organism: Secale cereale; assembly: GCA_902687465.1. Taxonomy (NCBI): domain Eukaryota; kingdom Viridiplantae; phylum Streptophyta; class Magnoliopsida; order Poales; family Poaceae; genus Secale; species Secale cereale. The sequence continues at coordinate 621,175,895 of LR738711.1, forward strand.
TACAGATGTATGTGGACCAATGAGTATTGAAGCTCGCGGCGGGTATCGTTATTTTCTGACCTTCACTGATGATTTGAGCAGATATGGGTATATCCACTTAATGAAGCACAAGTCTAAAACATCTGAAAAGTTCAAAGAATTTCAGAGTGAAGTGGAGAATCATCGTAACAAGAAAATAAGAGTTTCTACGATATGATCGTAGAGGTAAAATATTTGAGTTAGCGAGTTTGGCCTTCAGTAAAAACAATGTGAAATAGTTTCACTACTCACGCCACCTGGAACACCATAGTGTAATGGTGTGTCCGAACGTCATAACCGTACTTTATTAGATATGGTGCGATCGATGATGTCTCTTACCGATCTACCACTATCGCTTTTGGGGTTATGCATTAGAGACAGATACATTCACGTTAAATAGGGCACCATCTAAATCCATGGAGATGACACCGTATGAACTGTGGATTGACGAGAAACCTAAGCTATCATTTCTTTAAGTTTGGGACTGCGATGCTTATGTGAAAAAGTTTCAACATGATAAGCTCGAACCCAAATCGGAGAAGTAAATCTTCATAGGATACCCAAAAGAAACTGTTGGGTACACCTTCTATCATAGATCCGAAGGCAAGGTCTTTGTTGCTAAGAGTGGATCCTTTCTAGAGAAGGAGTTTCTCTCGAAAGAAGTGAGTGGGAGGAAAGTGGAACTTGATGAGGTAATTGTACCTTCTCCCGAATTGGATAGTAGTACATCACAGAAACTGGTTCCAGTGATTCCTACACCAATTAGTGAGGAAGCTAATGATGATGATCATGAAACTTCGGATCAAGTTACTGCTGAACTTCGTAGATCAACCAGAGTACGTTCCGCACCAGAGTGGTACGGCAACCCGGTTCTGGAAGTCATGTTACTGGACCATGATGAACCTACGAACAATGAGGAAGCGATGATGAGACCAGATTCCGCAAAATGGCTTGAGACCATGAAATCTGAGATGGGATCCATGTATGAGAACAAAGTGTGGACTTTGGTTGACTTGCCCGATGGTCGGCAAGCCATCGAAAATAAATGGATCTTCAAGAGGAAGACTGACGCTGACAGTAATGTTACTGTTTACAAAGCTCGACTTGTTGCGAAAGTTTTTCAACAAGTTCAAGGAGTTGACTACGATGAGACTTTCTCACCCGTAGCGATGCTTAAGTCTGTCCGAATCATGTTAGCAATTGCCGCATTTTATGAAATCTGGCAAATGGATAACAAAACTGCATTCTTTAATGGATTTATTAAAGAAGACTTGTATATGATGCAACCAGAAGGTTTTGTCAATCCTAAAGGTGCTAACAAAATATGCAAGCTCCAGCGATCCATATATGGACTGGTGCAAGCATCTCAGAGTTGGAATATACGCTTTGATAAGTTGATCAAAGCATATAGATTTATACAGACTTGCGGTGAAGCCTGTATTTACAAGAAGTGAGTGGGAGCACTACAACCTTTCTGATAAGTATATGTGAATGACATATTGTCGATCAGAAATGATGTAGAATTTTCTGGAAAGCATAAAGGAGTGTTTGAAAGGAGTTTTTCAAAGAAAGACCTTGGTGAAGCTGCTTACATATTGGGCATCAATATCTATAGAGATAGATCAAGACGCTTGATAAGACTTTCGATGAGTACATACCTTGATATGATTTTGAAGTAGTTCAAAATGGATCAGTCAAAGAAGGAGTTCTTACCTGACTTGTAAGGTGTGAAGTTGAGTAAGACTCAAAGCCAGACCACGACAGAAAAATATAGAGAGAATGAAAGTCATTCCCTATGCCTCAGCCATAGGTTCTATAAAGTATGCCATGCTGTGTACCAAACATGTTGTGTACCTTGCCATGAGTTTGTCAAGAGGGTACAATAGTGATCCAGGAGTAGATCACTATACAGCGGTCAAAATTATCCTTAGTAACTGGATGACTAAGGAAATGTTTCTTGATTATGGAGGTGATAAAGAGTTCGTCGTAAAGGGTTACGCCGATGCAAGCTTTGACACTAAATCCAGCTGACTTTAAGTATCAATCTGGATGCGTATTGAAAGTGGGAGCAATTAGCTAGAGTAGCTCCATGCAGAGCATTGTAGACACATAGACATTTGCAAAATACATACGGATCTGAATGTGACAGACCCGTTGACTAAACTTCTCTCACGAAGCAAAACATGATCACACCTTAGTACTCTTTGGGTGTTAATCACATAGCGATGTGAACTAGATTATTGACTCTAGTAAACCCTTTGGGTGTTAATCACATGACGATGTGAACTATCGGTGTTAAATCACATGGTGATGTGAACTAGATTATTGACTCTAGTGCAAGTGGGAGACTGAAGGAAATATGCCCTAGAGGCAATAATAAAGTTATTATTTATTTCCTTATATCATGATAAATGTTTATTATTCATGCTAGAATTGTATTAACCGGAAACTTAATACATGTGTGAATACATAGACAAAACAGAGTGTCCCTAGTATGCCTCTACTAGACTAGCTCATTGATCAAAGATGGTTATGTTTCCTAGCCATAGACATGAGTTGTCATTTGATCAACGGGATCACATCATTAGGAGAATGATCTGATGGACAAGACCCATCCGTTAGCTTAGCACTATGATCGTTTAAGTTTTACTGCTATTGCTTTCTTCATGACTTATACATGTTCCTATGACTATGAGATTATGCAACTCCCGAATACCGGAGGAACACATTGTGTGCTACCAAACGTCACAACGTAACTGGGTGATTATAAAGGTACTCTACAGGTGTCTCCGAAGGTACTTGTTGGGTTGGCGTATTTCGAGATTAGGATTTGTCACTCCGATTGTCGGAGAGGTATCTCTGGGCCCACTCGGTAATGCACATCACTATAAGCCTTGCAAGCATTGCAGCTAATGAGTTAGTTGCGGGATAATGTATTACGAAACGAGTAAAGAGACTTGTTGGTAACGAGATTGAACTAGGTATTGAGATACCGAAGATCGAATCTCGGGCATGTAACATACCGATGACAAAGGGAACAATGTATGTTGTTATGCGGTTTGACCGATAAAGATCTTCGTAGAATATGTGGGAGCCAATATGAGCATCCAGGTTCCGCTATTGGTTATTGACCGGAGACGTGTCTCGGTCATGTCTACATAGTTCTCGAACCCGTAGGGTCCGCACGCTTAAGGTTTCGATGATAGTTTTATTATGAGTTTATGAGTTTTGATGTACCGAAGGAGTTCAGAGTCCCGGATGAGATCGGGGACATGACGAGGAGTCTCAAAATGGTCGAGACGTAAAAATCGATATATTGGACGACTATATTCGGACATCGGAAAGGTTCTGAGTGATTCGGGTATTTTTGGAGTACCGGGGAGTTACGGGAATAGAGGAGAGAGGCCAAAAGGAAGGAGGGGTGCACCCCCCCCTTCTGGTCCGAATTGGACTAGGGGTGCAGCCCCCTTTTCCTTCTCCCTCTCCCCCTCTTTCCTTCTCTCCTACTCCGGAAAGGAAAGGGGAATCCTACTAGGACTTGGGAGTCCTAGTAGGACTCCCCACACTTGGTGCGCCCCCTCTAGGGCCGGCCTCTCCCTCCCTCCTTTATATACGGGGGCAGGGGGGCACCTCTAGACACAACAATTGATCTCTTGATCTCTTAGCCGTGTGCGGTGCCCCCCTCCACCATAGTTCTCCTCGATAAATATTGTAGCGGTGCTTAGGCGAAGCCCTGCGACGGTAGAACATCAAGATCGTCACCACGCCGTCGTGCTGACAGAACTCTCCCTCGACACTCGGCTGGATCGGAGTTCGAGGGACGTCATCGAGCTGAACGTGTGCTAGAACTCGGAGGTGCCGTAGTTTCGGTGCTTGATCGGTCGGGCCGTGAAGACGTACGACTACATCAACCGCGTTGTTCTAACGCTTCCGCTTTCGGTCTACGAGGGTACGTAGACTAACTCTCCCCTCTCGTTGCTATGCATCTGGTAGATAGATCTTGCGTGATCGTAGGAAAATTTTAAAATACTACGTTCCCCAACATAGGCTTGGTGAAGACAATGATTTGTTAGACCAGTTCCAGCTGCTGTCTCAGTTGTACATCTGGTTAGGGCGGCTAGGTATTTAAACTTGAGGACACACAGTCCCGGACACCCAGTCGTGGACAGGCAGTCCAAGACACCAAGTCCTCACCATATTCCCCTTGAGCTAAGGTCACACAGACCTCGCCCAATCACTCGTGGTAAGTCTTCACAGGTGACTTCCGAACCTTCACAAACTCGGTCACTCGGCGATCCACAATTCCTCTTGGATGCTCTAGACCATGACGCCTAACCGTCTGGAAGAAGCACAATCTTCAAAGGTAACAAGCATCGGATCCACTCAGGATCAATCTCTTCAGTGATGCTCAATCACTTTTGGGTTTGTAGGTGTTTGGGTTTGGTTTTGGATTTTTTCTCACCTGATGATTTTCACTCAAAGTCCTCAGAGGATGGGTTGCTCTTATGACAAGTGTCAGTTTCTCTCGGAGCAGCCAACCAGCTAGTGGTTGTAGGGGGCGGCTATTCATAGCCTAGGGAGCAGCCCGACATGATAAGACATAAATACCCTTAATGATATGACCGTTATGTAGGTAAATATTTTGGGACAGCTGAAGAATATGACTGAACTGTATGAGATTTCCAATGGCTTCACTCGAAGGGATTGGTAGGTGTAGGATTTTGAGTTGAGCATCAAATGGAAAATTTTCCTTAGTATTTTCTCGAGCCCCTTTAACGGTACGGTGTTTCCTATGACTCAAGAAAGAGAAAATGAACTACGAAAACAAATGTCTTCACGCTTCATGTTCCTCAAATGAATACCAAGTCTTCAAGGTCACACCAATATCTTCACTTTCAAAGTCTTCAGAAAGTCTTCAGAAATCCAAAGTCTTCAGTCGAAGAACTTCATTTTTAGGGGTCAACTTTCTGTGTAGATATCAAACTCCTCATAGACTTATAGACTTGTGTACACTCATAAACACATTAGTCCATTAACCAATAAGTCTTCAATACATCAAAATCACTAAGGGGCACTAGATGCACTTACAATCTCCCCCTTTTTGGTGATTGATGACAATATAGGTTAAGTTTTCAACGGGGATAAACATATGAAGTGTAAATACTGATATTGAGGAATTTGATTGCAAGATATAGAAGAACTCCCCCTGAAGATGTGCATAGTGAGGAATTTTCTTTTGAAGCAATGCACACTTGAAGAGTAGAATCATGGAGATCTCCCCTTATATCTTGTAATTCATACACGCATTTGACATATAATATGAAGAATTTGAAATGCATGATGAAATATGGTGACTGATGTAATTCAGCATGCATGCATAAACATTAATGAGAAATAAGCATGCAGAAGAACCACAGCAAAAGTATCAGGTCACCATAGAGTTTAAGTTTACAACTCGATCCAGCAAAGTCATCAGATGAACGAGAGTTGTAACTTAGCAAAAAAACGCCCATATAAATAGACCCGCTTGAAGACTAACTCAAATTTCTCCCCCTTTGTCATCGAATGACCAAAAGGATCAAAACTGAGGACTAACGCCCGTGAAGAATCTCAAGATGATGAAGGAGCGCCAGCGTTGTTGGGGTCGATGGTTGATGTAGGGCCTGCCTCAGTGTCGTCCAAGTCTTCATACTCGTCGGTATCGCGCGATGAAGAATAGGAGCTGGCCACCAAGGGAGGAACCTTGACCTTCTTGTATTTCTTTGGTGGAGGAGCAGACCAGTCAAAGTCATCCTTGAGACCCATTTTCTTCAGATCTTCTTCGCCGTAAAGGTGAGACAGAACAGCCCAGGTACGGTTGAGGGTTTCATGGAGGTAGTAATGGTTTTTCTTCACAACATTGTGTGTAGAAGTCATGTTGTGAAGAATTGAACCAAACTGACGCTTGACCCATTTGTGATTACGATCAACCTTTCGATGAAGACTGGGGAGAAGCTCACGATCAGTCATCACCCTGGGAGTTGTGCCTTGAGGATTTTGCTTGGGTGCGTTGGCAGCAGAGTCATGGGTGACAGAGTCGTCATTGGTGGAGTAGGATGCAGCTTTGCGAAATTGACCATCCAATGGACGAATGCCTTCATCAATAACAGCAGAGGTCTTGCCCTTGTCATCAGCCGAGGAATATGTCCGTTTGAGAACTTCAATCGGGGGCAAGTAGCTGCAATGATTCTGTGTATCAGCTTTGTAGTTTACTGGAGACCTTGTCCTGATGAATCTCATAATCCACTGAGCATAAGGCTTCAGGTTGAAAGGGGACAGTGCAACATTTGCCAGTGTCCTCATGAAGAAATCATGGAAGTTGACGGGGACGCCATGGATGATGTTGAATAGCAGATTCTTCATGATGCCAACGACTTCTTCATCATTTGAGTTGTGGCCCTTGATAGGACTCAATGTCTTCGTCGGAATGCGATAGACAGTCCGAGGCAGAAATAGCAATTCCTTCACGAGGAATTTGGTCCTTGGGGCTTGACCTGGCTTCAATGGCTTCATTAGCACTTGCATATAGTGATCTGTAAGCTCAGCTTCTTCGTACATGCAACGAGCAGCTTCAGTGGGAGGACTGAGAGGCAAAGCTTGAAGTAATTCAGTAGATGGTACCTTGAAGTGAGTATTTTCAGTCATCTAGTCGAGCACCCATGAATTCACATCTTTAGAGTTTCCGGTGATGTGCAGCGTAAATAGAATTGAAGAATGAGTTCTTCGTTCCAATCACAGATGTCGGTGCAGAAACCTAACAGTCCAGCGTCATGAAGAACACTGAGGACTGGCACGAAGCACGACAGAGATTCCATATCCACGTGAGGAATGTGCTCATGATCGAAGACTTTGTCTTTGTTTAACAACACTGAGGAATAAAAAATTTCCTGGCTGGCAGTCCAGAAACGCCTCTTCCTAATGCAAGCAGAGTCATAGGGGTTGTAATCAGTGAAGAATACATGCTCATTGAAGAAATCAACCTTTTTGAACGTTTGCTTCCGTGAAAATGGATCCTTTGGCTTGGGTTGAGGAGTGTCAGTCAGTTGCATCACAACCTCAGGAATTGCAATCTCAGTTTCTTCAGGCTAAGAAATTTCTGGTTCCTCTTCAGTGGCAGTCTGTGTCTTCATGGATTCAGCAGCAGCGGTTTCTTCGGCGCTAGTGGCTGGAATGTCTTCATATACAGATGGTGTGGGATGAGTTTCTTCAGAGCCCAATGGAACAGTATGTGCTGAGGACTGAGGAATTTGTTGCGGTGGCATGAACAGAGGGGATTTGGGATGCTGACTATCCCAAAAGTCATAATTCATCAATGGAGTAGCACTCCCAATGTCCACGTCAGAATCTTGTTCTTCCAATTCCTCAGTGTCGGCCTCTTCAGCAGTGAACTGAGGCATAGGCGAGGAGATAATTGGTGTTGAAGGGATTTCATCCACTTTAATTTCTTCATCCGTCTGCTCTGAGGAAGTAGCAGAGGGAATGTCTTCATCTGATTCACTTGGAATCACATATTCTTCATCAAAAGGAACAAGGTCCTTTGATGGCATGGTTGAAATAGGAACAACATCAATTGGGTTGTCAACTGAGCTTGTCAATGGCTTCATCTTCTTCGAGCTGAAGAAACTGATGAAGTTCATGCCTTCCTTTTCTTCATAGTTGCATGCTCTACAGCCTTGGTCTTCTTCACAGCTGATGCAGATGGAAGGATTGGAGTCGGAGTAGGCGCAGGAGGAGTAGAGGAATTTGATTGAATTTCTTCAGGCACAACTATTGCAGTTGCCCTGACTTCTTCCTTTTCTTCAGGCACAGCCATTGAAGCTTCAGCAGGCCTGACATTTTCTTCAGGCGCAACACTCGAGGTTGCCCTGGCAATTTCTTCAGCGGCTGGAATGCAGTCATCAGCCCTGGTATTCTCATTTTATTCATCAGCATGATGTTCTTCAACGGTGCTGGCATGTTCTTCAGTAGACTGAACAGATGCTTCAGCTTGAGGAATTTCAATATGTGTTGGACGTGCGACATTTGAAGAAAATCCTTTTGTCAAATTCACAAATCTGACTTTGGCGCTCATCCAGTCTGCACGGTATGCGTCAAATTCATCACTAAGGGTTTTGATTTCGCCTTGAAGCTTTACAAGTTCATCAGTTGTCATATTGACAACGTTTTTCTTCAGGTAGCGCTCCTTCTTGTACTGTGCTTTCTTCGTCTTCCTGGCCTTTTCAAATTTCCACTTTTCTTCGCCTATGAAGGCGATCAGCATGTGACTTTGGTCAGGAGTCAGATTGAAGTTAGGCATAGGAGTGTTGGGATCCTGATGCCAGAGATCAATGAAGTCGAGGATCACTTTCGGATCCAAAAGCAGTGGCACGGTGCTTCCTTTGGCTCTAGCAGCCCTGTGTTGCCTGTCTCTGATGATTTCAACTAGTTCTTCATCATCAGCTTCGTCATCATTAGACGACACTTGGAAAGCGACTTGCTTCTTGTGAGGACTTGGGCGAAAACCTCGTCTAGTAGTGGTCTTTTACTTCAGCAGAGAGGGGCCAGCTGAGGAACTTGGAGTAGCTGAGGAACTTGCAGATGCTCCCGAGGCAATGGATATGCCCGCAGTCCTTTGACACATGGCGACATGCACTGGTGCAGAGGATTTTGTCGGAGCATCTGAAGACTTTGGTGGAGGAGCTGAGGACTTTGGAGGAGCAGGAGCAGTTTGAGGAGTTGGCCGTGAGGGCTTTCAGGAATCTGGCCGTGAGGGCATTGCTGAGGAACTTGGCCTTGAGGGCATTGAAGATGAAGCACTTGGCTTATGAGCAGGCTTCTTTGCCATGGCCTTCTTCGGCTTGCTAGCAGAGGCCTCAGCAGTGGCAGCAACAGCAACAGAGTCTTCGTTGAATTTCCTCACTGCTTCTTTTGCTTGTTTAGCCAACTTGGCCTAGCGCTTGGCCCATTCATCAGGATAATCCTCACTGCGCTTGAGGCTAGTGGGATCTGCAACTTGGCCATGTGCCAATGGAGGTCTTGGCCATGGAGGATTGAGTGTGAATTTCTTCATGTACTTGGGAGTTACATACGTGTACTCCCTCCACTCTCTTGCCAATCTCCTCTCTATTCTCTGTATGCGCACCTTGCGCTGATTTTTGTCCTCTTTTCCATACTTTGCCTCATCAGGAGTGCAGTAGTCAGCATATATGTCTTCAGGGATTTTCAAAAGCAGTGTTGACCTCAGGCCTCTTTCCTCCCTTTTGTGGCTTCTTTCCATCAGCCATTTTCTTCAGACGAGGAATTTGAACAGTGGAATTCTCTGAAGAAGTATGCAACTTTTCTTCGAGGAACGCTGCAAATGAGTTAAGTTAATGAGAACCTAGTGATTTAGCAGCGGACATGAGTACATGTGAACAGAGTATAGTTGCGAGGAATTTGGAGAGGTCATATGCGTTCTCAGAAGGTTTTGTAAAAAGAACAAGTTTGAGGAATTTGACCAGATGAGTCTTGAAGAATTTCACTAAGCATTCTTTGTCTTAGGTTCCAGAGTTGTATGGATTAAAAATCCACACAATTGTGGAATCTTGAAGAAAAACATAGCTTAGAGAAATGAATCAAGAACAGATGACATGTGAGGTGTTTAGTGTGTGAAGATTTGAAGGAAGAACACCTTTGAGGCTTTTGTATAAAACATTCGAATCAAAGAGGGTAGTAAAAGTAACTTTTAATTACCCTGGACGAAGAACACGATGAACTGTGAGATGGAGAAGTGAAGTTCATCAGTGCAGATCTTCCACACCCTAACTTGGCTGAGGAAGACAGCTACGGCGGCGACGGAGTGAAGAAATTCGTGGCCGGCGCGAGTACGACGGCGACGAGGTCGAGGCAGTGAAGCTCTTCCTCACCAGCGACGATGAAGTAGCGGCGGCTCTAGGGTTGGAAAAGCTCGAGCGAGAGAGAGAACAAGCGGAGTAAAAGTGAAATGAGTAAGGGGAGGGGGTATTTATAGCGGAGATGAATAACTATTCGCCCGAAGAATTTGGACGAACGTGCCCCTGACCCTTCTCATTCGCTCGACATGTGTCACCCACGTACTGGGAAGTGGATATCGTGTGAGATCGTGGGTGAATAGATAAGTGTTTTCATGGGATGCGGAACGATTTGAGCGGCAAAACCGAAAATTTTGGATAATATAAGTTTTAACGTTGCGTTCGCAAATTCTTCAGCTGACAAGGACACGGTGAAGATTTTGAACGAGTTTCAAATAGAACACACATGAAGAATTTGTGAATAGAATGGGTTAAGTTTAGCATAGAGGGGGAAGGGTCTGATCACATTCACTTAGCAGGAAAAACAACTTGAAGAATTAGCAATAAGTGAATGTTGTAGAGGACATAAACTCATATATATATAGCCAATGAAGAAAAATGACGGAAAAGGTGAAGACAATGCAAAGTTAGGATGAGTGTCCTACTCAAAGAACATTCGAAGATTCTAAGATATTTAGCTCACACCGCAACTTGCTAAATCTCTTCTCATCCAAGGGCTTTGTGAAGATATCGGCTAGCTGTTCTTCAGTCTTCACATGCTCAATAGAAATGTCGCCCTTCAACACATGATCACGAAGAAAATGATGACGAATCTGAATGTGCTTTGTCTTCGAGTGCTGAACTGGGTTGTGAGCAATCTTGATGGCACTCTCATTGTCACAGAAGAGAGGCACATTCTTCACTTTGACGCCATAGTCCTTGAGAGTTTGTTTCATCCACATCAATTGAGCACAGCAAGAACCAGCAGCAATATACTCAGCTTCAGGAGTAGACAGTGATACGCAGTTCTGTTTCTTCGAAGACCGATAGACCAAAGATCTTCCGAAGAAGTGACATGTACCAGATATTGACTTGCGGTTCACACGATCACTAGCATAGTCAGAGTCTGAATATCCAATGAGATCAAAAGCCGAGCCCTTGGGGTACCATAATCCAAGTTTTGGTGTGTCAGCTAGATGTTTCACAGCCTTATGGTGTGATTTCTTCGGTGTAGCTTGAAATCAGGCACACATGCAAACACTAAGCATTATATCTGGCCTAGATGCACATAAGTACAATAAAGAACCAGTCATGGAGCGGTATACCTTATGATCGAAGTCAATACCATTTTCATCAGTGCACAGATGGCCTTTTGTGGGCATAGGAATTTTGACGCCTTTGCAATCTTGCATGCCGAATTTCCTTAGTACATCCTTGAGGTATTTCTCCTAAGATATGAATATGCCATTGCGTTGTTGACGAATTTGAAGACCTAAGAATAATTTCAATTCTCCCATCATAGACATTTGATATTCTTCACTCATCATATAGGCAAATTCATCACTATAACGTTGGTCAGTACAACCAAAGATAATATCATCAACATATATTTGGCACACAAATAATTCACCATCATAAGATTTAGTGAAAAGAGTAGGATTAAATGAACTGGGTTTGAAGCCTTTCTTAATGAGGAATTCCTTCAAAGTATCATACCACGCCCGAGGGGCCTGCTTGAGGCCATAGAGGGCCTTATTGAGTCTGAAGACTTTGTCAGGATTCTTTGGATCTTCAAAACCTGGGGGTTGAGCAACATATACTTCTTCCTCAAGCTTACCATTGAGGAATGCACTTTTTACATCCATTTGATATAGAGTGATATCATGATGGTTAGCATAAGCAAGTAATATGCGAATAGCCTCAAGTCTAGCAACAGGTGCAAAAGTTTCATCGAAATCAATTCCTTCAACCTATGTGTAGCCTTGAGCTACAAGCCGTGCCTTATTCCTTACCACAAGCCCATTTTCATCTTGCTTGTTGTGGTAGATCCACTTTGTGCCAATGATATTGTGCTTGCGAGGATCTTGACGTTTGACCAGTTCCCAGACGTTGTTGAGCTCGAATTGATGTAATTATTCTTGCATAGCTTGAATCCACTCAGGCTCCATAAATGCTTCATCTACCTTAGTGGGCTCTGTGATAGAGACAAAAGCAAAGTGCCCACAAAAGTTAGATAAATCTGAAGCTCTTGAGCGTGTGAGAGGACCTGGTGCTTCAATGTCATTGATGATTTTCTTAATCTGCACTTCGTTTGCGACGCGAGGTTGAGATGGTTGTCATCGAGGAATTTGATCAGCATTTTCTTCAGCACCATTTTCTTCAGCATTTTCTTCAGGTGCATTAGCTCGACGTTCTTCACGTTTTGGAATGATTTCTTCAGCAGATTCTTCGGTCGGAATGACATCCTCAGTAGCCTTGAACTTGATAGATTCCTCAGGTGCTGGTTCATCTATCACAGAAGGTAGGTGCTCTCTTTGCAAGCCATTAGTTTCATCGAACCGCACATCTACAGTTTCAACAACCTTGTGAAGAACATTGTTGAAGACTCTATAGGTGTGCGAGTCCTTTCCGTAACCAAGCATAAACCCTTCATGTGGTTTCGGTGCAAATTTTGAGTTGTGATGAGGATCTCTAATAGAACATTTAGCACCGAAGACTTTGAAATAACTCACATTGGGTTTCTTGTCAGTGAGGAGTTCATAGGCAGTCTTCTTGAAGAATTTGTGAAGATATACTCTATTGATGATGTGGCACGCAGTATCAATTGCATCAATCCAGAAGCGACAAGGCGTTTTATATTCATCAAGCATAGTGCAAGCCATCTCAGCAAGTGTCATGTTCTTGCGCTCCACGACGCCATTCTGCTGAGGAGTATAAGGAGCAGATAACTCATCAGTAATACCAAGTTCATCAAGATAGTCATCAAGACCAGAATTCTTGAACTCAATTCCATTGTCACTTCTGATATGCTTGATCTTCACACCAAAGTTGGTTGAAGCCCTCGAGGAAAATCGTTTGAAGACTTCCTGCACTTCATGTTTGTAAGTAACAATGTGTACCTATGTGTATCGAGAGTAATCATCAACAATAACAAAGCCATATTCAGAAACATCATTTGAAATTGCAGAATAATGGTTAGGACCGAAGAGATCCATGTGAAGCAATTCAAATGGTCGAGTAGTAGTCATGATAGTCTTTGATGGATGCTTGGCCTTTGTCATCTTTCCAGCTTCACACGCTCCGCATAAGTGATCCTTGAGGAATTTGACATTCTCAATGCTAATGACATGCTCCTTCTTTGCAAGCGTGTGCAAATTCCTCATGCCTGCATGATCAAGTCGTCGATGCCATAGCCAGCCTTCTGAAGCTTTTGCAAGTAGACACACGGCTGGTTGAGGTCCTATAGAGAAATCAACAATATATAAGTCTCCTCTCCTAAAGCCTTCGAAGACTTTGGAATTATCAGATTCCATGATCACAACAGAACGATACTCACCAAAGACTACAACCATATCAAGATCGCAAAGCATTGAGACAGACATGAGGTTGTATCCTAAGGACTCGACAAGCATGACTTTGTCCATGTGTCGATCCTTTGAGATCGCAACCTTACCTAGACCCAATACCTGACTTTTCCCTTTGTCAGCGAAGATGACATGCTTAAGATGAGATGGAGATAAGGGAGCATCCATCAATAGATTCTTGTCACTAGTCATGTGATTTGTACATCCACTATCAAGGACCCACTCATTGGCTTTGGGTTGTTCATCCTGCAGATGAATTAGTGCAGCTTACAAACTCATATACTTCATCAGTGAAGAATATGACATCAGTTCATCAGATCAATTTCATCAAGCAATGCAACAGATAAAGCAGTATGAGGACGTGAGAAATGAGAGTTCATTTCTTCATGATTAGCCTGCGTCCTTTCAAGCACTTTTCAGGTCTCCAACAAATTCTTCGGACGTTTGAGCACGTCTAGAGACCTGACCTTGCAGAAGAGATTAGTTCTTTTTCTTCACCACCCACATCTGAAGGGGTGGCAAAGAGTTCATCACTCTACGAGCTCCATACGAGAAAGGTGGCATAGAAGCCAGCCCATTTCGTTTCACATAAGAGGAGTTAGGATAAGCATATGAATAAGTAGAGAAATTCTTCGAGGACTTATGAACATAATGGTTAGAAGAATAATGCTCATATTCATAGCCCTTAGCTCTTCCCTGTGAAACAGAGTTGTTAGCACGATGATATTCATATGAGGACTTTGATCCTCTTGAGGAATTTGATCTGTATGAGGATTTGAATCCATCTGAAGATTTTGATCCATATGAAGAATTGGATCTGGGTTCCTATTCCTCACACGAGGTGTCATGGGGACATTCACTTGAAGACTTTCAAGGTGCCTCTTAGGGACCCAGATTTTCTTCATAGGGAGACCATTCCCGCAGTTAGTTCCAACATATCTAGCAAATACTTCACAATTCTGATTTTTGAACAGTTTATAGTTGGAGTCTAATGAATCATCAGAAGAACGAGGAGATTCACATGTAAAGCCAGATAAATTGGATGGATCAACTGGAGGTCCCTTTGCAGCAACCCATGAGGTTTTGGGGTACTGCTCAGGCTTCTAATATGTACCATCAGCATTAAGTTTCCTCTCAAAAGCAATACCCTTTTTTCCTAGGGTTTATGTTGAGGATCTGCTTTTTAAGCACATCACAAAGAGTTTGATGCTCTTTGAGACTTCTGTACATGCCTGTCATGTACAATTCCTCCAGCCCTGCACCATCAGTGATACTAGCAATGTCCTCAGATGAGGAATTAGTGATAGCAGAGACAGTTGAGGAATTTGTAGCATTAGAAGCATTTGAACATTCAGGTGAAGAATTAGCAGATTCACGTTCAATGCATTTAAGGCATGGGGGAATGAATTCCTCCCGAGAAGCGCTAATTTGTTAAGCAAGTAATAAATCACGCTCCTTCTGAAGGTCTCATAACTCACTCTTAGCTTTTCAAGATCTTGCTTTCTTTGAAGAAATTCATAAGAAACCTTCTCATGATCAGATAAGAGATTGTTATGATGACCTTGAAGATTGTCAAACCTAGACTGAAGTCTCTGAAGATTTTCAGTCAAGATTTTAGTGCGATCCATTTCTTCACCCAACATATCATCGCTTTTATCTAGCATGTTTTGAACCTTTTCAAAAGCCTTTTGTTGTTGCACATCAATCTTAGCAAGTTTAGAATAGTCGGGCTTGAGGTTTTCATCAGATTCATTCTCACTAGAGTCAAAGGAGGCATATTTGAGTACCTTGGACCCTTTGCCATGAAGCAATACGTGGGAGCATAGTCATCATTGCCTTCATCAGCCTTGTTGGTGAAGCCATTTTCTTCAGGGTTGAAGATAGACTTGCACACGAATGCAGTAGCGAGAGCTAGACTCGCCACACCAGACTCAGACTCCTCAGATTTCTCCTCCTCCTCGTGATCCTCAGATTCAGCCTCAGAGCCCATTTCCTTGCCAATAAATGTCTGGGCCTTCTTGGAGCTGCTCTTCTTGTGAGATGAAGACTTCGAGGATTTTGATGATTTCTTCTTCTTCTTCGCGTCATCAGAATTGTAATCCTTGTATTTCTTCTTCTTATATTCCTTTTCCCACTGAGGACAATCTTGAATGTAGTGACCGGGCTTCTTGCATTTGTGGCATAGCCTCTTATTGTAGTCACTGGATGAGGAATCATTTCTCCTTGAGAATTTTCCAAAACGACCACATCTTGAGAACCTTTATAATTTCTTCACGAGCAGTGCTAGCTCCTGGCTCAGTTCTTCGGGATCACCGAGGCTACTACCAGAATCTTCACCTTCAGATTCAGAGACGACCTTGGCCTTCAGGGCACGTGATCTGCCATAGCTCAAACCATAGAGATATCTCTTCTCAGCAAGCTGGAACTCATGAGTATTTAGCCTTTCGAGGATATCAGCATGATCAAGTGACTTGTAATCACCATGTTCTTGTATCATCAATGCCAGAGTATCAAATGAGGAATCAAGCGATCTCAGCAATTTCTTCGCCACCTCATGGTCGGTGATGTCAGTGGCACCAAGTGCTTGAAGCTCATTTGAGATGTCAGTGAGGCGATCAAAGGTTTGCTGAACATTTTCATTGTCAAGTCTTTTGAAGCGCTTGAAGAGATTGCGAAGAACATCAACTCGAGAGTCACGCTGTGTTGAGACTCCTTCATTGACTTTGGGCAGCCTATCCCAGATAAGCCTAGCAGTTTCCAAAGCACTCACTCTTCCATACTGTCCTTTGCTCAGATGACCACAAATGATATTCTTCGCTTGAGAATCGAGTTGCTTGAATCTCTTCACATCAGCAGCATTCAGAGAAGGTGAGACCCAGGGAACACCATTTTCCACAACATACCAAAGATCGTTATCAATTGCCTCAAGATGCATTCGCATCTTATTCTTCCAGTAGGGGTAGTCCGTCCCATCGAAGGTAGGACACCCAGCAGAGACCTTGACCATACCTGCGGTCGACATAACTAAAACTACAGGCGGTTAAACCAAAATCACACAGAACAAGGGAGTACATTGCTCTGATACCAATTGAAAGTGCGTTATATCGACTAGAGGGGGGTGAATAGTGATTTTTATGAATTCTTCACTGAGGAATTTGCGGGTGAGGAAGTTCCTTAGGGAAAAACTATTTGCAGCAGAATAAGTATTCGGAAGTAAACATAACAGAACACAAGCATGGTTATCATGATGAAATGAAGACATGCACAGAGTACAGAAGGCGTAAACACTGGATAACACAAGATGAAGACAAACAGACTGAAGAAATTGAACTGAGAAAATTAAGAAAGTCTTCAGTCAAAGTCTTCAAACAGATATGAACAAGCACACATAACAGATATGAGGAAATAAAAGAGTTGAGGAAATAGAACCAGTAAGCTTGGTGAAGACAATGATTTGTTAGACCAGTTCCAACTCTTGTCTCAGTTGTACATCTGGTTAGGACGGTTAGGTATTTAAACCCGAGGGCACACAGTCCCGGACACCCAGTCCTGGACACACAGTCCAAGACACCAAGTCCTCACCGTATTCCCCTTGAGATAAGGTCACACAAACCTCTCCCAATCACTCGTGGTAAGTCTTCACAGGTGACT
This sequence comes from Secale cereale, assembly GCA_902687465.1. Taxonomy (NCBI): domain Eukaryota; kingdom Viridiplantae; phylum Streptophyta; class Magnoliopsida; order Poales; family Poaceae; genus Secale; species Secale cereale. The sequence continues at coordinate 621,192,975 of LR738711.1, forward strand.
TCCAAACCTTCACAAACTCGGTCACTCTGCGATCCACAATTCCTCTTGGATGCTCTAGACCATGACACCTAACCGTCTGGAAGAAGCACAGCCTTCAAAGGTAACAAGCATCGGATCCACTCAGGATCAATCTCTTCAGTGATGCTCAATGACTTTTGGGTTTGTAGGTGTTTGGGTTTTTCCTCACTTGATGATTTTCACTCAAAGTCCTCGGAGGATGGGTTGCTCTTATGACAAGTGTCAGTTTCTCTCAGAGCAGCCAACCAGCTAGTGGTTGTAGGGGCGGCTATTTATAACCTAGGGAGCAGCCCGACATGATAAGACATAAATGCCCTTAATGATATGACCGTTAGGTAGGTAGATATTTCGGGACAGCTGGCGTGTAGCACAGCAACGGTCGAAATGTTGAGTATCAGATTCCCCAGGGCTATCATGTTCCTCACTTGTAGGAAATCCGCACTGGCGAATTCCTAACTCCTCAATCAGAACAAATTCCTCAGAGACCAGAAGAACATCGTCTCTGTCACTGAAGAATATGACTAAACTGTATGAGATTTCCAATGGCTTCACTCAAAGGGATTGGTAGGTGTAGGATTTTGAGTTGAGCATCAAATGGAAATTTTTCCTTAGTATTTCCTCGACCCCCTTTAACAGTACGGTGTTTCCTATGACTCAAGAAAGAGAAAATGAACTAGAAAAACAAAAGTCTTCACGCTTCATGTCCCTCAAATGAATACCAAGTCTTCAAGGTCACACCAATTTCTTCACTTTCAAAGTCTTCAGAAAGTCTTCAGAAATCCAAAGTCTTTAGTCGAAGAACTTCATTTTTAGGGGTCGACTTTCTCTGTAGATATCAAACTCCTCATAGACTTATAGACCTGTGTACACTCATAAACACATTAGTCCCTTAACCTACAAGTCTTCAATACACCAAAATCACTAAGGGGCACTAGATGCACTTACAGAGGGCTCCAGTCAGGCCGGGCGTTTAAGGCCTGTTTGAGAAGACCGTCTGGGTCATTTTGTTTTTGGAACGGTTACTGACCCGACCCTCCGGCCACGTGTTTGAGGCGGGTTTGCGGCGTCGGGATGTAGATGCTCTAATGTTGTTAGTGTGTCTCGAACTTAAGTGGGTAGGGTTAGAGCATCTACAGCCAGACATTGCAAATCCGGTCCCTCAAACGCATGCGGACGCGACCGGGCGCGTCCGCGGACAGTGATCGGTCATGCCTCAAATTAGTCACTCTACATTCGAGTCTCTCATATTTTAACCCCTATGTCCATACAAAACATGCAGAAGAAATCATACATACTACATACTACATACTACGTACTACCCTAGCTAATCTTTGTAGTCGGAGATGTCCACGACGCCGGCGTCGGGCGCCGGTTGGACAGGTGGTTAGGAGGGCTCCGGCTCATCCTCCTCCTGTTCGTTCTCATCCATGTAGGCGAGCATCTTCGCCTCCTCCGTGTCCTCCATCTCCTGCCGGCGATGGCGTCTGGCCTCCACAGCCGACTTCGAGTGGAGTGAATCGAGGATGGTCTGCTGCAACGCCCCGCGTCGCCCGCGTCCCTCATATCCTCCTCCTCAACCTCCTCCTCAATGTTCTCCTCCTCCACCTCGTCCTCCTCCAACTCCTCCTCCGAATCCACTGCATCCGGAGGTAGCCCCGCGGCAATCCGGGCTTCGCGCCTTGTCCGGATCCGCTGAAGGAGCTCGAGCCGGCATGGGGCATGGCTACTAGGTGG